>PVIW01002304.1:0-227202 GCA_004026585.1 Noctilio leporinus
TCACCTCTTACGGGACAATAATGAACAAAACTAACAACAACCAACACAGAACCAAGTATATGAATACAAGGAATAGGCCTTCAGTGGTCAGGGGAACGGGGTAGGGGGGAGGGAGAGGTAGAGGCAAAGATGGGGAGCAGCTTAGACAAGAACCTAGTATAAAGGAACCATGGACATGGACAACAGGTGGGATTGACTGTGGGGGGAATGGGTGGGTGGGTGGGGGGACAGAGGGGAGCAAAAAGGGGATGGATGTAATACAACAACAATAAAATTAAAAAAAAAATACAAAAAAAAACACTAAAAAAAAAAAAAAAAAAGACCTACAACTAAAGCTAATTTTACCCAGCAAGGCAATTATTTAAAATTTGAAAGAAATAAAGAGCTTACCAGACAAGGAAAAGCTAAAGGAGCACTTTTCTTTTATTACAAAACCACTATTGCAACAAATGTTAAAGTGCTTGCTTTAAGAAGAAAAAAACGGAGAAAAATCATTAAAAAATAAAATGACAATAAATATCTACCTATCAATAATCACTATAAATGTAAATTGCTTAAATGTTCCTACCAAAGGACACATGATTGCTGAATGGATAAGAAGAATAAGAGGCCCACTTTGGAGAAAAGATACGCAAACTAAAATTAAAGGGATGGAAAAAGATAATTCATACTCATGGAAAGGAAAGAAAAGATGGGTAAACAATAGTTAATTATAGAGGATGTGTGTGATAAAGTGGCAAAATTTTAGTAAAATAAACAACATACCACAAAAGTATATTTTGAAATAGATTTATTATATGTAAAAACATAAAGTCATTATTTTTTGAATTGCTCAAAAAAGTCTCCATTTCCTGCAATAGATGCAATACAATTTCAGAATCTTGAGTACACTTTAATGAATTTTTCTTTATCCATGGACATCATCATATTTTCTATCTTAGCTTTAACAGCTTCTTTATGGGAATGAGGTTGTTTATTAACTTCTTTCTCATAAATGCTTCACACATAATAGTCAAAAGGATTTGATTCTGGTGAACTAGATGGCCAGATTTCTTTTGACCAGGATTCAGGAACATTGACACTGGGGCATTCTTGCACCTTTTTAGAGTTCTGTGCTGGTGCACCATCTTGTTGGAAGATAAAATGATGTCCATTTGCAACTTGCTTCATCCATGGTACAACTACCTCTCTCAAAACATCAAGGTAAACATCCTGGATCTTCAATGATGATCTCCTGGATTCTGTATATAATATCTGGACTTGTGTGATCTTTACGTACCTTGTGTGTTTTCCTTGTTGGTGTGGCGACTTCAGGATAAGCATCATACACCTTCTTCATGTTGTAAACTGTACATAAAGGGATGTTATTGAAGGGATGCAATTTCCTTAGCAGTTCGCCCTGCACTCAGTCCAGAAATTATGATTGCCCTAACATTGTATTCCCTCAACATGACAGTTGCTCTCAGAATTTAATACTTTATATCTGAAACAATGATGTTAAATCATAACCTTAGAAACATAGTTTTTCAAAATTAATAAGAAGCATGGGAAATAAAGATATGCAAAGTTACTGTCAATTGATTACACGCACCTGTATACAACAAAATATACTATAAAAACAAGACTATATAGTAAGGGACAAAGAATGACACAAAGAAGGGTAAAGGGACTAATCCAACATGAGAATATAGCCCTTGTAAACATTAATGGACCCAACATAGAAGCACACAAATATTGATGGACATAAAGGAGAGATCAAGAGATAAACAGTCATAATAGGGAATTTGATCACTCCATTTACTTCAATGGATAGACCTTTCAGATATAAAATCAATAAGGAGCCAGGAAAAAAAGAAAGATACACAAAGAAATGGGACCTAAATAACATGTTATTAAACAATAATTGTGTTAACAAAGAGATCAAGAAGTAAAAGATATCTTGAAACAAATGCAAATAAGAACAACCCAAAATCTGTGGGACACTGGGAAAGCTGTCCTTACAGGGGGGACACAACATTATAGGTCTATTTCAAGAAATAAGAAAAAGTTCAAAACAACAATTTAACTTTACACTGAAAATAACTAGAAAAAGAACAACAAGCAATGCTCAAAGTGAGTAGAAGAAAGAAAATAATGAAGATCAGAGCAGAAGAAATAAAGTCTAAACTAACAATATGAAAGATAATTGTATCCAAGAGCTGGTTCTTTGAAAAGATAAACAAGATTGACAAACCTTTAACCAGACTCACCAAGGAAAAGAGAGGACCCAAATAAACAATATCAGAAATGAAAGAGAAGTAACAACTGACACTAACTATATAAAAGGGTTTAAGAAAAATTATGAATAACTATATGCCAACAAATTGGACAACCTAGTCAAAATGGATACATTCTTATAAGCAAACAATCTTTTAAAATTACATCAGGAAGAATCAGAGAATCTGAATAGACAGATTACACCTAGTGAAATTGAAGTGGTATTCAAAACACTTTCAATAAATAAAAACTCTGTACCAGATGGCTTCACTGGTGAATTTACCACACATTCTAAGAAGAACAAACACCTTTCCTACTCAAATTATTCTAAAAAATTCAAGAGGATGGAAGACTCCAAGCTCATTTATGAAGCCACCGTTATTCTATTTCCAAAAGCAGATAATGATACTACACAGAAAGTAAATTATAAGCCAATATCCCTGGTGAACATAGATGCAAAAATCCTCAATAAAATATTAGCAAACTGAATAGAGCGATGCATCAAAATGATCATACATCATGATCAAATGGGATTTATTCCAAGGATGTAAAGCTGGTATAATATTAACAAATCAATAAACATGATATGCAATATAAAAATGAAAGATACACACCACACAGTCATATTAATAGATGCAGGAAAAAACAGTTGATAAAATTCAGTATGCACTCATGATAAAAACTCAGCAATATGGGATTAGAGAGAATATACATAAATATAATAAAAGCCATATATGACAAACCCACTGCCAGCATCATAATCAATGGACAAAAACTACAAGTGTTTCCCTAAGATTAGGAGCAAGACAGGGATGCTGCTTTCACCTGTCTTATTCAACATAGTACTGGAAGTCCTAGCCACAACAATTATATTAAGAAGAAGAAATAAGGGCATATACACATTGGAAATGAAAAAGTAAAACTGTCATTTTTTGCAGATGGCATGATTGTGTAAATAGAGAGCACTAAAAGTTATACCAAGAAACTACTAGAACTGATAAATAGATTCAGCATATAGCAGATGTGGTGAACCTTTTCTTTAATTATATTTTGTTGATTATGTTATTACAGTTGTCCTGGGTTTTTCCCCCTTCACTTTGCCTTCTACCAAACACCCTCCACTCCCACATGCACTCCTGAAACATTGTTCATGTCCATGGGTCATGAGTATAAGTTCTTTGACCACTCAATTTCCTCTAATGTACTTTACATCCCCATGGCTATTCTGTAACTACTTATTTGTATTTCGAAATCCCCTCTCCTCTTCACCCATTCTCCAAGAATTCCCTTCCCATCTGGCAACCATCAAAACTTTCTCTGGAGCCCTGGCTGGTGGCTCAGTGGATAAGGTGCTGGCCTGAGAACCCAAAGGTCACTGGTTCGATTCCCAGCCAGGGCAACATAACCAGGTTGCAAGCCAGGTCTCCAGTCAGGTCTGTAGCTGGAGGCAGGTGAAAGGCAACCATACATTGATGTCTCTCTCCGTCTCTGCCTCTCTCCCTTCCCCCTCTTTCTGGAAATAATAAATAAAATCTTTAAAAAAAAAAAAAACAACAAAAAACTTTCTCTGTATCTGTGATTCTGTTTCTGTTCTTGTTCACTTAGTTTGATTTTCAGGTCCAATTGTTGATAGATTAGTACTTTTATTTTTGCCATTTTATTCGGCATAGTGTTTATCTTCTTTTTCTTAAATACACCATGTAATAATTGTTTGGTGATGATGAAGTCCTGTAGTTTTATCTTGTCTGGGAAGCTCCGTATCTTCACTTCATTCTAAACGATAGCTTTGCTGGGTAGAACAATCTTGGCTGTAGGTCCCTGCTTTTCATGACTTTGAATATTTCTTGCCAATCCCTTCTAGCCTACAAAATTTCTTTTGAAAAATCAGTTGAAAGTATTATGGGAACTTTGCTGTAGTCAACTAACTTCTTTTCTCTTGCTGCTTTAAGATTCTCTCTTTGTCCGTAACCTTTTAATTATGATGTGTCTTGGTATAGGCCTCTTTGCATCCATCTTGTTTGGGACTGTTTCTGGGACTTGCATTTCTATTTCCTTCACCGAATTAGGGAAGTTTTCTTTCATTATTTTTTAAAATAGATTTCCAATTTCTTGCTCTTTCTCTTCTCCTTCTGGCTATCCTATGTGATGCAAAGTTTGGACCTTGATGTTGTCCCAGAGGCTGCTTATACTACCTCATTTTTTAATTCTTTTTTCTTTTTGTTATCCTGATTGGTTGTTTTTTTCCCTCTTGTTTAAATCAATGTTCATTGATTTGATTCTCAGCTTCATCAACTCCATTGTTTCTTCCCCATAAATTGTTCTTTATTTCAATTAGTGTATCCTTTGTTTCTGACTGGATTTTTTTATGGTGCTGAGGTCCTCACTAAGTTCCTTGAGCATCCTGATAGTCAAGTGTTTTGCACTCTGTATCTGATAGATTGCTTATTTCCATTCCGTTTAGCCCTTCCCTAGAGTTTTTATCTGTTCTTTCATTTGGGCCATATTTCTTTGTCTTTTGTCAGTCTTCCTGTGATTGTTTCTTTGTATTAGGTAGAGCTGCTTTGATTACCAGTCTTGGCAGTGTGGCCGAATTTGTAGGTGTCCAGTAGGATCCAGTGGTACAGCCTCCCCTATCACCCTCCAAGCTGGGTACTCAAGGTGTGCCCTTCATGAAGGCTGAGTACATCCTCCTCTTATAGTTGTTGCTATTGGCAGATCAATAGGAGGAATTCACCCAGGCCAATCAGCTGCAAGGATTGTCTGTGACCACCAGTGTATGATGGACCAGCCCTTTCAGCATTTACCAGTAGTGATGGATGTGGTTTCTTTAATTTTATAGTTGTTAGACTTCCATTAACTTGATTTCTAACAGTTCTGAGTGCTGAGTGCTGAGTGCTTGTTGTTCTATATTTTAGTTGTAATTTTGATATAGGTATATGAAGAGGCGGGCCATGTCTGCCTACACTGCCATTTGGACTGGAAGTCAACACTTTCTGATTTAGGGTTCGTATCAGTGGTCTTCTCTGCTGGAATATTTACTTACTCAACTTAGGCTATCTACTCATGATTGGTCCATGCTCAAGTACAGTCTTCTCAGAAAAAGATTCCGGCCTTCTCAGCCTACATTAAGTCCTCACTATTACCTTCTTTATAATAACCTTTTAAAGTAAGTTTTTCTGTATAATGATCCTCACATAAGTATATTTGAGTTGGCCAAAATGTTTTATTTAAAAAACAAAATTTTTAGTGTAAGATGGCTCTAGTAGTGCTCAGTTGTCTTTATCTCCATTTGAAACAATTTTGTTCGATTTTATTGTGACAGCTGTCATATCAGTGTGCATTTAAAAACACTTACCAAAATTGGTGAATTTTATACTATAGCCAATTTAATATTGAACAGGGAGTAAAATATACATTTTCAGCATATTATGGCTTAGTATTTCAAAAAGGTAAAACCCAATTGAAATGCAAAAAGATATTTGTACAGTGTATGGAGAAGGTGATTTATTGAACATGTCAAAAGTGGTTTGCAAAGTTTCATGCTGGATTTTTTTTGGTAGACAATGTTTTATGGTTGTGTAAACCAGTTGAAACTAGTAGCAATCAAATAGAGACAATAATTGGGAACAATCAGCCTAATACCATGTGGGATATGCCTGGCATACTTAAAATATCCAAATCAATAAAGTTATTAGTGAAAATGAAAAATGTCTTAAATTAAACAAACTTTTTAGCCAACCTAATAGTTATTATTTGTTTTGTTCATTATTTTTCCCTCTAGATTGATGAGCCACAGAGAATGGAGTTTCCTTTATTTTATCCATGACTATTAGAGTATAAATTTAGCTGTGTTCCTGACACATTATACTGAGTATTTATTGAATGAATGGGTGGAATTACATATAGAGGATAAGAAAATGGGGAAGAAAAATCATCCATTGGATATGAAAAATGGAAGATTAGTTGATATCTTATTAAGAGATATGCTAATAAAATAGCATAAAGAAATTGTGTTTACTGTGCTTCAGGTGCTATGTTCATTACATTCTTTGCATTTTCTCATTTAGTCATCAAGAAAACTATATGAAGTTGTTATTATGTTCATCCCAATTATAAACATTAAACTAAGGAGGTCAGGCAAATTTACATAAGTTTCCTTAGTAAAGGAGTGTTAAAGCTAGGATTCAAATCCATATAGATACTATGCTTTTAAAATGCACTGGTTTTAGGAGTAAATGGAAAGTAGTAGAGAGAGAATTTACTCTATTTTTGATAGCTTAAAAAAGAGACTAAAAGACTATTGTGTTAAGGGTATTGAAGGAGGGAACATTACATTACCTGAACATATTTATATACTATGACAAAAAGATACTTAAGTTCTTGTCATATTTGCACACAAGAAAGGTCAATTGATGATGTAAAATCTTGGATGGTTTAGTTGGCCAAGTGAAGTTAAGACAGGACTAAAATATCTAAGACTGAAAGAAAAAGCAGCATACTAGAGCTGGACATAATAAATTTATAATTGGAAAGGGGCACAAAGTTAAAAATACTTTAAAAATAAAGACTTTGGGGCTATTTTTTTTGGCAGGTGATAGCATGTAAAAAGAGGCCACATTGAGTTCAGGAGAGGAAAAATTTTAAAAATTGGTCTTCACTGAAATGTTGGTCATATATAGGAAGTTGGGAGTGAAGAAGGGAGAAAATAGCTGGTGTATCTTCCTACTTTCATAGTGCTGGAAGTGAAGCTTATTTTAAGCGATCAGACTGTACCTTGTATAAATAAAAGTACCACCAGAAAAGTTAATAATTGCTTTTCTGAGCTGCCCATTATATATTACTTAGACATCACATTGAATAGTGAAAATTTTAAAAATGGTAAGCCTTGAGATACTAGAATTATTTGAGACTTGGACTGGTCTAAAGTATGTTTTTATCTCTAGTTTGTGAGATGTACAAAAACTGAGTAAAAGGAAATGACTCCAGTATGTGTTCAGCTCATTAATATAAAAATCCTAATATAATGACATTTACATAGAAATTTATATTTTAAATTGCTGCAAAACTGTGTTTGAACAGTTTTAATGGTTGATATGTAAGCAAACAGTAAATAAATATTATTTTCATTTCTTTTTGCACACTTTGGGTGTTTTAGCTCAGTATAAGCAACTGTTGTCAATATACATATAAAAATAATAATATAGAGCATGATCTTTGCCTTCAAATGGCTAATAATATATCTGTAGTGATAGAAGCAAACATATGAAATAATTAGAGAATAAACATGAGATAAACTGTGAAATTCAATTACATATACAATAGAAGAAAATAGAAGGAAAAGTCTGTGTCAGCCAAAGTAATTGAAAGAAGGACACAGCGAAGTAGCCTGGACTTATTCTGGGTCATGGGAAATAAGATTTAAATAAACCAAAGAAGGGTGAATAAAAATTAGCCAAGGCTTGAAGGTGATGAAGGAATAGAACCCTGAAGGATGTAAGTACTTCTTCAGTTAGCTGAAGTCACCGAACCACAATCAAGAGAATTTCACAAAGTTATCATCAAAAAGAACCAGAAGCACTGCAGCACATATTCTAACTGCTTGCAAAGTTAGAAGTAGCAGACTAACCAGACAGGACTGCAGACCCCAGAGACGGGATGGATCTTTTCAAACATAGGCATGAAGCGACCTGTTAAATTAAAAAGCAGAGCCCAGGATGATGACAGGTATTGAAAAGAATGGGTGGAAAGAAACGTAAGCCACAATTTTGTTTTTTAGAGTCACATTGGTACAAATGGAAAATCTCTTCAAACGTGAAAGATGACAGAATAGAGCACAACACTTAGAAACCTTTATTTTGCAAATCAAACTTTCTTTATATTTTTGTAGTCAGTATTATATAATCAATTATTTATTACATTAAATATTGTCCTCTTGTAACTGTGGGCAATAGTAAACCATGCCAGTGTTCCTTTCACATTGTTTCTGTAAGTGCTGATTCTAATACATCCCTTATAGAGATATTTCGTGTAAGAATCCTAGGAATTAAGTCCAAAAAGATACAGAATCCAACCTCTAGGCATCTCTGCGTGGTTGCTGACCTTCAACCATGGAGCCAGAATGAAGTCAAGTCAGGATGATGTGGAAAGTCAGGAAAGTGGGATGATGTAAGCCAGAATGACTAAACCAGGATGACGCACACCGGACCACCACTTGCCTTACTGGAACGGACTGTGCTGTTTCGCACATAGAGAACTTTTCAGTCTCTTCCTTTGATTTCTTTGTTCCACTTATCCTCTCCTCCTAAAAACCTCTGCCTGCACTGAGATGTTAAGATGGGCTTTGAGACAAGACTCTCCCATCTTCACTGACTGCTGGCATCAGAGTAAACTACTTTTCTTTTTACACCAGCTCCTGTCTCTTGAGTACTGGTTTTCAAAACAGCAGACAGCTGGACCTGCGTTTACTTACATTTTGATATGTGATTATATATTTAATTTCTCTCATGAGTTAAAATGAAAAAAGCAAGCCAATCAGCAATAAATAATATTCATGAAATAACAGTGCTATTTAAAGTGACTGAAACAGTTATGAAATTTATATCTACTCTGATAACCTTAAAAATGAATATTTTGAACCACTTGTTATTCTTATATCTTAGGTATGACTCCCTTTCATGTATGGTTTGATTTTAAAATAGGCCATACTTATTTTTTGGGTACTTCAGTTAGATTATGTACTTGTTTACCAACTTATGTAATTGATAAGTCAACATGAAGTTGATCAAGAATTTCAAATTTGTCCTGGCAAAATAGATAAGAATGAATGATTAACTGAATAAAAAATAAATACATAACTTAATATATAAACAAATAATTTCAGCTTATAAATGTTTACATGAAATTATCTGGTAAGGTAATGGTAATGGAATGTATAAATCTAATATTTTTGATAATCATGTTTCTTACCTTCAACCAAGGTAAAACATGAACTATAGAGAAAATAAACTTGTTATATTTACAGTGTGGTCCTGAGCTTTAATTTATCAATATTAAAACAAAGAAGATGAGTACTCAAAACTTTCCTGTATACCACAATAATGAGGTCTGAAAAATAATTTTTAAATTTTATTATTATTTAATTATAGTTGTCCCCTCTTGCTCTCCCCTGCCCTACTGCCACCCTGCTCCCACAGTCAATTCCCACCCTGGAGTCCATGTCCATGGTCATTTATACTTGTTCCTTGACTAGACCCTTCCCCCTCTTACCCGCATTATCTCTCTCCGCTCTCCCCTCTGATCCCTGTCAGTTTGTTTCTTATTTCCATGTCTTTGGTCCTACTTTGCTTATTTGTTTGTTTCTTTCATTAGGTTCCACTTGTAGGTGATGAGATGTTTTGTTTCTATTTGGTTCTTTCCCACTAACAGTGGAAATTAAAAGTAGAACAATTAAATAAGTCATGGTATCTAGAATTTGTAAATTATTTATTTTTGTTTTAATTATGGTTATATTTGAAATAACTATAGCTAATATTCAAAAGTGCTTTCTTTCATAATCATTATATAAAGCCAGCATAACTTTTCTGCCAGAACTTCCCTCAGTTCAGAAGAAATCTAAACAACAACTTCTATCATAATCATAGAAGAAAATTCTAAACAAATATTAACAAGTGGAATCCAAAGACATTTGAAGAGGATAATATATAATGCCTGAACTAGCTTTATTCTCATAATGAAAAGGTGGCATAATATTAAAAATTAATAAATGTAATTTACCCTGTTAATAAATTAAAATCACATAATCATATAATATGAAAAACATATTTCATAAAATTGAAAACAATTTATAGTAAAAAACATAAATGTAATGTGTGGGAACTTTGCGTTCTGATAATTTTATCTTAATTATATAGTAAATGTGATATTTCACAATGAAATATTACAGACCTTCCATTTGAAATTGGCAATGAGGTGATGCTTCCCAAAAAATACCACTTCCATTTAGCATATGTTTAGCATATACTTTGGGCAACATGGGAAGAAAAGCAAGCGTAAAGATGAAATATAATTGCCCCTTTTCTCAGATGACAGGAGAAAACCCAAGAAAATTTAAAATAATCTGTAGGGTAAGTATTGGGATTTGAAAGTAAATTTTACAAAAGTGATAGATTCAAATTCTATGTAAAAATGCAATCTGATTTCTGTATATTGGAAACAGACAAAAAAATAAAAATTGAAATGATACTCCTCTCAATAATAGGGAGATTTTCAATTACCTATGACACAATTCAATAAACAATACACAAAAATGCTATATATGAGGAAACATACATAATAAAACAAAGAAACATCAAAGGAGATCTAAATAAATGAAAGGATATTTTGCACTATGAATTGGAAGATTTAATTTCCTAAAGATCCAAGTACCCTCCATATTTATCTATAAACCCAGGGCAAGTCTTATTAAAATGATGGGGTTCTTTTTCCAGAGAAATTCACTGGTAATTCACAATTTTATGTAAAAAATCAAAGGGAACAGCAGAGCCAAAGCAATTTTAAGGTAGAGCAAAATGGAGGCTTAAACTATCAATACTTACCAAGTTACAACATTTAAGGCCATGTAATACTGGGTCATTTCAGAGAGACAATTTCAAAAACACCCTTATATGGTCACCTAAGTTATTACAATGTTGATCCTTTAGTGAAGAAAAGGAGTGATAGACTTTTAAAAATAGTATTTGAGCCCTGGCTGGTAGCACAGTGGGTAAGGCACCAGCCTGTGAACCCAAAGATAGCTGGTTTGATTCCCCAGCCAGGGCATATAATTAGGTTGCAAGCCAGGTCTCCAGCTAGGACTGTGGTTAGAGGCAGGTGAAAGGCAACCATACATTGATATTTCTCTCCTTCTCTTTCTCTCTCCCTTCCTCTGTCTCTGGAAATAATAAATAAAACCTTTAAAAATATGTTAAAAATAATTAAAAAATAAAATAAAATAGTATTTGGTCAACTTAATAACCATATTAAAACAAAATGAGGCTTTAACCTGCCATCATACAAAAATTAATTCCAGATGGATTTCATATCTACATGTTAAAGGTAAAACAGCAAAACTCTAGATGTAAATGTGAGAATGAATTCATGACATGAAAGGAGGCACTTTTTTACAAACAAGACATATGAGGAATTAAACTTAAGGAAAATATTGATAAATTTGACTTCCTTAAAACTAAGGATGTCTGTTCCTTGAAAGACATCAAAAGAGGGTGAAAATTCAAACCTGAGTGGGAAAATTTCTATATACTTATCTGACAAAGTATTCCTGTGTGATATATGCTAAGAATTTTAAGAACTCAATACAATGACAGAAGAAACAAATGAGCAAAATAGAGGCATTTTGTAAAAGTGGTAATCCTTATTATCAATAAACTTATACCAAAGTGCTCAACTTCATTAATCATCATGGAAATAAAAATTAAAATCAAAATTAGATGTCACTGCCCCCACTGGAATGTCTAATTATGAAATGCAAAAATACCAAGTAGTTTCAAAGACATAAATAATTGAAACTTCTGTATTAGTATTGCAATGTATTAATGGGAGTGTAACTTACTTCAATCACCTTGGGAAACTGAGTTTACAAAGCTGAACATACATTAGCGTATGAATATTTTATATGCATCAAACATAAATCTGCACATATGTGGGCTAAAAAGAATATATTTAGCAATACTATTCTTGGCCAAAAAGTTGGAAACAATCCAAATACCCATAAACTAAAAATGATAAATATTGATAGTCATACAATAAAATAATAAGAACAAAGTTTTTCTAGCTAAAACATGGATAAATTTTACAAGCATAATTGCTGAGTAAAAGAAACCAGATATGCAAACAAACAAAAAAATTTACCCCACATACATTATCTTTGATTTCAATCCAAACAAGACTAATTTATTAGATAAAACTAACAGAAACCAAGATAGCCATGGTTAATGAGATAAACTGGTATTACTAGACATTCTAGTAATATTCTAATTCTTAATTCTGTTGCCAGTTATCTAGTAGAATATCATCCAATTATAAAAGTTAGGCCCTCTGCACTCTTCTTTATTAGTTATGTATGAGTTTCCTACAGCTGCTGTAACAAATTGCCAAAGTTTCCCAAGTTTAAAACAAGATATTTGTCTTTCACAATTCATGATTTCAAAATCATGGTGTTGGCAGAACTGGTTTCTTTTGGGGGCTCTAAGGGAAAATCTGTCCATTCTTCTCACCTGGCTTCTGGTGGTTCCCAACAATATCTGCCATTCCTTTACTTATGGACACATCCCTCCAATGTTCAACACTATCTAAACAAAGCGTTCTTCTTTATGTCTCTGTGTCCCTTTCTGTCTCTTATCAGTAAACTCATTGAACTTAAAGCCCACCTTAATTCCGCTATGAACTCATCTTGATCCTACTTTAATTACATCAGCAAAGAACCATTTTTCAAATAGGGTCAAATTCTAATGTTCTGGGTATATATAACTTTTGGGGGGAGACTAGTCAACCTATTACAGTTATACTTTAATAAACTGTTTACAGAAAAAATAGCATTACATCAATCAAAATTTTAATGCTTATTCATAGGGGTGCATTAGTTTTAGAGAAGTCTGTTTTATGGGAAAAGTTGTATCTTGGGTCCCTTCTTTTAAAAATATTTTTTATTTATTATTTCCAGAGAAGGGGGTAAGGAAGAGAGGCAGAGAAGGAGAGAGACATCAACGTATGGTTGACTTTCACCTGCCTCCAGCTATGGACCTGGCTGGAGAACTAGCTTGCAACCTGTTTTATGTTCCCTGGCTGGGAATTGAACCAGTGACCTTTGCGTTCACAGGCCAGTGCTTATGCACTGTGCCACCAGCCAGGGCCTTAGGTCCCTTCTTATCATCAATAAAAATCATAAAACAACAACAAAAAAAGTTTCATATTGGAGGATATATGAATGTTTTTCCCTCATCTGTTCCAGGTGTTGCTTATTTTTTCTTGACTTTGATAGAGCTCTAATTTTAAATTTGATAAAATAAAAATCAATAAAACTGACTCTATAAACATAGATTAAATAATTATATTTATAAACTTAAAATCAGTGACCTTAGAATGACTATACTATTATTACATTGTTAATAATTCTATTCCTTAGAATGCTATGGAACTGAGTGTTATCTTTCAAGTTTAAATTTGAAAACCAAAAATGATTTCTTTTTTAAATTGGTGTATAATTTTTTAAAAATATCCAAACACATATCAAAGGCAATAATCACATAAACACAGTTACAGCTTTCTTCCCTTTTAATATGTGTTTAAAAAAATCTAGAGACAGTTTGGATTTTGTCCTCACTTTTTCATAAGCCAATACCTTTCTTATTTTACATGTGATATGTTCATCATGATTTTCTATGTGGCATATTAGAATAAATAACCCTATCTTTATTTGATCCATATAGCTTTTTAAACTAAATCTCAATTTCCAACTTAAGAAAGGTGTAGATTGGCACACCTTTGTGTGTTTATGTGCACACCAAAATACCTTATCTTGGTTTTATGATGTTGTTTGTAAGCTCTGGAGATACTAATGCTAATTTTATTTTTGTTACGTTCTTGGATAACCTGTTCTGAGGCTTTGTGTATTGCTGACACACAACGTTCAGATTTTATTTTTCCTTAGTGGAGCCTGTTGTTTGGTGTTGCTAGCACTAAAGCTTGTTATCGCTTATCCTGCTCATTCAGCTGCAAGGTTCAATCCCTGTCCATCACGCTCCCTAAAGCCCAATGTCTATACTTTTCTGGAAACTTTTTGCTTTTGTTTATTGACATAAGCTCTTTTTCCCCTTTGGGAATATCATAGCTGATCGTATAGTAAGAATCATTTAAAAATAGTCTCATTTTCAAAATATACCTTAGCCTTTATATAGAGAGAGGAAAAGAAAGTTATGGTCTTTTTCAGTAATATGTTTGCATTGGGAACTTAAGTAGAAAAAGCTATTAGAAAATAATTCAGTCAGTTTAGTAGGACAGCATCAGAGAACCCAACATAAAAATATGTTTTAAATAAACAAAACACAACCACAAAAACTACAGGCCTTTTAAATTATCTAGAAGTATTATACACAACATATCAGAAAAAATAAACCCCCAGTGGCACAAGTACCAGTTAATAAGTTTATATGAAATAGGACTGAAGACTTTCTGTCCTTCCTAAATGTTTAGGTTGACAAAAACTATTTGATAAAATAGCATGCTTCAGATAGAAGATCTTGATTCATCATTTGTATGTAATACTATAGGTGATAAAAGATGATTGTAAGGTATGTGGCAGATGTTGTAGGTGCCCCATTCCATATCACCTTGGGATTCACCATTCCAGGCATTCAGAAGTCTTGTTAATACAAGCATGACCTGCAACTCTCTATCTGATGACTTTCCCAAAAGCATTTAGCTCTCAAGAAGACTAGAAATGTTGGGTGACTAAATGCTCAAGGAGTGTCCTTGTCCATTGGCAGACATTAGAGCAGAATTATAATGTCAGCTTCTCCATCACATGGATGGAATGAAACATATTGTAGATTCAGCTCAGAGTCGCCACAGGTCAGCACACTGGTGACATCAGCTTTATCTGGGGACTAGTTAAAAATTTAGGGGTTCATCTAAGACTTACTGATTAAGAGTCTCTGAAAGACAAGCTTTAGAATCTGCTTTAACTAGATCTTTAGTTTGTCTTTATATCTACTGAAATTTGAGAATTATTTTACACCAGGAATCAGACAATTTTCTGAACGGAAACATGTATTAGTTTCCTTTCAGAAAATAGCAGTAAGGGCTGCTATTGTTGCAAATTACCACAAATTTAAGTGGCTTAATGCATTTACTGTACATTTATAAAAGGCAGCTTCACAACATCGGTCCCACTGGGCCAACATCAAGGATTCAGTAGGTTCCTTCTGGAGGATCTAGATGAGGACAGATCTTCTTGCCTTTGCCAGTTTCTAGAGGCTGCGTTTCCTCGACTGGTGGTACCCTTCTCTATCATGGAAACCACCAGTGCAGTGTCATGACCAGTACATCCCTTTCACTATTTCTGTTAATACATCATTTTCCTCTGTCTGAATATCCTATATTCAGGACAGGCAAGGTAATCAAGATAAATCTCTACATCTCAAGATTCTTAAATTAACCACATCTGTTGAGTCCCTGTGGCCAAGTAAGATAATTTATTCACAGTCTCTGGGGATTAGGGTATGGTCTTCTTTGGGCAGAAGATGGTGGTGGGGGTGGGGAGAGGGTAGGGATTATTCAGCCTACCAGAGGCCAGATTGTAAATATTTTATAGTGTCTGCCTAGAGGCAAAATTGGGATATTACATAGGTACCAAATAACAAGAGAGGAAACCTTTGCCTTGCCTAATTTTTCTGGGATGGGCCATCCCAGTTGGCGGGTTTACTGTGGCTCAGCTGGAGAAATCTCCAGAGAAAGAACAAAAGGCTCAAGGGTGGCACTCGGAGTGGGAAGCATTGGCTATCCCTCATCACTTTCATTTTCTACCCCAGGAACACTCAGATCCCTGAAGAGTTTTGCAAACAAAACTTGAGTGGATGAGGTGGTGAGGTGAATTGCTGAGTCCCAAACAAATAGACTGAGATTCCAGAGCTATGTGCCCAAAAGTCGCCAACAGAGGAGTGGCCAATGTCAAGATGGCGACTGGCACAGGAGTGGTGCAGCAGTAAGGTGCAGCCACTGGCTGGGGAGGCAGGTACTGGGATCAGTGGGAGATAGGGGCCAAGGGGACCTCAAGAAAAGGTCCCCATAGCTTTCAGTGCCAGACGGCTGGAATGGTGCCCCTGGCTACAGAGAGTACAAAACAGCGGTGTGTCATACACGATTCAAGGCTGTGCTTTAATGATCTCTATTGTACACAACCTCCCAGAAGTCACTACTAGAATTAGGCTCTTGCGGCTCATAGCAGTGGTCTACTCATATCAATACCCTCTGTTTACTTCCCTCCCCTTTCCTGTCTCACTGACTCTCTCCCCATTAATATTCCTGAAATAACATCCCAAATAAACTATGTGCATTTAAATTCTTTATTTAGGATCACTTCTAAGATAAATAGGACATGTTGTGACTTGAAGGGGTTGAAATGTTTCTCAAAGTCAATTCTAATTTATTAAACATACTCCAATTATAAAATTCATTTCCACATAATAGGCGTTTTGTAGATAGAAAGATATACAGACTTTTCAAATACCTACATTTTCCACTTGTTTGCCCACTTGTTTATGTGCTTATTTTCATGGTACTGTGTACAGATGGGAGAGTATAGTAATATTATTAAGGTAAAATACAGGGAGGATCTCTGAATGAAGCAATCAGGAAAAATTATCTAGAAATATCAGAAAATTAATGAACACTAAACGACTATTCTACACTGCAATTTGTTGCTTGACCTCTAATGCTCGAAAATCATTCTGGAAGAATAAAGAACTAGTCATGTTTTATCCACTTGGTGGATGATTTTCTAAGCCCACCTGTAGCCAATACTCTGCTGAGGACCTGAATAATGTATCGTTAGGACAATGTCAAAATGCAAGTTTAAAGTCACACACACACAAAATGTTTGTTTTCAATTACATTAAAGGAGGGACCATTTTAAAACTACCTTCGTATCTACAAAAAAGTATTTTTTTTTTCTGTCCTGGAGCAAAATAAGAATCAAGTGCCAAACACAGATTATTCATAATTTATATAGGTCAGATATAATTTAATCTGTTTTGGTTAGAAAATAAAATACAAAATCTTCAATCCATCACTAAAGAACACTATTTTTCAAAAATATGTGGCTAATGCAACAAGAACCCGCATTTTATAAGTTTTAACTAATCAAACTAATGGTTTTCACAATATAACTTCTTCCTAATATCATAATTAGAAAGAAATATTTCATGTAGTGCAATTGTCACCAGCTAAGTTCCAATTTAACTATAATAGCTTTAGTGAGTTACAGGGCATGAAAATGAGCTTTAAAAACTTGCAACATAAGGGACAGATCTTATATCCACACTCTATTTAAAATGTGATCACTTATATCCACACTCTATTTAGAATGTGATCACTGATGTCTTAGTACCTCTGTGATTGCTTAATTTCTCAAGTAAAAATGAACTTAATGTTTGAACAATTAACACTTAAAATTTTTTAAAATCAAGTTTCTATAGTCAGAATTTGAGACAAGTAGACAATAATTCTTATTTCTTATACCCACACCCCCTCCATAAACTCATAACTAAAAACGAAATAATAAGATGTTCACTTAATAGTAAATTTCATATAAACAAAAATATCTATTCATCCACTTCAGGGTATTCCATTGTCTCAGACTTTCAGTATAATTTAAGAAGATATAGATCATAGATTAACATTAGGTAAATAATTAGATTAAGATAGAAATCTGCAATGTAGGAATTTATGCAGGTATTAACAAAAAATATAGTGATGAAAGTATATATATATTTATAAATTCCAATGACTTTGGACACATGCCAGCAAGGTAATTTTCAAACTGGGAGACACTTTCACTATTTTTTCAAACTATAAATTCTGAGACATGAATATTTAATATCCTATCTAATCATATATAATTATAAAATTAAAATAATATTGTTTCTATAAAAACAAATAAAAATAAAGTTTACTGAGTTTTTGTATGTGGTGAGTTATTAATTTAAGATTAATATACCTGCATATCTCAGAGCAGAAGGAGTTGAGTTTCAGAAAATTTTCAGGTGTATTAGAAAGCTGCATTTTTAAAGAGGATCATAAGACAGAGAATGACAAGAACCATATAATTTCTTTCATATGCGATAAATAAAATGGAAATCAACAATCATGCAAAACAAACTCAAAGACACAACAGTATGATGGCTAGCATTAGCATTAAGAAAATGGGTGGGAGGAGGGTATAATACACGGTGATGAAAGGGTGCTAAATTTTAGGTGGTGAACATACAATATAATATACAGATGATAGGTTATAGAATTGTACATGTGAAATTTATATGTTAATAACCAGTGCTACCTCTATAAATTTGGGTCTTTGGATTTACAGTGAGTTTTCCGAAGACGGCATATAGTTTTTTGGGTTTTTTTTTTCAGTCCATTCTGCTAATCTGTATTTTGATTGGAGAATTTAATCAATTTACATTTAAAGTAATTACTTATAAGGAGAGACTTCTGCCATTTTTCTATTTGGCTTATATATAGCTTAGAAAAATCTTAGTCCTTCATTTTCTGTATTACAATCTTTTGTCTTTAGTTATTTGTAGTAGATATTTAAATAGCTTTCTAATTTCCTTTTGTGTATATTCTATAGCTAGTATCATTCATAATGGTTACTTTGTAGATTATATTTAACATCCTAAAAGTATAACACTCTAGTTTGAAGTGATATCAATTTAACTTCAATAACATATGAAAACTGTGCTCCTTTATGGCCCCATCCCTATCTCTTTCACTTGCTAATATCACAAAATTTTTATATTTATATCCAAAAACATAAACTAATATTTTAAATTATGCAGAAAACAAAATGGGGAGTCACAAACTAAAGTTACAATAATCCTAGCTTTTAGAATAAGTGTATTTTTAATGTATTAGCTTATTAAATCATGTAAAACAAAAAGTACTTACCAACCACTGTTACAATAATGAGTTATTGTATACATTAATATGTAATTTCCCTTATACTACCTTTACTGAAAACCTTTACTACTATACCTTCAAGTTTTCTCTGGTGCCCCTAAATCTCAACGTATAGAACTTTCTTTTGTATTTCTTGCAAAGCAGGTGTACTAGTAACAAACTCCTTCAGATATTTTTAATCTGCTAATATTTCAATTTCTCTCATTTTTGAAGTATAGTCTTTCTTGATATGGAATTCTTGGTTGATAGTTTTTCTTTCTTTTGAAACTTTAAATATATCAGTCTACTCTCTGCTGACCTCTATTACTTTTCTTTCTGTTCTTTTTAAAGATTTTATTTATTATTTTCAGAGGGAGGGGAAGGGAATGAGGCAGAGAGGGAGAGAAACATCAATGTATGGTTGCCTTTCACCTGTCTCCAGCTACCGATATGGCTGGAGACCTGGCTTGCAACCTGGTTATGTGCCTTGGCTTGGAATTGAACCAGAGACCTTTGGGCTCGCAGTCCTATCCACTGTGCCACCAGCGACGGACTTGACCTCTAATATTTCTGATAAAATATCTACTTATCTTCTTACTGAAGATTTCTTTTGTATTGTTAAGTCTCTTCTACCTTGTTACTTTTGATTCTCTCTGTCTTTGGCTTCCATAAGAGTCTCTAAATTCATCCTGCTTGGATTTGGTAGAGTTTCTAGAAAATTTTTATCCATTATCCTTCATAGAATTTGTGTATGTTTTCATTTTTATAAGTATATTTTATTGATTATACTGTTAAGAGTTGTTCCAATTCTTTTCCATTTGCTCCCCTCTGCCAAGTATCCCCCTTCCATCCCGCAATCCCTCCCCCTTAGTTTATGTCCATGGGTCCTGCATATAAGTTCCCTGATTTAACTTACCCCTGTCTAGTTTGTACCTACCAATTATGCTTCTTAATTCCCACACCATTTCCACATTTCTTCCCCTTCTTCCTTCCAGCTGATAACCCTCCAAATGATTCCCATACCTATGATTTTGTTCCTATTCTGCTTGCTTGTTTTTATTTTTTAAGGTTCTGCTGTTCATGGATGTGAGCTTGTTGTCATTTTAATGCGCATAGTTTTGATCCTCTTTTTCTTAAATGAGTCCCTTTAACATTTCATATAGTAAGAGCTTGGTGATGATGAACTCCTTGTCTGGGAAGCATTTTATCTACCCTTCCATTCTAAATGATAGCTTTGCCGGATAGAATAATCTTGGTTGTAGGCCCTTGCTTTTCATCAATTTGAATACTTCTTGCCAGTCCCTTCTTGCCTGCAAAGTTTCTTTTGAGAAATAAGCTAATAATCTTATAGGAACCCTTTTGTAGGTAACTCTCTTCTTTTCTCTTGCTTCTTTTAAAATTCTCTCTGATGTTTGGCAGTTAATTAAATGATGTGTCTTGGTGCGGTCCTCTTTGGGTCTAGCTCATTTGGGACACTCTCTATGTCCTGGACTTGCATGTCCACTTCCTTTGCCAAATTTGGGAAGTTTTCCTTTATTAGCTTTTTTACATATGTTTTCAATTTCTTGCTCTCCCTCTCCTCCTTCTGGCACCCCTATTTGGATATTAACACACTTAAAGTTGTCCCAGAAGTTTCTAAGTCTATCCTCATTTTTTTTCCTTTTTTCTTCACTCTATATTGGTCGACTATTTCTTCCTTAGGTTCCAAATCATTGATTTGAACCCCAGTTTCCTTCCCTCCACCATTGGTTTCATGTGGACTTTCCTTCGTTTCACTTATAGCATAGCTTTCATTTCTTTGAATATGCATTTGCCATACTCAAGCATATCTTTCAAATCTGTGAGCGTCTTTATCACCAGTGTTTTGAACTCTGCATCTGTTAGGTTGGCTATCTACTCATCGCTTAGTAATCCCACTGGAACCTTGATCTGTTTTCCTTTTTTGCACCATACTTCTTTGTTTTCTCAACTTGACAGGCTCCTGTGTTTGCCTCTGTGTCTTAGGGAGAGCTGTTGCACCTATTGTGTTGTAAGGCACAGAGCCTTAGGTATTTGTCAGTCACATACCACAATTTGTGGTGGTGTGTGTGGGGGAGGGGTCTGAGAGGGAATCATGCTGCTTGCTCAGCACTCATTTCTTTTCCAGGTACTTCTCCCACTTCCTGTATGGAACTGGCTCCTTTTGAGCTGTTGCCCTGGCCATGGTTCCCAGAGTGGGAAGGTCTGTGGATGTTCTAGGACCATGGGGACCTGTAAACAAATGGACTCTGCTGAGAAACTGGTAGTTTTTTCCTTGGCCCTAACCCCCATTGGTTTTCACTGTTAAAAGCAATGAGGCTTTATGTTCCCCAGTGCTGGAACCATGAGCAGCATGGTCTTGTCTGGTGCTGGGAGCACTCTCAAAGGGGTCCCTACTTTTTTTTTTTTTTTAGATTTTATTTCATTATTTTTAGAAAGAGGGGAAGGGAGAGAGGCAGAGAGGGAGAGAGACATCAATGTATGGTTGTGTTTCACCTGCCTCCAGCCACAGACCTGACTGGAGACCTGGTTTGCAACCTGGTTATGTGCCCTGGCTGGGGAATCGAACCTGCAACCTTTGAGTTCACAGGCTGGCACCTTAACCCTACTTTTTTAAATGTGTGACTGCACTTTCTGCCAGCCAGCCACAGCCACTTCCTTTCTGCCCTTACTCTGTCCTTCCTATCTATCTGGATGAGTATTTCTTCTTTATATCTTTGTTTGTTGGACTTCCATGCAGCTTGATTTTCTGGAACTTCTGGTTGTCTCCAGATTTGAGGTAGTTATATTCCTTCTTAGTTGTGGAGGGAGATGCAGCATATCTATTTGTGTCTCCATCTTGGCTGGAAGTCTTTCATAAAAATTTTGTAAGCTTTGTCCATTATTTCTTCAAATATTTTCTCATTGCTTTTCTATTTCTCCTTCTAGGACTCCCACAATATAGTTGTTGGTCCACTTCAAAATGTCCCGTGGCTCTGTTTACTTTATATAATTTGTTTTTTTTCTGTTTCTCGTATTTGGTCATTTCTGCTGTCCCTTCTGAAAGACCACTGATTCTTTCTTCCACCTGCTCAAGTCTTCCTTTGAATCCCTCTAGCAATTTTTAGTACAGTTATTGTAATCTTCAGCTTCGGAATTTCTTTTGGGTTTCTATTTAGATTTCTCTCTTTACTCATATTTGTATTTTGTTTATACATAATTTTATTGACTTTTTCTACATATTCCTCTAGTTCTTTAAGCATCTTTAAGGTAGTTGTTTAAAAGTCTTTGTCTAGGAGATCTGCCATCAGTTTTATTTTTAGACACCTTCTATTGGTTTATATTTTTCTTTTGAATTAACCATGTTTTTCTATTTCTTTGCATGCTTTTCATTTTTGTTTTTGCTGAAAACTAGACATTGAATCTTTAATGTCATAACTTTAAAAATCAGACACTTCCTCCTTCTCTACTGGTTTTTCTAGTTTGTTTGTTATGTTGTTTTTTCTATTGTTGTCAGCTGTCTCTGTTCCAAGGATCAGTGTAAGGTGTACTCTCAGTGTAAAAGTACTCTCAAAAAAAAAAAAAAAAAAAAAATGAAAAGTACTCTCAGGTGTATCCTAAGCCTATGTTTTCCCTTGGACATAAGTAGTGATTTTCTCATTTCCCCTGAATATGTGGTTGCTTTTGAAGATTCTAGTTTTTAATGCTTGGTCATAAAAAATGGAAAAAGAGAAAAACAAAGGTGGGGAAAAGGAGCCAATCTCTTACATATCCTGGAAGTCACTTTAGCTGAAGGGTGAGGATGTACAACAGTGAGAGGGAGTGTGCAACAATGACTTTCTGCCTCTGTGCCTGCACTTCCAGAATTATAAATAGCAATCATTGATCAGAACACATATCCATAATATTTGTAAAATTGGGTCCTCATTTTCCACTCTGACTCCTGCAAGATACTCTAGGATATTCAGGGTGGCTTGACATAGACTAGAAGATGAGGAATGGGTAGCTGCTACTAAGCTCAGAGGTGAAGAAACTGACTGAAATAAACGACAGTTTATCATTCAAGACTTCCTCTGGAAGATGCAAGCCTACTATATAGACTGCAGGGTTCCAAAACAGTTTCATTACAGTGATTCTATCCATGAAATTGTCTACAGATTTCTGAAGCTTTTTAATCTGCTATTACCTCAGAATTTTCTTTTAAAACTTATATATTATAAATTATATGAGTATTTATCTATGTAGTTACCATTTCTGATGGTCCTCATTTCTCTTTGTAGATCTGTATTTCCACTTATCATCTATTTTCTCTCTGTGGGAACTTCATTCATGTTTTTCTGTCATGTGGGTTTAATGGTGACAAAAAAAATGTTTATTTTTGGTTTTATTTTAGAAAAGTTCTTTCTGCAGGCTATAAAATTCTAAACCAAATATCCTTTTCTTTAAGTACTTTGAATATATTGCTTGATTGTTTTTGTTGGTACTGTTTTTGATGAAAAATATGCTGTTTTCCTATCTGTGTACCTTGGTACATAACATTTTCTTTTTCTATATATTCCTCTAGTTCTTTAAGCATCTTTAAGACAGTTGTTTAGAAGTCTTTGTTTAAGAGATCTACCATCACTTTTATTTTCAGACAGTTTTTGTATTTTCCTTTTGAATTAACCATACTTTTCTTTCTTTCTATTTTGTTTGCAGGCTTGTCTTTTTTTTAATTTATAATTTGTGACAGTGTTTATTAGTCATGGCAGATTATAGAAATAATAAAATATACGTGCTTCTAAAGGACAAATGGATGGAATATCTTCAGGGCTCAGTCTATAAGTCATTTAAGATAACATGAGTATTGATTTTTTCACTGCCAATTCCTGCACTTGTCATTTTTGTTGTGGAAAACTAGACATTTGAATCTACTAATGGCATAACTCTGAAAATCAGACACTTCCCCTTTTCTCACTGTCTTTTTTTGTTGTCTGTTTGTCTTATGTTGTCTTTTCTTGAGGGGGGTGCTTCAAATATTTCCTCTTTAACACTGGTTTTGAGCAATATGAGTATAGAGTGACTTTGGGCAGTTTTTCATGTCTATGCACAGGTTTATTTAATTTTCTTAAGTCTCTGGAGTTTATAATTTTAATAAAATTTAAAATATTTTCAGCTACTATTTCTTCAAATATCTTTTATGCTCCTTCGTGTCACTCCTTTTATCTGAAAACTAAAGTGGCACATATATTAGGTCAATTCATGTAACACAATTTATTTCTGCCTTTTCATATTTTTAAATCACTTTCTCAATATTTTCTTTTCAAGTTTCTATTCCATTTTCTTCAATTTCATGAATATTTTATTTGCAATGTCTAATTTGCCAATGATCTGATCAGTGTATTATTTTTCATCTCTTCCATTGTAAACTGTCTCCTTCAGAAGTTCAGTTTGAGTAATTTTTATATTTTGAATACCTACTAAATTTGAATATGTTAAATACATTTAAAGTCATTTAAAGTAACTTTTAGTGTCATTTCCCACTCATTCGTACACTTTTATCAGTTATAGATAAAATGTAATTGATTGGTTTTCCTCTATAGTATGAGCTATTATTATTATTATTACCTCCTTGTATGTCTAACTTTTTATTAATTGGTAGGCATTTATATATTTTATTAACTATTTTATTGTTTATGCTATTACATTTGTCTGAATTTTTCCCCCTTTGCATCCTCCACCCAGCCTACCCTCCACACTTCCAGAGTTAATCTCCAAACCATTGTCCATCATTCATATATGTTCTTTGATTAATTCTTTCACCATCTTTCAATCATTTTCTCCCTTTCATTCCCCTCTATTCCATGTTTCTATGCCTCTAGTTTTATTTTTCTCATTAGCTTATTTTGTTCATTAAATTCCACTTACAAGTGAGATCATTTTGATTTAATGATAGATACATATTTTTCATTTTTATAAGTATAATTAAGCTTTGTTCTGAGACTCAGGTAATTTACCTGTGTTTGACCTTTTCAGTTCCTGCTTTTAAAATTTATTATGTGAGGAATGAGCAGCATTTACTCTATGACAATCTCCATTACAAACTTTCTGAGCACTCTGCCAATGCTCCATAAATTGCAAGGTGGTTGTTCTGCCTTAATAAGTTTCTATTCAAATCACCTCTCTTTTGGACAAATTATAATTTATTTTTCATACTGAGGTTGTTTTGTCATTTCCTTCTGTATCTTCTCTAAACTAAGTCAATAATCTTTTGAGTTTATTTCAACATTGTTTTTTATTTTTGTTATTTTCAATTTCTGAGTTTTTCTTTTATATGCTTTTCTGAGTCTATTTAAATTAGTTTCATTCATTAATGTATATAGTTTCCTTTTAATTTGTGATTACTTTTGGAGGAGGATTTTCCTACCTCAAATGTTTTGATTCTCCTTATCTGTTTTCATTTTACAGCAACTGAGTATGGAGTTGGTTGAATGTTTCCCACTCTTCAACATTTCATGGATAGGTTCCTACTATAAGATTCCATCCTGTCATAAGTGTGCTGAACAATTTAATTAATAGAAAGGGGTTGTGTTGGTGCAACCAGGGAATTTTCTTTACAGAAATGCTTTCATTTTAATTTTCTTCTCTATTGTTATAATAAATTTGGATGACATTTTTCTGCCATTTTTATTCCTAGGCATTTCATGGACAGATTCTTAGTTTTAAAATGTCATTTTTTGTCAGTATAGTAAAATGCAATTCCTTTAAAGAATAAAGCAGTTCTCTTTTATAAATATACCTTTCATTTCTGTTTATTGCCTCATCTCAAATGACTACTCACCCTCCTCTATTAATCTCTTTCTTTTGCAGGACAATGTATATCCCAGGTTTCCACCTCCAATCTTATTAACTTCCAAGTTTCATCCCTGGAGAAATTTATATGAATTACTACCTTCCAGAATTTTGTTTACTAATTTAGCTCTTAATATTGGACTTGCTCTTTCTGGGGACGTTGATGCCTGTGCTTTAACTTTAGTTTCTATAGCCCTCCTCTTTTTTTCATGGAGTCTCTTAAACTGAACAGTGTCCTCCCATAACATATGCCCGCTTTGAACTCTTAAGAAGGTGATCTAATTTGAAATAGGGTCTTTGTAAATATGATCAAGTTTAGATGATGACATAATGGATTAAAATGGGCCATAAATCCAATATGAATGGTATCTTTATAAAGAGAGGAAGATTTAGACACAGACCCACAGGGGAGAAAACTATGAAAACACAGGCAAGAAATAGGGTAATTCACCTATAATTTAAGTGATGCCAAGGATAACCAGCAACCACCAGAAGCTAGATCAGAACAACAGAACAGGTTCTTACTCAGAACCTACGTAGAAACCAACTTTGTCAATACCTGGATTTTGGACTTCTGGCTTTCCGAATTGTGACAGAATAAATTTCTCTTGTGTTAACCTACATAATTGGTGGTAATTTGTTGCAGTAGCCCTTGGGAACTAATACAACTCCTTTCCCTCACTCTTCATTTCCATAAGCTTGCAGCTGCAGGAGCCTAAGGTGTAGATATACTGGAATATGTTATTCACTAATTAAAATAGTAAGTTTATGGTACCCTCTATCTGGTAATAATGGTGAAGATATAGTTCATGTGAGATAATACCATGTTATGGTTTTTGGAAAGTGTATGGAGAGTTTTAGGGTCCACTGGATATAATAAATAACCCTGTGGTCCTTGCTTTTGCTTCCCTTTGTATGATATGCACATGTATGATCTTGGAAAAGGAAGAATTTCCCAGAGTGTGGAGACAATTCAATAAAGTTGAGAGCCATTTCTAAGGAGAGAAGAATGGCCTATATTTCCTAATCCCAATTTTGAGTGTTTTCATTGTGTTTCTGAGAAGCATTTCTAAATTTCTATGAATCACTGAGTGTTGCAAGCCTCTCATGCTTGTGCTTTCCCAGAATAATTGCTTATTGTGGCTATTTTATACATACTCACCATTGTATTCTGGTGTGTGGTGAAGAAGTAACTTTATTGAGTTAGTTGTTGCTATTAATATTATTTTGGAAAGTAGGTTCCAGATTATATGAATTGAGGATTGGAGTGAGGACTGTGAGACTTCGAGCAGGATGCAGGGACTGCATAGGACTTTTGGAGTAACTTCTTTGCAGAACACATGAGTAATTCAGAGGGCAACTATGGTATATTTTACTGTTATCCCCATTTCTTTGTTTCCTGTAAAAGCATAATACAGCCTTTCTTACTGCTATATGACTTATAGTGCCCCACCCACTGTTAAAAAATACATTCACATGACACTAATTTGTGCATGACCCATGATTGTGATTTGGCCATTTGAATGTTAGCAAATAACTAGAACATATTTGATAACAAAACTAATTTTAAGTTTCTATCAGCTATTTTGCTTTTTTCCCTTTGCCAACAGCAGGGATTCCCAAAAGTAATTCTTCCGTTAGTCAAAGTCCAAATAAAAAGGCACATGGAGCAGAGCAGCTGTGACAGACACATAGCTCCTGACAGTAATGTTTCATGCCACTGAAGCTTGGGGGCTATATGTTACCATAGGAAATCTGTCACATATAGCCTTTAGAAACTTTAAAAATGTCAGAACATTTACAAAACTAATTTAATACCTGATAGATGGTTAATAGCCAAAATAAAATTTTGTAAATTCTTTCATCTTTCATAGTGTAGGTGGAATACCTATTTTTCTAATTGAAAGATTGCGCTGAAAATGGAACATGTGACCATTACCATTCAATATATATTCTTCTTAATCCTCTTTCTTATTTGCAGTTTTAAGTGATTTTTATCAGAGTTTAGCAAATGCATGCCTACTGCGATGGGACTTTGTATTTGTGGCACCTCATATTATGATTTGGAATCTCTTTCTACATCCTTGAATAGGGCTGTCCTTGTGACATGCTCTGGGTAACAAAATACAAAGGGAATGATTTTGTATTAGTTCTGTGTTTAAGTCTCTAGTGGTATTGAATATTTTGGCCTATTTCCTGGGACTCATGTTATTACTGTGAGAACAAGCCCAGGATAGCCTGTTGGAAGATGAGAGACAGGGGTGTTAGAGCCAGCTGTAGCTGACTTGAAACAGCCAATTATGTGCATTTTTTCCAACTTCATATTCAGTTACATCACACCGATAAACTGAAATTACTTCGAGAATGAGTTTTGACTTGCCTTTGTGGATCAAAATATTTTCTCAACTTTATCTCTTGAAACTGGGGTCCTAACTCAGTCAACTTTTCAGCATTTGAAGTCTCGAATTTCTAGTATATTTTTTCTCTTTCACTCCTAGCTGCAAACAGGCCACTTTTTTATGAGCTTGTCTCTTTAGTTTAATAGATTAAAAAAAAAAAAAAAAAAAAATCACCAGCATCTAAAACACTAGCAATATTTGTTTTCCAATCCTTAGATTTAAAAGTATCTTAGGTACCCAATTTCTTAAGTTATTTCAAATATTTTATATAAATATTTAAAATATTTCAGCAATATAATTTTTAACTGGCAAAATTTACATTTTACATTATGTGAACTTCATAAGCCAATTACATATAATTTATTTTTTTAAGGCATCATTCTACTTTTGCACCAAAACTAAAGCTCATCTCCACATTGTATTCCCTCAAGAATTAATCTGATGGAGGCTCTCTTTTCTGCAGAGATGTAGGTTGCTGTGGCAATAAAAAAGGACATGGCAAATCATTCCCTATTTTTAAAAGGTTTGCATTCTCGAAAAATCACATGATTTCACACAATGGTTGGTGTGCCAAAGAGTAATACTACCATTTCATAGAAAGAGGAAAAGCAAATAACTGACAATGCTGCTAATGATTACCACATTAGCTATTAAAAGGACAAGTAACAGAAGATCACGTGTACCAGGTAGAAAGAATGGCATGATTAAAAGAAGAAAAACATGGCAGCTACTGAAGATAATGTTCATTTGTTTTCTAGTGCATTAATGTAGTCACACACAGAGGGTGGAATGGGTTAAAATGGAGATGAAGCATTTGGATGCCTGCCACACAGTCAGCATCGATGGTATTAGTCTTAGCAGGGGCAGCAAGGATAAAGAAAAGAGAACTATAGCATAAGCCAGTCAGAGAAAGACAAATACCATGTGATTTCACTCCCATGTGGAATCTAATGAACAAACTGAACTAACAAGGGGAATGGGGCCAGACTCAAAGAGAGCAGGATAAGAGCTAGTAGAGATGGGAGGGGCGGGGGTGGAGGGATTGAGCAGAAAGGAGAAAGGACTCACAGACATGGACAGCAGTATGGTGATTGCTAGAGGGTGTGGGGTGGTATAAGGGGACTAAATGGCAATGGAAAAATATACGACAAAGATTAAATTAAAAAAGAAAAGAGAACTACAACAACTCCCAGATGAGTAAACCAAATGGCTTTTTCCATTTCAGCACAGGTGAAGGAAGCCCAGAATAGTAAGAGAAAGAGTAAAAGGCTACAGTCTCCTTGCCACTCTTGGGTTAGTTATCTGGATAGTTTAGGAGGAGGTAAGCAATTAAATGGATATGAGATTGAAGTTTCAGAATTGGCTGAAGGTTTATCTGTAATTGAAATGACCAGAAAGTTAGAAATGTGCACAAGAAATATACTATTGTAGAATTTAAAGACTTAAAAATATGGCCGAAGACAGCTTTTACAAACAAATAAAATAGATGTAAACAGTTGATCTTGTTATTGACATTTATGCTCTAGGAAGTTACCACAAACCCTGAACTAGTGACTACAGAAGCATTACTTCTAAGGGAAATACAGGATTAGATTCCTGAGAACCTCTGATTATGACATTTTTATTAACTGAACAATATATAACATTTCATGTGTTTCTATTTAAAGATATCTTATTTAATATATAATTGATTAATCAGCTTTGAACGTACAGCACATAGCAATATAACTCTTGGCTGAAAGCATATTATCTAACATTTATTTTCTTTGTAAGACACATCATAGGCTTTTGCAGTTAGGAACACTAGACAGCACTTCAGCATTCCACCTGGAGATCATTTTAAGCAGCAAAATCAATATTAACAAACACAATATATTTTTAAAACATGGCTCCAAAGAGACTGAGGGGTATGACAGGAGAAATGATTGGTTTAAGGGTATTCCACTTGTAGGTGCAAAATGTTGAGTGGACTTTGGGTCTAAGGTTTTACAGGATAAGCCTAATAGTTCAAACTAAGACATGTTATGAGAGAAGAGTCATGGAGTTATTTCAGTGGTTGAAATAGGGAGTTCTACTTTGGCATTTGAGAAAAATAACTGAAAATATATGATTTTAAATAAATAGGTGTATATATAGTTCAAAAATGTTTTAAATTACAAAAGGCACAAAGATCAAAACAGGAGCTGTCCCTTTTACTTAGTCCTCCAACTACTCAGGACTCCTTACTGGATGACAAATACTGTTATGCAGAGGGAAAGAATGTAGGAGGTGACATCTGTGAGGGGTTTTAATGGGTCTTATGGGTTTGGAGAGATGAAGATGGATTATCGGTGCATTTACCAAGACATTATGAGAAATTATTGATTGAAAGAAATCACAGAAGCAATCCAGAATAAGAAGAAAATTGCCAATCACAGATTTAGGGAAAGGTTCTAAGTTACGTGATCATAATACAATTCTCTTTTGAGTTAAATATGCCAACAAGTAGGAATTATATCAGTTGATCTCAGAAGTATATTCTTAATTTTCCTTCACTGTTTAGAAGTGTTCCTTAATACCCAATGAAATTTACCTATTAATTTTTTCCAGTGATTTATTTTATTAGGAAAAGGATTATGAAAGTCTATAGGAAAATGAAATCAAACAGTAAAAAGAAATGAATAAAACACAACCTTGTTTGAATTGAATAGTTATTTCTGATCATTTCAAAAGCCTTTGGGGTTTGAAATGAACTCCACCAAAGCAGTTCTACAGTCCTATGAAGTAAGGGCAGGCACTATAATCTCTATATTACAGCTGGGAACTTTGAGGCACAAAGCCATTTAAGTGATATGTCCAAGGTCACTGAGCAAGTCACTGGTGAGGCCAAAAATAGAATCCCAATTCTTCCCCTAGTTCTTTGTTCAGGAGACCATATTGGTTCTTTTATTACTCTGAGGATAAAATTTAGCTTTATATCACAGGCTTTTTCCCCCTTACATGCCAACCTAAAAATCAACATTTAAAAAGACCATTAAATTGATATTAAATCAAACCATATTTCATGCTTGAGATTTTCAAGTTTGTCTTAAAAAGTGTTTTCTTGTTGTTTAAGATGAAAATATCCATAGGTAGTTTTGCACTATTATCATTTCAATTCATGAAACTTTTCTCCATCCCCTAAATATTTAATGGCTCTATCTAACAATGAATATGTTCTGGTTTCTGCACAAGGAAATGTAAGCCGTAGTAATTGGCTTTGCATTCAGACAGCAGAGTCAGCAAGAAATCAGGCAGCCTATAGAAAACCTTTTATTTGCTATCAGTTTTCAGAGTTTCAAGCCATTGAAATATATTTAAAAAATCTGGAAAGCAACTAAACCATGCAAATTAACCATACATCTGCTTTATATGACTTCTGAACATACAGATTTGTAATTCCTTATCTGTGGCTGCTCAAACAATTTTCTGGTTCACAATGCTGTCAGTGAAATAGTAGGAAGGCAAAGTGGATTACAGTCCCTGGTACATATTTGTCTAAAAGTATTTATATTCTTCCAGTCATGAAAAGAATCTTTTGCCCCCTCTGGGCGAATCCTGGAGAACCAGAATTCTACTTTTTGAGATTCATGTCTATACACATGGATTTCGTGGGAAATGATTTTATAAAGAGCAAAGTTGTTAAATATTTTTAAAAATATATACGTTACACACATTAAAGAGGACTCTAGATATACCTCCCTTTATCTGTATATAAACAATCCATATGTGATCTTGCACATATATGTGCATATGTATATTCTACATATGGTTTACATATGTAGAATTACATGCAATTATAATAGATAACATTTATTAAGCAATTATTTTGTGCTAGGCACTCTTTGAAAGTACTTTTACAGCTTGTGAGTGGGATATCAGGTTTTAATCATGATAAACTAATTCTCCTACATTGTGTGTGGATAGGAATTATTTGTGGACATATGAATATAAAAAAATATGTCTACACATGTAGTCAAAACTCACAATTTATAAACTGAGATCCAGAAAAACGAACAGTTTTCACAGACCTAGAGTATTACGTACCAATCCACTATAGCTTTCATGGTTGATATCATCGGATAATGTCAAATTGCAAACCAGATAGAAACTATCCTTTCATGGCAATTATGCAATAGGTACCCATTTCAGTCTAGTCACATTTTTCTAGCAAAGGTAATTTTTAAAATTAGGCAAAAATATTTTTCATTTGTTTAATTTTCTGTTGATGTTTTGGGAAACAGCTTGTTTCACCACATATAAGGACTTCCATATTTCCTTATGGTTGATCATTTCATAACTTTTTTCTATTCCCATTCATTGTTCAAACTATTTTTTTCTAATGTTACAACAATGTCTTTTGCTAAGATGCTTAAGTCTCTAAAATGCCACCTGCAATTGAACATTTTAGTATTTATCTTAGGGAATATTTTTTTGGAGGATTTGACATTCTTTACTCATCCCCTACCTCCTTTTTTTTTGACTCCATGTTATTCTGGTGCCACCGCACTGCAACATTTTAAATTCTGCTTCCTCTCATTTCTATTTAAGCAGTTCTTTAAAATATTGATGTTTCCTAATGTTCAGTGGATAGATTCCTACTTATGTTACTATACACACACCCTATGTGTGAGGGTGATTGCTCCTCCTATAATAAACGTATTTGTATAACTACGCCTGTGTGCACATACTTGTGCATATGAAAAAGAGAAGACCCATGAGCTTCAGACTCCATTTGTCTTCTGTAATTTCTGTAATTGAGGATACAAAACACTTAAATACGATGGTCTAATCTATAGGGACTTAACACCTAAGCTAAGAGCCCTTTTAGGACTTAGTACCTAAACTGAGAGCTGATGACTGGGAAGGATTCTATTATGCGAATGTGCCTAGCATAATTTTTATTGTTTTTTTTTTAAACTATTCTTAACTGATACCATGCTGATAAGTTCACTAAAAGATCAGATTCCAAACATTCTCTGGTCTTTTTCGTTTTCTAGACTGATCTTACTTTCCCCCTTTTTAAAGATTTTGACTTGCTACAATCCAAAGCTTCAGTTTCAAACTCAACAATATATTTCCTTCCTCTATCTTTTCCAACTCTAGCATAAACCATCCTTACCTTGGGAAATATGAAGTTGAGAAAATTATTGTTTATTCTTTATATATTTCCTTTTCTCACTTCTTTAGGTGCTAGGTCCTCTTGTGTGTTTGAGGTATGAGTAGGAAAAGGAAAATGTCCAATATTCCCTTATTTGACTGGGCAGGATTGCAGTCTCTTGCTTACTTAGATATAACTATCCTATTCCTTATCTGTTAGCTCCAATATGCCATGATGATAAGGCGTTCATTGGAGGGCAGCTACCCTATGCATTTTTATATTTGAAGTTGGGCCTCACTTGTTAGCTGGCTTTTAGCTGGTGACTTATATACTGTTTTCCTCAAATGCCTATGTTCCTTTTGCCTCTTTATTTGACAAATCTGTAGGTGTAATGGCAACCTTCCCCAACTCTACTAATCTTTGTAGGTATAGTGGGCCCCTACAGAATGCTTATACATTCCGAGGTGTTCTTAGCTCCCACTGTTTTGCAACCCATACACACATTAATATTCTCTCTCTCCCTTCCCCTTTTATTCTCCTTCCAATTCTCTTTACTTCTGTTCAGTTTGCATAAGCACATATCAAAATATCCTACTTCTAAAAAAGTGTTTTCTCTTCTTGAAGACTTTACAAATTTTTAGAAAGAAGTCTTCATACAGTACCCTTCCATGTCTTCAAAGAGGGAAAGATTCACTTTCCATAAGCTACGATGTCTCCTAAAGGCCAACCACAGTTTCATTTCCCAAGTTCTATCCTATAGAGATTGGTGGAAACGAGTTGGGTTGACTCATGTCCATTCTTTTACACCTCTCCATAATCTCAATGCTCTGGTGACTTAATTTAGAGTGTGAAGTATTTATGGCAGTCTGTCCTCAGTTTAAACCATACATGTGTAATAACAGATGAAATAAGCAACACTTTGTTACATTTTGATCAGTAGAAAGAATAATTCATGAAATACAAAGTGGCAGTTGCAAAGGCCCTGATATAGAGAACTCATTTAGCATTTCAATGCCCCTGATTTCATTTTTGACATTTTACTACTGATTGTTTTCAAACCCTGCCACTTCTGCCCCTCAACTGGCTAAAATGATAAGAAAGGCTAGGTGCTCTCTCTTTCGACAAGAGCAGGGATTTCAAACAATACACTCACAGGCCATCCCCCAATAAAAACAAAAACCAAACTGGTCTCTGCTCTCAAGCTACTGTTTTCTGACCGGCTTGCAAGATTGCCCTGCTTTGTTAAAAAAAAAGTCATTATGTGACTAATAAACCTTTTCACACCCTTTAAATTGTTTTGTAAGGCATAGTTTCAAGGTATAATTTACGTATAATATTGTATTAGTTTCAGGTGTGCAACATGATTTGTATATATTGGAAAATGATTATCATAATATGTACATGCCCCAAGTATACGCTTCCTGAGGAATGGGTATTTGTACCTTAAATCCATCCAGAGAATAGTCCTTAAGATGTGGCGCTCTGTGGAGCCCTTGGAGGACATGCCTGGTGGAAACATCCTGGGCCTCCAGGACTTGCGTTGACCGCTCCCTGGTTGCAGTGAGCCAGGGCCACCACTCCCAGTGCCGGCTGACCCCTGTACATATGACGAAGTTTCGCATGGGCCCTGTCATCAGGATCATTTCAGGCACCAAGCACCTGGCCACCTGCCCAAGGTGGTGGGGGGCCTGAAAGGCCACACTTCGCCGCGGATGCATCAGCTCAGGCTCGGGGAGCAGCACCCTGGAGGAGGATCATGCCTACACTCCCAAGGACCTTCCGATCCAGCGAGCCCTTCAGCGGGGAGTCCAACGTGTTCTGCCTGTCTAAGTGCCCCCACAAGCGGCGTGCTCTACACGCAGACGTGACCGGTCTCCAACCGCCTGGCCCGGGGCATCCCCAAGGGCGAGCTGTCCGCCAGCCAGGAGCTCAAGCACTGGAAGGGCTGCCCGGTGTGACAGCGCGTGCGGCACGCGGCCGAGGCCATCGGATGTGGCGCTGTGGTCCCGATGGCGCCAACCCCAATACGCTCACCAATAGGGCCAAGAGCCCCCGCACCTCAGCGAGCTCAGGGAGAGCGGGCCGCAGGCTTGCACCCGTCCAGCAAGGAGGCGTGCCGTGGGAAGGACCGCGTGACGTACGCCCTGACGTCACAATGGGACGCTGCACGCCTACGTCATCCAAGCGGGGCTGGAGCCAGAGCGCCCTGCACCGCGCGCAGCCTGGCCCCGTGTCTACACCAGCCCACTTACCCTCGTGTTGATCCTCGGACTGGAGCTTAGGTGGGTGGTGTCTGCTGGGCCCTGTCTTCGAGGAGGCCCGGTGGCTGGAACCCCACTGAGCCAGGAAGGCCTGCCAGGTGGTCCGGGAGCCCATGGGCTTCGTCGTTAACCTGAGGCCGCAGGGTGTTTTTCTGGCCCCTGGCGGATCCCATTGGGAGACTCCTTCGAGAACGCCAGCTGCAGAGGCCAAGTACAGGCTGACCCTCAAGAGTCAAGGGAAGCCTCCCAGCCCTAGCCTACTTCCTGGTGAAATTGTCGATGGCCTCCCCCCAGGCCACGGCCTCCGGTGGGACCCACGGCCACACTGTGCGGGGTGGATCTCGGTGACGGCCACGGCCTGGCACTGTCGCGACAGCTCAGGACGGACCAGACGTGGTGAGGCTCCGCCTGGCTTGTTTCTGGGGCCTTACTTCGTGCCCTCGCCCAGCTTTTACAGTTGCTGCTGTTTCTTTTGATATTTATTTCAAGAGTCCAGAGACAATAGAGGTGTCCTTGCAGCAGGTACGTGTGTGGCCTATGGAGGTTGGGTATGATGCAGGACGCCAACCCTTGTTTTGTTTTTCAATTTCTTCAGTGAAAAACTCAAATGTCTCTCCAACGTTGAAACTGAACACATTAAGAGGTTTATTTAGGTAAGTGGCCCCTTGTGGACAGTCTCTTTGGACAGAAACTAGAAGGCAGGTACTTTTGTGTGGTGTCATCACGAGCACCTCCGGCTGTATTAGGGTCATCGGAATAATCAATCTGATATAGTGATTGTGGTGGTGGGGGAGGCTCTTAAGTTGGGTCTTAATATTGTCACCAAAGTTGAGGTGTATGTGGCGGGGTCCAGCCCATCTCTGTGGGATAAATAAAACAGCCAGTGCTGTGAAGGGGAAAGCCAGACAGTGTCTACAACTGAAGGATGATGGAGGTGTCTTTATTTACAGGCTTTTGCTTGCTGACTGGCTTTGTTGTTTACTCTCAAGCATGCACTTTGGGTTGCTGCCTGCTGGCTAGTTTGTGGTTTGAGCTGTGGTATGCTCAGCCCTCCAAAAATCTTTTCTGCAGATGTAACTGACCTAAATTGGCTGTTTTGATCATTGGCATTTAGGGACAGTAGTATGGAACTGGGCACTTCCTTAAAATGCCTTGGCTGGGAGCTATTTGTGTGTTTCAGGTTGAATCATGAGACTTTATTCTAACCTAAGCTGTAACTGACACTAGGTTGAAAAGAATGGCTCCTACCCTGTTGACCAACGTGTGTCTCAACCACTTACTCCCATCATATTGAATGCTTTAGAGAAAGTCTGATACCCTGTGTAATGTACAGTCCATCAGTGGTTGCTTACGTGAAGAAAGAGTAGTCACTATTGTAGCATGACCCATACCCTTAAAACAGTGACTCAGTACGACTCTTAGTAATGCCTTTGGCTTTGTTGAAAAAAAATAATAATCCTTATACTTGAGATAGAGGGAAAAAAACACCCATGTTACCCTCATGACATAGTTGAGGCTCTTCAAATTCTGTTTCAGTCAAAGGTCCTGAAAGAGTGTTCTTAAACCTAATAAAGCTATTATAGCCATGCAAGAGGCCCCTAACCTTAATTTGTGATTTTTTGGAAGAAGACACATATAAATATGAGCAGAAGAATATAAAGGACTTCCTCAAAGTATATCCAGTAGCCACATCAAAAACAAAGAAAAAACTGAAACAGTGGTCCACAATTTACTAAATTGTGGGGGACCCCTAACCTGCAGAAATCCCCCAGTGCCACAGATGAAATGAACCTTTTCCAGGCAGCTCTTGCTCCAGGAAAGAAGGCTGATCAATGTTTCTTTGACAAAGGCATTGGCCCACGTCAAAGGTTTTTATTGATTACACACCACAAATCCTTACCAAAGAACAGTGTTCAAAAGAACTGGAGTTGTTGAATTTAGCTAACAATAGAAGGAATGTGACAATCTGCGTCAGGCTCTGACCTGTTAGATAAGGTGACTTCAAGAACTCCAGGTGGCCCATAGAATTTTAGGGAGGATGAGATTACCTATGATTAAGGTTTAACGTCTACTTCGGGCACAATACATAAGTCAATGAAGTTTAGGTCACAGGCAGACTTCAAAGGATGTATGGGATATTCCCAAGGCCAGATTCATAATACACAGGGCTCCACTTGGAACACCCAGGCCTGTATGTACCCAGCTTTGTCAGGTCTTACAGGCTTGGCCTGGCCTGCGATGGGCTCTATGCCCTGACACCTTTCCAGGGGGGCCCCAACACTAAATTATAAATTCAAACTTTACTGGAGATCTAAAATTTAATTTTTACAACAAATAGATGAATTCTATAATCATAAATTTCATGCCTCTACAGAATAGGTTCTGAATTAACTTTTAACATCTGCTCAAATGTACCAACACTTCATGACTTACCAGTACTGAAGCTCAAGTTTCAGTTGTACCTAGGAAGCCCTTTATTCTTAGAGAAGTTAGGAAATAATGAAAAAAAAGGAAGAAAAGGTATATTTGACCTTAATTGTCAGAATAATCACTTTGCTTAACTCCCCATAGTCAGAGTACCTATTACCCTAAAATGTCCTTTGGTAGTCATAGGTGTTCTGCACCAACCAATAATAAATTTAAATTAAATGAAGTCTTTGACAGATGCAATCATTTATCAAATGGGACTTCATCAACCTTACCTCTCAGTGTCCTACAGTTTGAGCTTGAGAAACAGAGGGTTGAGCAATGTCCTTGCTTTTGTTCCATCTCTCCCATTCATCTTGATTGACAAACTCAGGATGGCAAAAAGGGAAGCACAGAAACCCGACATAAAGGGAAGAAGAGAGGTAGATGAGATGAAAGGGTCATGTCTTTTAATGCTTTGGGTTGTCTTCAGCACCATCATCTCAACCACGGAGGGCTTCAGCCTTATTTCTCTAGTAATAGTTCCAGGAAGTTTAGATTTGGAGGAGGCCCAGATTTCGTAAGAAGAATATATAATGTGGCTAGTGCAATCTGCTATAGGTCAGATGAAGAGGAAGGATGAGGATTCCCAGAAATATCATGGAAGGAAAGGTGCCCTCTTTGAATTTATTTGTACAAAGAAAAATTTCTGAATGAGGGGTCTTAGGCTATTGTGACTTTCCCCTTTCTGCCTAAAGGCAGGTTGTAGCATTTGGAGATTATATTTTTTTGTTCAGTTGTCCTGTCTGTGATTAGTTTTTCCTTACTCTAAACCTTTTCTTCTTTTTCATTTTTTTTAGAGAGTTTATTTATTATTTTTAAAGAGAGGGGTAGGGAGAGAGGCAGAGAGGGAAAGAGACATCTGTATGGTTGCTCTCCCCTGCCTTCAGCTACAGACCTGGCTGGAGACCTGGCTTGCAACCTGGTTATGTGCCCTGGCTGGGAATTGAACCAGCAACCTTTGGGTTTGCAGGCCAGCACCTTATCCACTGTGCCACCAGCCAGGGCTCTAAACCTTTTAAGACTCAGCTTGATGAATTTGAAGTGGAAAATATTTACTTCAAAAAATACACTGTTAAAAAATAAGTACTAAAAAAATAGCTGTCAGAATAAGAATGAAGTATGTTATCTATTTTAAATAAAATAGCACACTTTTATGTAACTTTTTTTGCCATTTTCAAGATTCTAAAAATTAAAATATTAAATGATCCTTTTTGAGCCACTTTTTTGATTATTTTAGTAATAGAGCAAATAACAGTCATTGTTTTAAAACATACTTTTAATTTTACAAATAACATTTCTCAAATAGAAATTGCTACTATTTTTGCTTTTATATTCTTTTTAAGATTTTATTATTTTCAGAGAGAGGGAAGGGGAGAGAGGCAGAGAGGGAAAGAAAGATATCAATCCATGGTTGCCTTTCACCTGCCTCGAGCTACAGACCTAGCTGGAGACCTGGCTTGCAACCTGGTTATGTGCTCTGGCTGGGAATTGAACCAGTGACCTTTGGGTTTGCTGGCCAGTGCCTTATCCACTGTGCTACCAGCCAGGGCCTATTTTTGTGTTCTTAATAGAACATATAGATATGTGTGTTGCTGATTGTCAATTAGTCAAAAGTATTTAATTCATGTCTACTATACTTCTATTCCAGCAGAAAAAAAGAAGTTATGTGAGGACAGAGGGAGAAGAATATATAGGCATAGAAAAAGAAAAAGAAAGAAAGAAAGAAAGAAAGAAAGAAATGTAAGAATAGAACAAGAAGAATATGTAGGGAAATAATTGACAAGGCATGGCCCTGGCTCAGTGGGTTGAGCTCCAGCCTGTGCACCAAAGGGTTGCTGATTCAGTTCCCAGTCAGGGAATATGTCTGCTTTGTAATTTCAGCACAAAGTGTCATGTGGTTCAGTAATAGTCAATCTGAAGTTACAGACTCCACCTTCCAAGAAGAGCAGGATATTTTCACGAGCAGAAAGATTTGATACTTGTTTACAGACATAAAGCAGGTCATTACCAAATGATCTAGCAATTGAAACAACCTGGAACATTATCTTTATATTGAAATGTATAACTTGAGTCCAGATATCATTACCAGAAACACCTTTAAAATTTTTGGAGTGTGTCCTGACATAAGTATCTTGTAATTAAAATACTGTTTTCCTTCATATTGTTGTTTTCAAAGGCACTGCCTTTTTACTAATTGTTTCTATTGAAATGTTAAAATCAATGGCAGTTGCCTTTATTTTGTCTCTAAATATAATTAGTCTTCAGGATACATCAGATTTTCTTTTCATTAGCTAGTACTCACTATCTTATGTTTCTACCATTTCAGGATAGTATTAATTTATAGCTATAGCCTGACTCATACTGTTAAAATAGTGTTTCTTGTAGTTAATTATTCATTAAAATTCTATGTAGATCTTGGTAATGTGCAGATTTTAGTTCAAGAGTTCTCGGATGAGTCCTGGAATTCTTAATTTGTAAGAAACCTGCAGCTTTCTCTGTTGGTGCTGCTGAAACAGGGCCACGTGTTGGGAGTAAGGCTTTAGTTTTTACCAGTGTTCTCGCCCCTTGCCATCCATATGTCACTCCATATTAAACACATACATAAATAAACCAGTCCATTAAATAAGTGTACAAGCATTTAATAAATTCTGATTTGTATTGAGTTACAAAATGAATTTGGGTGGAAGTTTTATAGTTAATCTATTGAGGAATTTGTCTCATTTATCACTTTATGTGTTTCTTTGTAAGAGCACCCTACTTGGACTTCAGTTTTTAAGCCTTCCTACAAAACTTTCCTGAAAGCTCTGTTAACCAATATTGCAAAAATGGCTAGGTCAAATTCTAAACAACAACGACAACAACAAAAATAAAATAAAATCTTCACTTTCTTTTTCTTTTGCAAAAAAAGAGAAATGTTAGACTGTTAATCAAAGCTCTCCATCAGCAGACTCCATCTAACTTAAATGATAACTATTTTCTAATTTGAGCATATTCTTTCATCTAGAATAGTAGTCTCCAAACTACTTCATAGAAAGTTGAAAACATATTGCATGCTCATTTATTTATTCACTCATTTGTATATCTGCTGTATACATGAAATGTTTACCTTGTTGAGTGTTATTTTAGGCTTGTTAAATTATCTTGGTATACAAGTCACATATGTTTCTTATTCTCGTGGGATTCTAAGTTCAGTTGGAGAACTCATATATTTGTAGAATTACACAAATTATTAATTGTGATATTTTGGTCAGAATTCAATGAGATTTTAAGTGAATAGGAGCTTCTGTAATTGGGACTAATGCATGTTTCAGTGAAGGCTTTCTTGAAGAAGATCCATTAAATTAAACCTGAAGAATGAGCAGGAATCATACAGCTGAGGGATGACAGTTGGAGATGGGGAGAATCTGAGCATGTTCAACAAAAGAATGCCAATGTAGCTAAGTTACGATGAATGTAGCAGATGATTTGAAAGGAGTTTAGAGTGATAGGTAGCAACTAGATCACACAGGGTGTTGAAGAATGTATAAAGGATGTCTTTATTCTGACTTTACTCATTTTCTGTCCATTGCTTTCTCTCCTCCTCTGTCTGTGCTAATTCTTCTCATCCTCCAAACCCCACCCCCTGGAACCTGTCATAGTGGCTAATATTTACTAAATGTTTATCATTTGCCTACCACAGTGGGAATTGTTTCACATACAGCATCTAACTTATTACCTAACTTTATTATAAACAGTGGCTTTATTATCCTTCGCAAAAGGATAAGTTATGCTTAGAGAGACTGGGTAAATTACTTGGGTTCATAGGTGGCAGTGTCAGATGGTGAATCCAGGCTGTCTGATCCAAAGATTGTTTAGCCAGTCAGCAGTGCTTATTACTTTAAAACAAATGTATCTAATTATCTGTTCTACTCTTTAAAACTCATCTGAAATGGTATCTCACATTATGATTTTAATTTGCATTTCTCTGTTGATTAGTGATGTTGAGCATCTTTTCATATGTCTATTGGCCACCTGTCAAAATGCTATCAGTAAATCAACAAACAAGTGCTGGTGAGGATGTGGAGAAAGGGAAACCCTGTTACAGTATTGGTGGGAATGCAGACTGGGGCAGCCACTGTGGAAAGCAGTATGGAGTTTCCTCAAAAATATTAAAATGGATCTGCCTTTTGACCCATAGATCCCACTTTTGGGAATATACCTGAAGGAACCCAAAACACTAATTTGAATAACATAAGCATTTCTGTGTTCACTGCAGCATTATTTACAATCACCATGATAGGGAAGCAGTTCAGGTGTCCATCAGTAGATGAGTGGGTAAAGCAACTATGGGACATTTACACAATGAAATACTACTTGGCCATTAAAAAGGGGAAAGTTTTACCCTTTGTGACAGTATGGATAGACCTGGAGAACATTATGTTAAGTGAAATAAGCCAGTCAGAGAAAGAAAAATACTGTATGATTTCACTCATTTGTGGAATCTGATGGACAGCCTGAATTAACAAGGAAAATGGGGAGCCAGGATGACAGCTAGTAAGGGGAAGGAGAGTAAGGAGGTGAAGGGACTGAGTAAACAGGAAAAAGAAGCCATGGGCATGGACAACAGTGTGGGGAAAGCTAGGAAGAGGGTGTTATAAGGGGACTAAATGGTAATGGAAAAATACAATAAAGATTAAAATAAACATTGTAAAAGAGTGAAATTCAACTGAAACTCTGGGGTTTTTAGTCTTTTAGATATTTGGTGATATCTGTAGCCCCTGGGCAACCCACAACTTGACATTAACTTCTGACATTCAGACATTAAAAGAATTCTCAGACCAAACCACTTTGGCTAGTATTGAGCTAGGTCCACAGAAGGCATCCAGTTAATATATTATGGAGTACATTTCGCAGTGCTCAAATTTCAAATTAATCTGTGGTTCAGCTTTGCTATGCCTATCTAGAGGCACAGTTTCCTTGAGTCAAATCAGACCAGTCTAGGACCTAAAGAATGGAGCAAGTATGTGTTTGTTCTAAATGTAAATGTTCAAAATTGATAGCGCTGCCCTGAGAACCTGTTTCACTTCCTGATAAAGGAAAGATGCAAATGGGAGTGGTTCTTTATTTAATATAAATATCCAATAGTGCTAAGTTTTCCATCAAAGAAATGTAACAAGCTTATGAATCACTAGAATTCAATTCTAATAACCTTATTCCTATGATTGAACAAGTAGGGACCTACCACCTGCCACACACAAGGCAATAAACTCTGTAGACAGAGTCCAGTGGAAAGGAGAGTGGAATTTTTGTTTACTTACAAATATACAGGGATTTCCTGATGCTCACCCTTGCCCCTGTGGCAGTAGGAGTGGTTTCTGGTGGATTCACCTGGGGCTTCTTACAGCAGTGCCAATGCATCAGGAACTCACCTACTGGGACCTGGGGGTCCAAATCATTCCCTTCCCCCCTCCTCCCCCTCCCTCCTCCTCTTTCCTTACCAGCCAAGTTCTAAGCACCTGTACTGCTCCAGATCAGGCCCAAAGCACTCAGGAGCAGGTGCAGGGCCAGACCCTTCCAGGCTGTGCTGGGGCCATAGCTGACAGGTCCACATTGGCTTGGGTAACAGGCAGATGAACCCCTACAGCTTCCTGCCTGGGAAGGGGCGTGGGGCTTGCCAGATTGTGTGCAGGAGGCCTCCTGGGGTGTGTGTGGATCATGGCTATGCAAACAGGAGCCTCCCTTAAGTCCCTGAACAAGTCAGGTGAGCCGCCTCCTAGGTCCCTCCCCTCTCACCATAGCTTGCTGCACTCCAGGTCCACCTTGGAGCACTCATGGGGACCCAGGAATTGTCCCAGGCCACCCAGTCCCTAGGGTCTGGGGCTCTGGAACTCCAGCCCCAAGTCAGTCAGGAAGGAGGAAAGTACCCAAGAGAGCAGTGGTTCTGTGCTCACATTTTAAGGGTTCCTCTAGAATCCCCTGCAGCAAAAGCAGATAGGAGGGTAAGTCCCTCCCATCCAATCACCTTCCCAGTTTTTGGCATCAGCCTTGTGTTCTACTTTTCCTCCAGTTGCCAGGGTGAGCAGCATACACTATCTTTGGCACTTTTATCTCTCTCCATTTCTGCGATGGTGGGCAAGGGTAATACCTCTCTTTACATGCCCAAGTATTCAGCAATAGTATCAGTTAATTATATGCCCATTTGTGGATTGGGATAATAGGATTAGGTCCAAACTTGGTATTAAGAAAAAAAACCCATATGTAATTTTGAAAAACAAATTCCTGTGCCATTATTTGGGAATCAGTATCAGGAGAGGCTTTATTATATGTGTTAACCATTTCTTAAATCAAAGAGCTCTTGCAAATAATAATATTTATGAGAGTAATAGAAATGATTTAACCATGCGCCAATAACATCTGGAGACCCCTGTACTGCAGATTCTCTTCAATTCTTGAAATGGCTTACAAGCCAGGGAGCTTAATTAACAGAAATACATGGCATAAATTTTCTTGTGTACTATCATTAGTATTCAGTGAACATAAGGAGAAAAATCCATAATTTTTCAAAATCGTGGTTCTCTGAACTAAGATGATGGTTATTTATATCAAATAAGGGATAGTTAAGATGTTCTAACCTTGTATGTCCCAAGAATGGCTCTTTCATTAAATAGAAATATTCTGAGAATTTTGTTTGGCCATAGTTACATAAAAATTCCTTTATTTTTGTACATGTGTTTGTGGATGACATTCTAGTCTTTTGAATTTCTTTTATTTTTTATAGCAGTGTTTGCTTGCTCACTTTTATAACTTCCAAAATGTAGATTCTTTACATTTAACTATCAGGGTATCAAGATTCTTTCATGAAAAATAAAACATAAGTCCTGTTTAAGTCATCAAACTTCGTGATAGCATTTATTATGTTAGTAACACACTCTGAAATCTGTGTTCTTTGCCAGGTGATAATGTCCTACATAGTATCATACATTTGCAGCTCTCAACCATTAAACTGCTTTACTTGTAGCTATATGTCTAATACATAATAGCCCAGGGAACTGGACACACATATATACCTGAGTAGTTGTTAATTGTCTCTATGTACTTCTGTCAAGAGGCCGAGTTCCTAGGGTTTCTTTAGCTGACTATTAGAATGAAATATATAGCTCTCTTTATATGGTCATTGCAATCATCAATGTATTCTTTCTTGGAAAGCTGCATTTGTATATAATTTCTCCAAATCATATCTGCCTTGGTTAACTTTCCTTCTGCCCTCTGTGTTGTATTCTTTCCCCTCTATCTAGAGAAACAAGGTCAAGGCATGTTCTCAGATGCTTGTTCATTAGCAGCTCTGCGGGTGATGCTCTTGGAGAAGTCTGAAGTGTTGTGTGTGATGTTCTCATACAAACTACGTTAATTTTTGATCAGTGATTATGAGTTTTTAATTTGTTTAGGTAACTGGAGATTTGATGAATGTGCCTCACTTTGAAATATTAAATTGGAGGAGTGAATCTTAAAACCAAGGAATCCTCTAACTTGTGCTTTAAGTTCACATACAATTCCTGAAGATAAAAAACTGGTAGATTGATGAGGTGTTTCTGCAAAGCTGCAAATGTGAATAGAACTCTGAGTCTAATTTTTTCTTTTGCTGGCATCTCCCTCTCTCTCTCTTTTTGTTTTGTCATGCAAACTCAACCTTTAAAAAAAGAATTTCATGCCCTGGCTGGTGGCTCAGTGGATAGGCACTGGCCTGCCAACCCAAAGGTCTCTGGTTCAATTCCCAGCCAGGGTATATAACCAGATTGCAAGCCAGGTCTCCAGCCAGGTCCTTAGCTGGAGACAGGTGGAAGGCAACCAAACGTTGATGTTTCTCTCCCTTTCTTCCTCCCTCCCTTCCCTTCTTTCTCTAAAAATAATGAATAAAATCTTAAAAAAAAAAAAGTTCCATGAAACACGAAAAATGAGTGAAAGGAAGACCATATATATATATATATATATATATATATATATATATATACGTATATATACATATTATACATATATAGTTCAAGTTTGCTTAGCTAATAATAATGCAGAATTTGGATTCAAACCAGGCAGTCGGACCCCCGAGCCACCACCTAAGTAGAACTGCTTAGGAATCTCAGTGTCTTTGGTTTGATATAAATACAGGTCACTGCATAGCAAGAACATATTTTTCTTTATTTTAACTTAAATGTTTTCTTTTTATAATATTTAAATGTTTTAAATTGAAGTTCTTGGTCACTCTTTCATAGCACCTTTTTATAGTGTTATATTTCCTTATTTCCATCACTGGCAACTTAACCCTTTTCTTTGCAATCAGACAATGCACATCAAAGCACCTCCTTTGACTCTTCAAACCCTCTCACTTCAGTCTTTTCTGTGCTTGTTAGCAGAAGAAAAAAGAAAAAAAATACTGCTTTCTCTTGAGATGAAAAGAGGCCTCTTTTTTCCTTCATTTCCCACTCACCCCATCTTATTACCTTTCTTTGAAGAATTCATTGTGTCCAATATCCTATTGCTATCTGAAATGGTTTAAGAATAGTGACTTAATATAGTCCAGAAAAAAACATTTTTTAAGATTTTATTTTTTTATTGTTTCCAGAAAGAGGGGAAGGGAGAGAGGCAGAGAAGGAAACATCAATGTATGGTTTGCCTTTCATCGGCCTCCAGCTACAGACCTCACTGGAGCCCTGGCTTGCAACCTGGTTATGTGCCCTGGCTGGGAATCGAACCAGCGACCTTTGGGTTCACATGCCAGTGCTTATCCATTGAGCCACCAGCCAGGGTCAGAAAAAATTTGTAGTGCACTTTACTGCAATGTCTTTACTATTAAATAGAATATTATTTCTATTGCTGAGTTGATTCTGACTACTTAAAATGCTAATGTCATTAGTTTTATTTTTAATATGTCATGCATGGTCATAGTATAAACATCAAAGTTTTGATACAATATCTAGTGAACAGTAACCACTATTCAACATGTTTTCCACCCAAACCGTGATATAAACTGTTTTTGTAACAGGCATATCTACCCTCTGGTACTCTTTAAAATATTTTTTCTCTTCTCAAACTAAATTAAGGATATTTTTTGGTAACATTGTCTTCAGGCATGTAGCTTATGCAGGATAGAATTCCATCAGATCTCAGCCAAGCTTCATTGTAATATTTTTCAAACAGTAATGGTTGTTAATCATATAAACCACTGGTTTTGTTTCTTTAAGGAAGGCTAGCTGAGAGATGTTAGGGGTTATATGTAATGTCACAGATGTATTCAGTAGGAAATAACTAAATTACTTTCATGGAAAGGGTCAAGAGATCAAGTCCAGGCAAAGTGTTAATTTGTACATAGATTTTACCAAATAGGTTGCCAATATTCAAGTTCATTAAGCAGGATCTTAGGGACTCTTTGGGGCTACAATGTAAAATACTTGAATATATGAGTTATATAGAGATGTTTAAAAGTGTGGTTTCTGATCTCGTTGTCCTAGGAGTTGAATAGGTTTCAGAGAAATGAAATTGGTCAAAACCTAGTGATTTTGCTTTAGAGGTAGGAAATATTAACTGAATAGCAAGAAAGTGGATTATTTACTTATTTTTAATTGAGTTTATTGAGGTGACTTTGGTTAATAAAATTATATAGGTTTCAGGTGTACAATTCTATAATACATCACCTGTATATTGTATTGTGTGTTTGCCACTGGAAGTCAAGCTTCCTTCCATTACCATTTATCCTCCCTTTATCCCCTTCTACCATACGATTTCATGTACATGTGGAATCAAATGAACAAAATAAACAAAGAAAATAGAAGGAATCATAAATACAGAGAATAGGCTGATAGCTATTGGGGTCAGGTTAGTGAAAAAGGTGAAAAGATTAAGGAAAAAACAAATAAATTTCATTAGACACAGACAACAGTATTGTGATTTATTGTGATTACAAGAGGGAAAGAAGGGTGGGGGAAGGTAGAAGAAACTGTGTTAAGAGTCTAATTCAAAAGTTGTCTTTCCCCTAGAGAATACACTTTGTTAATATCAGTACTCTTACTCCCTGGGGTGTTACCCAAACATAATGCACCCTGATGGCCCCAGGTTTTAGCCTGGTGTAAGGTAAGGGTTCACCATAAAAGACTGCAGCTCTATCCAAAGGTTTGGTTTCTCAGCCTAAGTGCCCATCAGTGGGTGAATCGATCAAAAACCTTTGGTACAGTTATGTAATGGAATACTACATGCAGAAAGAAAGAAGGAACTCCTACCTTTTGCAGCGACATAGATGGAACTGGAGAGTATTATGCTTAGTGAAATAAGCCACTTAGCAAAAGACATATACCATATGATCTCACCCATTACAGAACACTAATGAGCAAAACAAACGAGCAAAACAGAACCAGAGACATGAATACTAGGAACAGACCGTGGGCAGAGGGGAAAAGGAGGGGGGAAGAGGGAGAAGGAGGCAAAGAAGGGGAGCAAGGAGCAGTTTAGTCAAGAAACTATCATGGATGATCCGTGGACATGGACAACAAATGGAATTGACTTTAGTGGGGAATGGTGGGTGGGGAACAAAATAGAAGGGGGAAATGGAATACAACAATAAGAGAAAGAAAAAAAGAACAAACAAACAAAAACAAAGGTTTGGTTTCTTACAGACCAGTTGTGGCTTCTGTTTCTGCCTAACCTTGAGCTACCTTTTTGAGAGATCCAAATAACAGGGCTGTCTCATTAGGGCACTCTTACCATTTTGCTTAACATGAGAAATTTGGGCTTGTAAGTGTATGGACTATTATTACAATATGAATCTTAAGGAAAATGAGACTCTAGCTTTACCATTGTCAGTATTTCTATATGTAGCTGTTTGTTATGAAAATAAATTCAAGTCACCATGTTCAGATCCTGCCATTCATAAACACAGTGCAGGACGATGCTTAAGAAATGTTGCAAAAAAATTTTTTTAAGGCACAGTTTTAATTTCCAGTTTTTAAAAATTAGAATCTTTATTTGTTCTTGATAATTCCTTGATTGGATTCAACCCCATGTTTATAGCCCTGTTTAACCTAAAATGAAAAAGGAAAAAAGGAAAAGGAAAGAAAAGAGGAAGGAAGGGAGGATGACAAAGGAAAGGATTGAAACCAAGTAAAAGGTACATTTATTACACACCTCTAAGGTGACTATGCTTAGAGAAATGACAGTTGATATAATCCACCCCATTTTACATGTGTTTAGAATATAGAATAGAATTCTTCGGGTCTTTAGTTATGAACATAATAAGAAAATGCATTATATTCTGGCATAATAAAGTTTTAGTAACTTAAGAGTAAGTATTGGTAATTTAGAGAAGCAGCAACTCTCATTAAAATCTGTTTTTAGTAGGTTTCTCTACTTGAAATGATGTGACAAATTACCTAGTAAAGATAGATTAGTTTTACTAGTATTATTTTTAAGAATTATATATGACCAAAATATCAGTAAGACCTATTCTCTAAGACCATAGGAAAATCAAGTCAATATCCCAATAGCTACATCATATTGATCATATATTTGATTAAGGGAGAAAGAAGACAAATATGTTAGTGAAAGAGAGACAAATGAGTAGTGTGCCTAGCCAATTCCTGACTCATTTACAAAGGAGCTAATGCAACTTTTACTCATTTATGGGAAATATGATAGATCTGACTATATAATTTATGCCTCCTCTCAGACTGTGCACCCCATTAATTTTCTCTTCTTTTCTTTTCTGAACTATTTTGCTCAGGTATTTGGCAGTTATTTCATTTTATGGAGGTTTTTTTGAGGATGTTACCATCAATCTTTCACCTACAGCTAAATAGCTTACCTATGAAGAAGATCCCATTGTTAGCCCTAATATTTGAAAAATTTTTAAGAGGCAATATAAGGAAAAAATTAAGCATTCACCCACACATCAGTGGCTTTCACATTTTACTTAAAATTTCATAAAGCCTATGACAATATTTTGTGGCATAGTGTTAAAAATAGCAAATTGATGGCTTTAGATGGATTTTTCTTTATCTTGGAGCTTTGATGCAATATTTTAAATAATCCTAATTTGTACTGGAATTGTAAATCATAGTTTTCTAAGTTAAATGAATTTTAAAACTTTAGTTTTAAATTTTAGGATTTATGCATAATATTCTGAAATTTCTGTTATTAACAAAGATATACCCCACCCTCCACACATCTCTTGAAACTTTATAGACATCAAAATTACACTTTAAAGTATGTGTCAATTAGTTAAAAATATATAGATAAGTTCCTTTGAAATACATTTTTATTTAAAATTTAATGTGAGTAGTGCTTAACTTGAATATCTCTTGAGGTTTGTTTATTACAAACATTTAAATTATTTTTTTGACTTGTACTTAGGGCTTATAATTAGGAAGGAATATGCAAATATAGTTCCTAAATCTATTGAAATAAATTCATAATTAACACAAACTTTTAAGAAACTCACATGCAATACAATTCATAATTTTGGTGAAGTCAGTTTAGATCAGTTCTTCTCAGACATCATGGTACATATCTTAATTGCCTACAAAATTTGATTAAAGCAGATTGTGTGGTATAGAACCTGATTCTGCATTTCTAAGGAACTTCCATTGATGCCACTGATGTTCTAAAGACCTTTCTGTTCTGGAATGTATTAACATGGAAAAGTTACATTTGATTAGTTGGCTTAAGACTTTAAGAAAAAACTGCTTCTTTTGCATGATCTGGTATATGGTTTATAATCTAAATTTTCCCACCTAGAATGCCGTTCAAAAAGTTCCAAATGTGATATTCTCTGAAGGATTAAAAGCAACATACACATGAAGAGAGCTAACTTCTCTCTGCCTCTAATTACTTATCTTGCTTTTGGTCTTGAAAAATGGGGGGTTAATCTGATGTCTGGGTTTTGGATTAAGGAGGCAGTTGACTTCTATAATGAAAATTTCTGTCAGCCCCAGGCACAGATTTCAACTGCAGCTGTCTTTAAGCAAGCATAAACATTGAGCATCAGAGTTGTGGTACCAGCCATGTTACAATTAGAACTTCGCAGTATCTCAACAGGACTACACTTGACAGGGAATATGGGGGTTTTGCTTCGGGAGAGCAAGGTTTGAAAATTTCTGTTTGTATTTTACTATAATCATAATCATTCTGATACCACACAAAGAAATAATTTTAATAATTATAATTAAGTTGTTGGATTGTTACATTTTCTGCTTTATCATTTGTTTTCCTAATGAGGAGTCCCAACATACAGGGATTATCGTACAAAGGTTCTTAAAAAAGGAATGATGAGAATTTTCCTCTTTGATTCCTGACAAAAAGATAATGTGTTCACTAAATTTTATTTAATTATAGCAATATAATTACAGTTGATTGGTCAAGTTACTCATGATATACTTGGTTCTTTTGCTAAAATTCACAAACCTATGCTGTCAATTCAAGAGACACAACTTATTCAAATTAATCATTTAACCAATGGACTTTCTTCTACCATGACTGGAGTTAAAGATATCCTATACATTGCATAAATAAAGACTAATAAAACTTTTATTGTATGAGAAATATTTAGTATATTATATGAACATATATAGCATTACTTGGGACCATAGTTAGATTTCCCTCAAGAGTTTGGATTAAGTGAAGTGCAACAGTTCTTTAAGAGAGTAGTTGTGAAATAAACACAATAAACAAAGAAGAAATATTCAAGTCATTCGAAGGGAAAGAATACTTCCCAGGCTTACATGACTTAATTGTTACCTGCGTAAATATGCACCTTATGTATTTTTCTTGGGTGGATTGTTTTTTACCTTTTCACCAAATTTATTGTGTTGACATTAGTTATTATAACAGTTTTAGGTGTACAATTTTGTCATTTATCATCTGTAGATTGTATTGTGTGTTCACTACCCCAAGTCTCTTCTCATCACCCTTTATCCTGCTTTATCCTCTTCTACTTTCTACCTCCCCACTGTTCTTTACCTCTGGTAACCATCATGCAATTATCTGTGTCTGTTGTGTGTATGGAGAATTTTTGTTTGTTTGTTTTTGTTTTGTTTAATCCCTTCATCCTTTTCACCCAGTGGCACAACCTTAATCTCCTCTGAAAGCTAACAGTCTGTTCTCTGTATCTATGAGTCTCTTTCAGTTTTGTTTGTTTATTTTGCCATTAGGTTCCACATGTGAGTGAAATCAAATGGGACTTGTCTTTGCCTGACTGGATTATTTAACTTAGCATAATGGTCTCAAGATTTATACACGCTGTTGCAAAGAGTAAGATTTCTTTCTGTTTTGTTTTTACAGCCAAGTAGTGTTCCATTGTATAAATGTCCCACAACTTTTTTATCTATTCATCTACTGATGGGACTTTGAACTGCCTTATGACCCAGTGATTCCACTTCTGCAAATATATCTGAAGAAACTAGAAACATTAATTCAGAAGAATATATACACAATAATGCTCATTGCAGCTGCAGTTATAATAGCCAAGATTTGGAAGCAGCCCAAGTGTCCATCAGTAGATGAGTGGATAAAAAAGTGGTGGTACATGTACACCGTAGAGTAATACTCAGCTGTTAAGAAGAAGGAATTTCTACCTTATTTGACAGCATGGGTGAACCTGGAGAGTATTGTACTAAGTAAAAACAACCAATCAGAGAAAGACAAGTTCCATATAACTACACTCATATATGAAATTTAATGGACAAAATAACAAAACAGAAACAGACTCAGAGAGAACTGACAGTTGTCAGAGGGGCTGGGAGTTGTGGAGCTAAGTGAAAAATGTTAAGGGGTTAAGCAAAAAAAAAAAAATCTTCATGGGCAGAGACAACAATCAGAGGGAAAGTGGGCTGAGGGAAGGTAGAACAGGGTCTAGAAGTGATAAATATTGATGGAAGGAGACTGACTTGGTGTAGTGAATACACATAACAATATACAGATGGTGTGTAATAGAATTATATACCTGAAACCTGTATGATTTTATCAACCAGTATCACCCCAATAAATGTTTTAAGTAAGCTAAAAGTACAAACTCACTGAGATTGGGACAAGCTTTACAAAAATCTTTATGTGCCACACTGCTGCATGTGTAAAAGTTGTTTAATAAACATATTCAAGATGAAAAAAATTGCACTTTATCCACAGAATGGTTGAGTTACTGCTTCTATTTATCAGCCACATGAACTTTGTCCATGTCTTGTCCTGCGAGGTGGACACATACTCTATGTGCTGACAAAATAAAGTTTATGTGCAGTACTTTGACTATATCAAATTTGCTAACATAATGAATATCATCTTATAGGTTCTTGTTTTGCATTGGTTAAATATATTTGAAATTTAAGTGTTCACTTTTGGGAGGTGTCATTGATCTGGACAGATACTGATGCTTTGAAAATAAAGTGGAATATTACCATTTACTTATGAATAATGCTATGTATTATAACTGAATCCAGTAGAACCAAATTAAGAATTGGAATTTCAATAATTTCAGGAGAGATATATTAAATACAAACTAATGACTGACTTGGTAGAAGCCACTGTTTTGTAAAACCTACAAGGCCAATTTTGAGAGTTTACTTTGCAGGTTTAATATAGTGGCAATAATGATAGGTATAATTAAGTAGAAACATAATAGAAGTTATATGAGTTAGACTATGTTGCAACAAAGAAATAGTGAACTTTTGTGTAAAAGGGAAATAAAGTAACCATTATTTTAATTTATTATTTAACCTTTATTATATTTTTTCCTTACCATTTAGCCCTCTAAAAACCCCTCACCCACAGCAATCACCACATTGTTATCCATGTTCATGAGTCCTTTTTTCTTTTGCTCAATCCTTCCACCCCCTAACATCCCCCCACCTTAGCTGTCATCCTGCTCTCTATCTATGAGTCTCTTTATTCCTGTTAGTTCAGTTCATTAGATTCCACATGTCAGTGAAGTCATATGGTATTTGCCTTTCTCTGACCAGCTTATTTCACTTAGCATAATGTTGTCCGGTTCTATCCATACTGTCATCAAGGGCAAAATTGTCTTCTTTTTTATGCCCCAATTATATTTTATTATATAAATATCCCATAGGTTTTTTCCTACTCATCTACTGATGGATACTTGGGCTGCTTCCATATCTTTTTTTTTTTTTTTTTTAAAGACTCCATTTCATTATTTTCAGAAAGAGGGGAAGGGAGAGAGGCAGAGAGGGAGAGAGACATCAATGTATGGTTGCTTTTCACCTGCCTCCAGCCACAGACCTGACTGGAGACCTGGTTTGCAACCTTGTTATCTGTCTGCCTGGGGAATTGAACCTGCGACCTTTGGGTTAGCAGGCTGGCGCCTTATCCACTGTGCTACCAGCCAGGGCTGCTTCCATATCTTTATAACTGTAAATAACACTGCAATGAACATATGGATGCTTATGTTATTTAGAGTTAGTGGTCTGGGTTGCTTCAGATGTATTCCTGGAAGTGGGACAATTGGGTCAAAAGGCAGATCCATTTTTATTTTTGAGGTATTTCCGTACTGCTTTCTACAGTGGCTGCACCAACCTGCATTCTCACCAACAGTGCAATAAGGTTCCTCTTTCTTCACATCCTCACCAGCACTTAATGTTTGTTGATTGATTATGATAGCCCTTCTGGCAGGTGTGAGAGGATATGTCATTGTGGTTTCAACTTGGATTTCTCTGATGATTAGTGATATTGAGCATCTTTTCATATGTCTGTTGGTTACCTGTCTATCTTCTTTGGAGAAGTACCTCTTCAAGTCCTTAGTCCATTTTTAAATTGAGTTGTTTGTATTTTTTGATATTGAGTGTTGTAAGTTCTTTATAAATTTTGGATATCAACCACTTATCTCCATACTATGCGTTATCTTTTTATTTTGTTGGTGGTTTCCTTTGCTGTGTAAAAATTCTTTATTTTGATGAATCCCATTTGTTTATTTTTCTTTTATTTCCCTTGTCTGGGGAAATATATCCAAACTAATAATGCTATAAGCGATGTCCAAGATTTTGCTGCCTATGTTTTCTACAATTTTTATGATTTCATGTCTAACATTTAAGCCTTTGATCTATTTTGAATTTATTCTTGTGTGTGATATAAAAAGGTGGTCTAGTTTAATTTTTCTGCATGTATCTATGCAATTTTCCCAACACCATTTATTGAATAAACTATGTTTACCCCATTGCATGTGCTTGTCTTCTCTGTTGAACATTAATTAACTATAAAAGTGTAATGTAGGTTTATTTCTGAGCTCTCAAATCTGTTCCATTGATCTATGTGTCGGTTTTTATGACAGTACCAGGCTGTTTTGACTACTATGGCCTTATATTATAGTTTGACATTAGACAGTGTGATTCCTCCAACTTTGTTTTTCTTTCTCATGATTGCTGTTGTCATGCAGGGCCTTCATAGTTTCATATAAACTTTTGAAATATTTGTTCTAGTTCTGTGAAATACATCATTGGAATCTTGATAAGAATTTTGTTAAATCAAAAGTTGCTTTGGGTTGTATGGACATTTTAATGATGTTCTTCCTATCTATGAACATGATATGTGCTTTTACTTCTTTATATTTTATTCAGTTTTTTCTTCATTGTCATAATTTTCTGAGTACAGGTTTTTTACCTCCTTGGTTAGGTTTATTCCTAGGTATTTTATTCTTTTTGAAGCAATTGTGAATGTGATTATTTTCTTAATTTCTCTTTCTGTTAGTTTGTTATTGATATATTAAAAATGCAACCTATTAATTTTGTATCCTACTTTGCTATATTCATTTATTAGTTCTACAAGTTTCTTGGTGGAATCTTTGGGCTTTTCTATGTAAGAGTATCATATCATCTGCAAATAATGACAGTTTTATTTCTTCCTTTCCAATTTGGATGCCTTTTATTTCTTCTTTTTGTCTGATGGCTGTGATTAATACTTCCAGTACTATGTTGAATAAGAGAGGTGAAAGCAAACATCCCTGTTGTTCCCAACCATAAGGGGAATGCTTGTAGTTTTGCCCATTGAATATGATGCCAACAGTGAGTTTGACATGTATGACTTTTATTACGTTGAGGTATGTTCCCTCTAAACCTACTTTACTGAGAGTGTTTATCATAAATAAGTGATGGATTTTATCAAATTCTTTTTGTACATCTTTTAGGGTGATCATGTGCTTTTTATCCTTCATTTTATTTATGTGGTGAATCATACTCATTGATTTGCATATATTGTGCCAAACTTGCATTTCCAGAAGAAAACCCACTTGATCATGGTGTATGATATTTTTGATGCATTGCTCTATTTGTTTAGCTAATATCTTATTGAGTATTTTAACATCTATGTTCATCACAGATACAGGCCCATAATTTTCTTTCAATGTAGTGTCTATCTGGTCTTGGAAGTAGGATAATGCTGGCCTTGTAAAATGAGACTGGGAACCTTCCCTCCTCTTGAATTTTATGAAATAGTTTGAGAAGGAGAGATGTTAGTTCTTCACAGAATGTTTAGTAAAATTCACCCATGGAACCATCTGGTCCAGTATATTTATTTTTTGATTCCTGCTTCAATTTCAGTAGGTATAATCTGTTTATTCAGATCTCTGATTCCTCCTGACTTAATTTGGGAGATTATATATCTCTAGAAATTTATCCATTTATCCAGGTTGTCCATTTCGTGGGCATACAGTTGTTCATAATAAATTTTTTACAATCCCTTGTATATCTTTGGTGTCAGTGGTTATTCCTCCTCTTTCCTTTCTGATTTTATTTCTTTGGGTCCTCTGTCCTTTTTCCTTGATGAGTCTGGATAAAGGTTTGTCCATCTTGTTTAAATATTACAGTGTTTAAGAATATAGGCTGTGGATTCTAATTGCCTGGGTACAAATTGGGGTTTTACCACTAGAAGTAAAAGAATTAATCTATCTGCTTCACTTTTCCTTTTAGTGAGTGGGGAATAATAACAATAACCAATTCATATGTTGTTTGAAGAATTTAATAAGATAAGCAATTGGTACACAATAAACGCTCAGTGAAATTTCTCTGTTTCGGTAATTATATTTTAACTTGTTTATACAGTGAAGCTCAAACTGCTTACCATACGTATAGCTATACCTGTATTTGCAACATAACTTTCTACCTGTGAGTTCTTTTTTTATTAATATAATTTATCTATTTCGCTATTACAGTTGTCCCAATGTTCCTCCCTTTCCCCCAGCAGTGTCCCCCTTAGTTCATGTCCATGAGTCATGCATATATGCTCTTTGGCTTCTCTATTTCCTTTGTTCTTCTTAACATGCCCCTGTCTATTCTGTAGCCAATAATGTGTACTTTTTTTTCTTTCACATCCAGAAAATTCACCACTTAATTACTGCCTTCTGTCAACTTCTCCAATCATATTAATATAAAGTTTTCTTTTGATTATTCTAAAATGCCTACATTAATTCATTTGTTTAAAGAATTACTCTTTTAAGTGATATGAATTACAGTATTGCCAAACACATGCAAAAATACATTTATACCCATATATATTTTTACACATATTTAAAGTACATACTGGATTTTGAAGAGTTAATACAAAAAATTTAAAATATGCCAATAGCTTACATAATTATTACATGTTAAATGATAGTGTTTTAGATATAGTGTAGCAAAATTAAGCAGTTTTTTTCTTGTTTAATACTTATTTTATTCTGCAATGCTATTTTTGTGAAATAGATCACAGAAGTGATGTATTGCAGAACTCACTTTTGTGAAAGTTGTCCTAGACACCGTGCCAAACCCATAGTGAAAAATGAATTTGGGTTTTGAGTCAGATCCTCCCCACTCCAATAATACAACTCAACTTTATTGTAAGCTACTGGAACTACAACATATTCTTTTTGGAGTTTTCTGTCTTAAATAGTAGATTTATTTATTTATTTAGGCTGTGCCCAGGTCTTACTTCTTTTGATACACTCTGTTTTTCCCCTACATGTGTTTTTCAAGTTAAAACCTTCTGAAATAATAGCATTTGCAGTGCTCAGCCAGTCCCCAGAGTAGAAATTATTATGTCTACTATGTTGAGGTAAAAAATAACAATCCCTAGAAATTAAATAATTTTATAGAATAGTATTCTAGCTATTTTTTGAACTTGTGGTTGACTTCCTATGTAGTCCTAAACTAACCCCTGAACTATTTAAGAGTCTATTGAGGTAGAGATTAGGTATGTTCACATTTCAATAATAAAGTTTACTATAGCATTCATTCCTTTTCCCAGGTATCCCCAGTTTGGGGGCCTTCATAACTGGAAATGTATATTTCCAGAATTTAGTTGAAAGGAATCTCATCTAATTTACATGCTAATATAAGAATATATATTGTCTGTGTACACAAATCATATAGTTTAGTAGTTTGCAAATTCCATCTGAATTGGTCTTCATTCTCAGCATCTTTTCTAACCTGAAGATGGACTGATGTCACAACACACCCATGACCAGTTGGTTGCTATTTAAAACATAAATTGCTAACAAAATCTATATATTATACACCCACAAATAAGCACATATTTTATAACAGTGAATAAGAAAGATAGCATGTCTTCTATGTAATATACATCCACATTTTCTTACTTTTTTTCTTCTTCCTTAACTGCATTCAATTTTTCTGAGTTATTGCCAATAACCTGATTTTCCCATATTGTGAAATGATCCCAATCTAAGAAAACTTAACCTGCAGTAATGCAGATACAAGTAATATACCAAATTGTACCTTATTTAGTAAAATCTATTTATAACAAGGTCACTTTAAAGCACTCATAAGTTAAAGTTGGTTCCTATCCATTCAGCTGCCCTATGTCTTTTGATTGGTGCATTTAATCCATTTACCTTTGTATCTGTGTTCCTGTCTCTGTCTTTGTTTCTTCATCTTCTTAAAGCAGGCCCTTTAGCATCTCTTGCAATGCTGGTTTGGTGGAGATGTATTATGTATTCTTTTATCCTTCTTTTGTCTGGGAAGCTTCTTACTTCACCTTCCATTTTGAATGACAGCCTTGCTGGGTTGAGTATTCTTGGTTGCAGGCCTTTGTTTTTCATTGCTTGAAATCTTTTTTGGCATGCCCTTCTGGCTTGTTGTGTTTCTGTTGAGAAATCAGCTGATAACCTTATGGGAGCCCCCTTGTATGTTACTAGCTGTTTCTCTCTTGCTGCTTTTAGAATTCTCTCCTTGTCTTTGAAATTTGCCATTTTCATGATGATGTGTCTTGGAGTGGGCCTCTTTGGGTTCATCTTGCTTGGGACCCTCTGTGCTTCCTGAGTTTGCATAATATTTTGTCTCCTCAAGTTAGGGAAGTTTTCTGTCATTACTTCTTCAAAGAGGTTTTTTTATCACTTGCTCTTCCTCTTCTCCTTCTGGTATCCCTGTGATATGGATATTATTATGTTTCATGTTGTCTTGCTGCTGTCTTAAAACCTCTTCCTTCTTTTTCAGACTTTTTTCATTTTGTTGCACTGCCTGGGATTTTTTTTCTACCTCCAGTTTGATAATCTGATCCTCTGCTTTCTCTAGCCTGCTTCTGATTCCTTCTGCTGTGTTCTTCAATTCAGAAATGGTATTCTTCATATCCTCCTGGCTCTTACTGATGGTGTCTGTGTCCTTTTCAATGCTTGTGTAATTCTCAGTAAGTTCCTTGTAGCTTTCCTGGAGTTGTTTGTAATTTTCTTTGAACTCGCTGAGCTCATTGAGCTTCTCTATCATCATTATTTTGAATTCCATATCTGACAGTATGCTTGCCTCTTATTTCATTTTGCACTCTACCTGGGGATTCCTCCTTTCCATTTGCTGAGGGTTTATTTCTTTGTCTCCCCATTTTAGGTGACTCTTGTTTGTTTTTGCTTCTTGTATTGGTCTGCTTTGACATACTTATCTTAGTAGTGTGACCTTCTGTGGTATACATGTGCACTTTTTTTACTTCCTGGCTTTGTGCTTGGTGACAACAGCTTGTGTCCCAGTCTGGTCCTAGTCAGCCAGTTGGAGACTACCCGAGGTCCTCTGTCTTTGTCTCCTTTAGTTGTTAATCCAATCAGTCTATGATCAGGGGTCAGTTTTAAGTACCTCTGGGCAAGGCAGATATATTCAGTTGTTAATCCAATCAACCTGTGGTCTGAGGTCAAGTTTAGGCATTGTTGGGTGGGGCTGTGACCTACCCTCAGGTTGCCGCCCTTTGGAGAAGAGTTGTCTGCTGGCTGTATGGGGATGGGTCAGCACTGGACTCAAGGGCCCCTCCCTCAGCTCTCTCCACAAAGCCACTGACCCAAATTGTCCTCAAGCTTCTCTAGTCCACTCTGCCCTTTCTCTGCTGGAGTCTAGAGTAAGTGGGTGCCTCTATATTTTCCTGCATGGTCCCTTTAAGAATTCAGTCTCTCTGTCAAGAGAGCTAAACCTGGTGGTTTTTTGCTTTTCATAGCTGGGTGCTGTTTTACTCTCAGTTGTGTTGCTGCAGGCTGGGAAGCCCTGTTCGGGATTTAGATCCCACCCTTCTCAGCTGGAGCCCCAGCTGCTGAGATGTTTCTCTGTCCCTTCAGCTGCTACATGTGGGAGCCCCACCAGCCTCTCGTGTCTCCACACTTCCTATGCGTCACATTGTGATGAATTGACTTTTCTGTTCTGTCCCTGGTAATAAGACTTCTCTCCAGCTAATATTCTGTTGGTTATTCCAGATGATTTCTCCCCAGTTAAATTGTATCCAGTTTGGTGTTGGGAGGAGATTGGCGTAGCTCCACTTAGTCCTCTGCCATCTTGGTTCTCCTCTGAGTTAACATTTTTAAGTTCCTTATCACAAAATATCCATTTATCTCTTTCTTCTCTATCTGAAATAGCTTTCTTTCTTTCATTCTACAGAAAACTACTCATTCTTTAGTGAATTAGGAGGCTATTTCTTAGTAATAGTTTCTCACATTGTTTTTTTTTTAATTTATTTTTTCTTAAGATTTTATTTATTATTTTTTGAGAGAGAGGTCAGGAGGGAGGCAGAGAGGGAAAAAGACATCAGTGTATGGTTGCCTTTCACCTGCCTCCAGCTACGGACCTGGCTGGAGACCTGGCTTGCACCCTAGTTATGTGCCCTGACTGGGGAATCAAACCAGCGACCTTTGGGTTCACAGGCCAGTACCTATCCACTGAGCCACCACCAGTCAGGGCTTCTTTTAGTTCCTTTTTGTCTCCTAGGTACATACAGTATCGTACTTACCTCAATTAATTATGGTAGCTGTTTAGAAAACTAAAACCTTGTCAAATTGGTAAAATAAATCAATAAAGTTTTCCTTTTTACTTTGTTGTATAAAAATCAATGATAAATCTCTAGCATCTTTCCCATAGTCCTTTGCAATAAGTAAATAAATTTATATAACTGAAACAATAGGTTGAGGAGATGATGGGAAGCATTATTTCTGAACTTTACCTAGTTTTAACATTTATTCTTACACAAGGCCATCTATATCTAAATTGAAAAGATCTCTAAGAAATAGCAATTATACTCTTTAAATACTATATGTCTTACTTGTATGTTGCCCCTGTTCTACAGGGTGTAGAAAGGGTGGAAAAGAAAATGGCATAAATGAGGACAGACTAAGCTGATGTCTTTCTGCAAATTTCTTAAAAGGCAAAACTACACTTATTGCCAAAATTTCTATAATTTACAATAAATCAATTTACTATGTAGATGAAACTCCATAGATCATTACACCATGTTTTTTGTTAAATACTCTCCATGGTAGTTTAGAAGTTTGTGTTATATAAGAGTTAATAGTCACTTATAAAAATTTTTAAATGCAATGTATATAAAGCACATAAATACTAAAATAGAGACCAAAAATTAAGAAAGTCAAAACAAAAAGGCATGTTAATTTGGGTGGCGATGCTAGAAATTATTGTATTGAATTGGAAGTTTCTTATGACACAAAAATTTACATAATTACATTTATTTATTGTCTTGAAAAGGGCAAGTGTGATAAAATTATTTTCTGATTTCTTAATAAATGAACAGAGAGAAGATCATAAGTATTGTAAGCAAAAGTAAAATTGTCAGCACCTGTTTTAATAGCTTTTCAAACCTCAGATTGCAGAATGCTATCTTAGGCCTGTGTCTGTGGTAGGTCACTGCCCTGTGGAACAGGTGTCTTGTTATATAAATTAACCATTTGACATTGACAATTAAATCTTGAAAATGCTATTTAACCTTGTTTCTACACATCATTTTGTGAACTGAGGTACAGAAAGTTGTACTAAATTGCAGAATCATTCTAATGATGTTTTTGTATCTTGAATGTTCAATTTAGCATCCACCATTTTTTCTTTTCACTTGGCTGTAACACTCAAATAAAATTTCAGTGAAATTTATGTAGCATTTATTTAAAAGTGTTCTTTAATTTTGTAGTGTTTCATATTAATGTTGCGAATATGCTTTAGCTTACCAAAGTATTTAATCCTATTACACATGTGTTTTGATTGTAAAAATTGCTGAAACTAGATTAAATCAATAAGATTGTGAAGTCATTATAACTTTTATATGGAGCACCACACATCTCACAGAATTTCTTACTTCATCAGCCTTTGCTATTATTTTATTCTATTGGCTTAAAAAGAAGCATGTCATTTGTAATGTTAAAGTCTTTCCTTTTGAGGAAAATAAGAGCTATACTACATGCATGCATTTTATTTTTTCAGTTTCATTGGTACTACTCTAAATTTGTCTCCCTGTACTTCTGGTCTGCATAATTGCAAAATAGATCTTCATCTCGTTTATCTCCAACCAGTTAGTATTCCCTCTCCTGATAAAGATAAGATTATCAATCAATTGTAGTGTGTTTTCAAAAGTAAATAATTGTGAACCCAAAGGTCACTAGTTCGATTCCCCAGTCAGGGCATATAACCAGGTTGCAAGCCAGGTCTCCAGCCAGGTTCTTAGCTGGAGGCAGGTGAAAGGCAACCTAATACTTCTTTCCCTTTCTTCCTCCCTCCCTGCCCTTCTCTCTGAAAATAATGAATAAAATCTTTTTTAAGAAAGTTAATAACATTGATCTGTAACTGATTTTTTTAGCATTTTTTTATGTTGCTTTTTTGTATGGTAATTTCCAGATTTATCTTCATTTCTTTTTAATTGCTTTGTTATTGATGTTAATAACAGATGGCAGGTATTGGAAGATAAAGACTTACTTTTTCAGTGTAACATTTTACTAATGTACATATGAATTTATTATTATTTTAAATTGTGAAAGTTTTCTATATATACTGTGGCCCTAATGAATAAAAGCTTAATGTTTTACAACATCTAGGTAAGTTTTCAAAATTGTCAAGCCTTTACTAGCTTGAAGAACTCATAACTGTAATAAATGTACTTCCTCTTAGAATTTACTCTTTTCTACCTCATTCTATCTTTATTTTGTATTTTTATTTTTTAATAAACATGGACTGTGATATGTGCTTATTGGTTTATTGCTTTTTATTCATAAACTCTACTATATCTATGCCATTATTTATATCTTTGCTTATGAGTTATGTACTCTTACAGAAAACCAGTGGATTTGAAAGGAGTCAAAAAGCACTTTTGTAACCCTCAGCATTTATAAATACCAAGATTTTTAGGTTGAAATGCTAAGTACCATGTATCCAAAACTAAAATGTGAACATCTTATTGTTTTATCACGTACTTTAACTCACTTTCTCTGTTTTTAAAATTCTATTAAACTATAATATAAAATGTGGCTTTATTAGGACATCTCACATACTGAGTATGTTTTTGCTAAAGCCTAGTTATGCTAACTTGTCTCTTCATTAACTTGTAGTGTCTTGTGAAACAAGACAGGATATGAGTTTTTAATATTTAGGGAAACCAAAACTTAAAAAGCAATTTATGCATATGTTAAAATCCTGCATATTATATTTTGTTTTGATTCTCTAAGCTGCTTTTTTGTTTGTTTATTATTATTATTTTTAAGATTTAATTAATTATTTTCAGAGAGAAAGACAGGCCTGGAGGAAGAAAGGGAGAGAAAAAACATCAAGGTATGGTTGCCTTTCACCTGCCTCCAGCTACGGACCTGGCTGGAGACCTGGCTTGCAACCTGGTTATGTGCCTTGACTGGGGAATTGAACCAGCAACCTCTGGGTTCTCAGGCCAGCATCAGTCTAGTGAGCCACACCAGCCAGGGCTAAGCTACTTTTATAATGGCATAAAACATATCTTCGATGCTACTTATAAAAAATAGGCACTAACTTGGCAGTGTCTCATTATACAAATAAAGCCAATAACTGAGAAAAGAATTTTAACTCCCTATGTATTATAATGGAAGAGAATTACTGATGTGGATGAGAGAATGGGAGTCCATTTCTTTTCATTGGGTACTATTTAAATGAGAAAGTTTATAATAGCTGTCTCAAGAAGCAGTACAGACTGGCATTGCACATTGCTAGGTACATACTAGCTGTGTTAGTATTGTCTTACTGAATCAGATATGTTAGTATAACCCAAGAATTTTATTTCTAGCTTATGCAAATCCATTGTAAATATCCTTGATCCTTGTTCTAGGTAGCGACCTCAGAATGTAGGCTTTTGTTTTCATGTGACTCCCCATTTTCTCAGACTTCATGACCAGTAGTGTGAACAGGGAAAACTTAGGAGAAAGGAGGAGTGGTATATGGTTAGCAGGCACGTGGCACAAATTGTCTCCACCAGTACTCTAGTGGGCAGAAATCACTTGCCAGGTTTTATCTGCAAACATGAGGACTGCAAAGGGTAGTCATTCTGCTTATCCAAGGGGAAAAATTTAAATATTCATAAAGCATATCATGTGAGGAGTGGCAGATATTTGCATCTGAGGATGATTTGCTAAGGAAAAAACCACCTTAGTCCCAAATAAAGCCAAATAACTTGATGTAAGGGTTCAGAAGAGGAGCTAATGTGACAGACCCATGGACACAGACATTGAGGTGGGGATTAACTGTGGGAGAGGGAACTGGGAGGGTGGGGCAGGGGAAAGCAATGGGGCAAAAATTAAACAACTGTATTACAACACTTAAATAAGGAAAAGTAGTTACGTTTAGAATATTCCTAAAAAATTTGGGTAATGTGCCAACTTATTCTTCCCCATCCATAATGGAACTGTCCTAACTGTTGGCCATCTCAAGACAGTGCTTCCCAGGGGTTAGCACACCTCTACAAGATGGCAGCACCTTGGGATGGCTGTGGAGACCAAGTTTCAGGAGGTGTAGCAGTGAAAGGCTCTGTGCCCTAGCTTCAGCTGCCCCAATTGTGTGGAATCCCCCATGTCTCATGCCCAGTCTATAAAACTCCTTATCTTGACTCAGTATAAGTAAGTTTGGAGAACTAAGAAAGCAGCCACAAAGAAAGGCCGCTCTCCTTAGGTATCTGATTCTGACTTTGGAATGAGCCAGTGAAGACCAAGCTTTTAGTCTGAATGTGGTATGAATAATGGGGCGACTTCTCAGTAATCAGAGTGGATGAAACCACAGGATTCACAAAAGTCTTGGCATGGCTGGAGCAATGGAGAGCTCTAATCAGGTGAAATTTCACAGGAATAAACCAAGTATTAGTTGAGTCTTATAAAGTCCAAAGAAAGCTCTTTTTTAAAAAATATTTTATTTATTTTGCTATTACAGTTGTCCCAATTTCCCCCTTTTACTCTTCTCCACCCAGTACCCCATTCCCTCCAGCAACGTTCCCCTTAGTTCATGTCCATGAGTCATGCATGTCAAGTTCTTTGGATTCTCTATTTCCTTTGTTCTTCTTAATATCTGTAACCAGATTAATACAGATTAATATCTGTAATCTGTCTATTCTGTAACCACCAATGTGTACTATTTGTTTTCCTTACACATCCAGCAATTTCACCATTTAATTATCGCCTTCTGTCAGCTTCTCCAATCATATTAATACAAAGTTTTCATTATTTCAAAATGCCTACGTTAATTCATTTGTTTAAAGAATTCCTCTTTTAAGTAGTATGAATTGCAATATTACCAAACACATGCAAAGATACATTTACACCCATACATATTTTTACACATATTTAAAGTACATACTGGATTTTGAAGAGTCAATACAAAAAATTTAAAATGTGTCAATAGCTTACATAATTATTACATGTTAAATGATAGTGTTTTAGATACAGTGTAGCAAAATTAAGCAGTTTTTTCCTTGTTTAATACTTATTTTACTCTGCAATGCTATTTTTGTGAAATAGATCACAGAAACGATGTATTGCAGAACTCACTTATGTGAAAGTTGTCCTAGAGACCGTGCCAAACCCACAGTAAAAAATGAATTTGGTTTTTGAGTCAGATCCTCCCCCCTCCAATAATACAACTTTATTTTAAGCTACTGGAACTACAACATATTCTTTTTGGAGTTTTCTGTCTTAAATAGTAGATTTACTTATTTATTTAGGCTGTGCACAGGTAAAATGTATTTATAACAAGATCACTTTGCAAATGCTGGTTTGGTGGAGATGTATTCTTTTATCCTTCTTTTGTCTGGGAAGCTTCTTACTTCACCTTCCATTTTGAATGACAGCCTTGCTGGGTAGAGTATTCTTGGTTGCAGGCCTTTGTTTTGTTTTTCATTGCTTGAAATCTTTTTTTGGCATGCCTTTCTGGCTTGTTGTGTTTCTGTTGAGAAATCAACTGATAACCTTATGGGAGCCCCCTTGTATGTTATTAGCTGTTTCTCTCTTGCTGCTTTTAGAATTCTCTCCTTGTCTTTGAAATTTGCCATTTTCATGATATTGTTGCACTGTCTGGGAATTTTTTTCTACTTTGACTTCCAGCTTGATAATCTGATTCTCTGCTTTCTCTAGCCTGCTTTTGATACCTTCTGTTGTGTTCTTCAATTCAGAAATGGTATTCTTCATATCCTCCTGACCTTATTGATATTGTCTGTGTCCTTTTTAATGCTTGTATAATTCTCAGTAAGTTCCTTGTAGCTTTCCTGGAGTTCTTTGTAGTTCCCCTGGAGTTGTTTGTAGTTTCCTTTGAACTAGCTGAGCTCATTGAGCTTCTCTCTCATCATTATTTTGAATTCCATGTCTGATAGGTTGCTTGCTTCTATTTCATTTTGCACTCTTCTTAGGGATTCCTTCTTTCCATTTGCTGAGGGTTTATTTCTTTGTCTCCCCATTTTAGGTGACTCTTGTTTGTTTTTGCCTCTTGGATTGGTCTGCTTTGACTTACTATCTTAGTGGTGTAACTTTCTGTTTTGTAGAGGTGCGCTTTTGTACTTCCTTGCTTTGTACTTGGTAACATCAGTTTGTGTCCCAGTCTGGGCCTAATCAGCCTGTTGGAGACTACCAGAGATCCTCTGTCTTTGTCTCCTTCAATTGTTAATCCAATCAGTCTGTGATCAGTGGTCAGTTGTAGGCACCTCGGTCATGTTGTGATGATTCGGCTCTTCTGTTCTGTTCCTGGTATTAAGACTTCTCTCCAGCTAATGTTCTGTTGGTTATTCCAAGTGATTTCTTCCCAATTAAGTTGTAATTCCGTTTTGGTATTGGGAGGAGGTTGGAGTAGCTCCACTTATTCCTCCACCATCTTGGTTCTCCTCCATATATCATTTTTACAATATTATTGACTACCTTCCTTTTCTGTATTTTGCATACTCATGACTATTATGTAACTGCCTATTTGTGCTTTTTAATGCCTTCAACTTTTTCACCCAGCCCCTTAGTCCTCATTCCTTATGCCATCTGTCAAAATGTTCTCTGTACTTATGAGTGTGTTTATGATTTGATTGTTCATTAATTTTGTTCTTTACATTCCACATATAAGTGAAATCATATAATATTTATCTTCTTTCTGGCTTGTTTCACTTAGCATGATACCCTGTAGATCCATTTATGTTGCCACAAGTGTTAAGATTTCATCTTTTTATGGCCAAGTAATGCTCCCTTGTATATCTTTACCACTTCTTTATACATTTGTCTATTGATTAACAGTTATGTTGCTTCCATATCTTGACTACTGTAAATAATGGTGCAATGAATATATGGATGCATATGTCTTTTTGATGTAAGTTTCTTTGGATAAATATTCAGAAGTGGAATTGATAAGTCCTTCCTTGTTTCTTGTTATAGTCTGCTTTAAAGTCCGTTTTGACTAGTGTAAGTATTACTACTGCAACTTTTTTGTTTCATTTTTATGAAATGTTCTTTTTTTAAAAATTTTATTGTTGTTGTATTACATTCATCCCCTTTTTGCTCCCCTCTGTCCCCCTCCCCACCCACCCATTCCCCCCAAAGTCAATCCCACCTGTTGTCTATGTCCATGTTTCCTTTATACTAGGTTCTTGTCTAAGCTGCTCCCCTTTCTTGCCTCTGCCTCCCCCCGTCCCCCTCCCCCCAATCCCTTTCCCCCTGACCACTGAAGGCCTATTCCTTGTATTCCTATACTTGGTTCTGTTTTGGTTGTTGTTAGTTTTGCTCATTATTGTCCCGTAATGGGTGAGATCATATGATATTTGTCCTTCACTGAATGGCTTATTTCACTAAGCATAATACTTTCCAGTTCCATCCATGTTGTTGCAAAGGGTACAAGTTCCTTCTTTCTTTGTGCTATATAGAATTCCGTTGTGTAAATGTACCAAAGTTTTTTGATCCAATCATCCACTGATGGGCACTTAGGCTGTTCTTTTTATCTCTTTATTTTGCATCTGTATGTGGCTTTCAGTCAGAGGTGAGTCTCTTGTAGATGACATTTATATGGGTTTTGTTTTCTTATCCATTCTTAGCCACTCTGTGTCTATTGATTGGAGCATTTAATCTATTTCCAGTTAAAGTAATTGTTTATAGATACATAATTTTTGCCATTTTATTATTTATAGATCTGAACTTTTTTTTCTTCCTCTTAAAGAAGATACTTTGTAATCTTGGTTATAGGTCCTTGTTTTTCATCACTTTAAATATTTTATGCCAGTCTCATTATTATAAGTCTTGGTGTAGGTCTCTTTGGGTTCACCTGGTTTGGAACTCTGCATTTCTTGGTCTTGTGTGTCTATTTTATTCACCAAATTAGGGAAGTTGTCTGTCATTTATTTTCAAATAGGGTTTCAATTCCTTGCTCTCTCTTTTTTTGGCACCTCCGTGATACAAATGTTGGTATGTTTATATAGCTCATAAGTCCCTTAAACTATACTCATTTAATTCTTTTTCTTTGTTTGCTATTCTGGTTAGGTGTTTTCTGCTACCTTTTCTTCCAAAATGTTGATTTGATCTTCTGCTTTATGTGGTCTACTGTTGATTCCTTCTAGTGTATATTCTTAATGCCAGTAATTATATTCTTTATATCTGATTGGTACTTTTTAAATGTTTTCTATTATCATTTTTATGTTTCCTGTTTCTTACTTGAAGCTATCACTCAGTTTGTCTGTTATTCCTCTTAGTTCATTGAGCATCCTTAAAAACCAGTATTTTGAGCTCTACATCTGGTAAATTGTCTTTATAATCCTTTTTCTGTTTTTTTTTCTTTGACTTAGGACATGTTTCTTTGTCTCTTTATTTTGGCAACACCCTATGTTTGTTTGTGTGTATTAGGTAGAGCTGCTGTGTCTCTCAGTTTTGGTAGGGTGGCCTTACATAGTAGGTTTCCTAGTGGGTCCAGTGATAAAGGCTTCCTGGTCACCAGAGCAGGGAATTCCAAGTGTACAACCTGCCATGTGGGCTCTGTGCACCCACCTGTTGTAGTTGAGCCCTGCGGTGGAACACCAATGAGAGGGATTGACTTCTAGGCCATTCAGGTGCAAGGACTGGTTGTGACTATCATGGAGGATAAGCTATGCATGGGCCAACCCCATAGAAGCAGGACTTGTTTCAGTGGAGCTCTGATGCCCATTGAGCCTTCCCCTTGAGTGTGTCACTCATGGAGGTCATTGAGTTGGCACTCTAGTGTAGTCTGAACCTGTCCACTGGGTGCACTAGCTCTGGGGCCTCCAGGAAGGTGCAGGCAAAGTGTAGCCACTGCCTGTTTCCTGTGCAGGGCAACCTGACATGTGGTATAAAGCAATCTTTAGAAGGTTGCCACTTTTGCTGGGCTTGGAGTTGCTCACTAGAGGCCAAGTAGTGAATCAAGGCTAACTGCCACTGGTGTCAGGCTTAAGACTGCTAAGTAAGAGGTAATAGGATATATAGAGGCAAATTCTCTTTGTATTGTGTTTGTGAACCTTTGAGATTCTTAGGAAAGTCTGTGGCATGAGCCATTTGTATGTAAACACCACTGGAAGTAGCTTGGATAGGTCTTAATGTAAGTAGGGTGCTGGAGTCATCAGGGCAGAGTGAAAGGTGTTAGCCTGGCTGATGGAAACTCAGATATGGCACCTGTCTGCAAGTGAAGAGGGAGGGCTCAACAATGGAACATTGCCTATGGGGAGACTCATGTCTGGGAGAAAGCTGCATGCCTAGCCCTCATCCTGAAGCTAGACAATTCATTTTCGGACTTTTTGAGCTGCCACCCCAACCTTGGAGCTCACAGAAAATGAGTCTGAGTAAGTCTATGTACATGTCCTTTAAGAAGAACACTTGGGATGCTAAAAGCCCCCACCTCACTCAGATACAATTCTTGTTCTTGTACCACTAGAAGTTATGTGCATGTCTTTTCTGGGCTTTGGAACTCTGAATTAGATAGAGGTCCTGATGTGGGCTTGGGACTTGTCACTCCTCAAAGGAAGCCTCCATAGCTGAAACAGTCCTCTGATGTTTACCCAACATGGGGTGGGACCTACCTGTTTCACATCTGCACCCCTCCTACCAGTTTTGATGTGGCTTCTTCTTTATACCCTTAGTTATGAGACTTTGGTTCAGCTGGATTTCAGGTAGTTCTCCATGATGATTGTTCTATAGCTTAATTATAATTTTAATGTGGTCATGGTGCAAGTACAGTGTTTATATGCACCATCCTATTGACCAAAAGCCCAGTATTTTTGCTATTTTTTAAATATTTTATTTATTATTTTTAGAGAGAGGGGTAGAGAGAGAGGCAGACAGGGAGAGAGACATCAATGTATGGTTGCCTTCCACCTGCCTCCAGCTACAGACCTGTCTTGATACCTGGCTTGCAACCTGGTTATGTGCCCTGGCTGGGAATCGAACCAGTGACCTTTGGGCTCGCAGGACGGCGCCTTATCCACTGTGCCACCAGCTAGGGCTCTTTCTGCTATTTTTAAGGAAATATCAAATTCATTTTGTTTCAAAGTTTCCCAAATTGTTCAGTTAACTAGCAGTTGATGAAGGCTGTAAGTCCTTTCTTTTGGAGAAAACTTTCTTTATCCAGCATGACCTCAAAAGAACTAAAAATGAATATTTCTTATATGTTTCCTAATCATTGTAGACCATTTAGGATGCCAAGGCTTTGTGACCAGATATTCTGACTTGGAGCATATCCATTTCAGTGTCATGTTCCACTTCCCTTGTTTTGTGTGACAGTAACTGTCACCTCATTCATAATTGAAAACTGCTTACTGGGTGCTTACTCAGTTCTAGGACAAAAAGCAAGGTAGACAAAGCCCCTGATTACTTAAAAGGCAAGAGTATTACACCCTATGTTGTATAGTAATGAGTGTGATTAAGAGGTTAGGAAAACAGGACTGATATCTGAGATATGAAAATAGGGAAATGAAGGATTATTTAATAACCTGTTTTCTAGGGGATGGTTAACCATTTGGAGAAAAGTAAGAAACTTGCTTTATAATATACCAGCAAATATTTCTGAAATTGATAAAAGGTTAAATTTGTGAAAAGTAAAAGCACACAAATTCTCAGAATTGAAAATAACTATTATTAAATTATCAAATTACTAAGGTAAACAAGAACATATAAACATATTTGATCACATGAATGTCGGCATCATAAATAAAATTCACAAGGTAAACTGGGAAAGTTAGCACAAATATTTTCAAAACAAAGGATAGGAAGATAAAGTACAGATGCTTAACCTCTTAGAAAAAAATGAGTATTAATAAAGAAAAAAATCACAAAATACATAAAAATCTCCAGATATAAAATGTGCAGTGTTATTAATAATGTAAAATGGGGAAAATGACTTTTTAATCATTTGTATTAATAAACCTGTCATCTTGTTTTTGCATTTATTTTAATAGTATATGATGTTTATCCAGGGGTAAATGAAACTTACATTGTAACATTCTTTGGTTAAAGAAGAAATTAATATAAATTTATTGGTGGGTACTTTTTATATTTGTCAAGAGTCTTTACTTTAAAAAGTGTTTAAATCCTTTAATAATTCTCCTTTGAATTTATAGTATAAATATATAGACAGGTTGATGAAGATATATTTCCAGATGTTCACTAGAGCAAAGTGTAATAATAAAATATAAACAATTTAGAAATTATATTGCAGTACATCAAGTAATTTCAAAATTGTAGCACAATCATATTCTAAACATATCACCTTTGAATCTTTAGTAAAATGGCTTCTTATTTTCATAGCCTCCTCCTCAAAATTCATGGAAATCGTTTGTAGCTGGTGGTCCAAATAAATGCAATCATTGATTTCTTTGTGTATTTCAAAAGAATTTACTTTTGGTTTTCCTATATTAGTATGTTATTATTATATTCCAATGTGCAAATGTGTTTTTCTTGGCACCAGTTTAAAATACAGTTGCTGTTTTTTGCAGATTGCATTCTAAATGATGGTCTAAACACATAAATAAATTATTTCAGGTGGTCATAGAGTATTGAAAAGAAATAATGAGAAATATGGTAGAGTTTGGGGTTATGTGCTATTTTACATACAGTTTTCAGGGAAAGTATCTAATAAAGTAACATTTGAGCATAGACCTTAAGATGGTTCAGAAATGAATTGTGCTGATTTCTGGGTGATTAATATTCTAACAAAAGCAGCCACATTTTCAAAGATCCTAAGGCAAGAAAAAGGGACAGCATAGAAGCCAGTGAGAGTAGAGTGGTATGCAACATGAATAGTCAGGATTGAGCGTTGAGAGAAGGGGAATAGGTATGAGTCCTGGATCTGTAGGAGTCTATATGCCATGCCAAGAGTTCTGTTTCTTTTTTCTTGTCTCTCTTTTTCTTTTTTTCCTCTTCTCTCCCTTCCTCCCTCCTTCCCTCTTTCCTTTCTTCCCTTCCTTTCTTTGTTTTTTTCCCCTTTCTTTCTTCTTTATTTCTTAGATTTTCTGAAAAATCATCTGAACATTTGACCAGATAAATCATTATAACTGGCCTATGCTTGAAAAGGAGCATTCTGACAACTGTGTAGAAAATGGTCTGCAAAGAGGCATAAATGGAGCCAGGGAAATCGGTCATCCAGGAAAGATGATGATTCTTGGAACTTGGCTGGAGGTGGTGAGAAGTGGTTGAATTTGGCATGTATTTTGAGCTTCAGTGACAGAATTTTGCTAATAGATTGAATTTTAAGTGTGAAAAATAAAAGTCATGGACAGTTCCAGGGCAGTTCAAACAACTGGATGAGTGAGTTGCCTTGATCAAAATGGGCAAGATTTTAGGAGTAAGAAATTTGGAGTAGTTCATTCTGAGCCAAGTTTGATTTACCAAGTAGATATCTACAGGGAGATTTTGAGTGGGCAGTTGGATAATCATCTGTAGTTAAGGAAGGGATGTCATTTACATAGACATGTATATGGGAAATAGACTATAGAGATTATATTTAAACCCATAGGACTAAATAAGATTACTTGCAGAGTAAATATATTGAAAACCTGTATAAAATTGAAATCCCAAGATAATTAAACATTTGGAGTTTGGGTAAATTAGGAAGATTCAGAAAAGAGACTGAATAGGAATGGCTTATATAAGGCTAAGGGCTAACCGGATGCATGTGGGCTCATAAAATCAAAGTGAGGAATATGATTTATCACTGTCAGAGTGATCATGGTGTCAAGCTGCTGAAGGGTTGACAGAGATAAAGACTCAGGATTTAATCACATGACAGTCATTAGTGATTTGATGTGATTAATTAGGGCAAAGGACTGGAAGAAGTCCAAACAAGATAAGATGAAACTGAGAAAGCACAGGCAGTAAGGAGGGACAGTTATTTGGACAACTTTTGATAAAGAGAAAGAGAAAAATGGTAATGGGTACAGGGGCATCTGGAATAAGTAGTTTTTTTAAATGGATATAGTCTAGCATGTTTCCATCGTGAATAGGAATGAAAGAGGGAGCAAGTAGAGGGAGAAGAGTGAGAGAGAAAGAAATTGATGATTCAAGAGAGGGCAGTAATCAAGCTTGTCATGCTACACCTACAGTAACAAGGTCACACTTTTCCATTTTTTCTCTAAAAGCAGGGATCTTTTGATATATTTCACATTTCATATCTCTAACATTCAAAGCAGAGAAGCAGAGGCCCAGAGCTCTAATGCCCTGTCTTATCAATCAGGAACTTCCTGTGAGATTAAAGGCTATAGAAGCATCCACACCCATAGCAATCTGCTTTTTCTTTTCAAAAGTAACCAGCATCTACTACCATCCTTACTTTTCATCATTTTATTTCAGTGAAATGAGTAATGTCCTTCTACCAAAGGTAATGTCTTTGGTTTGTGGACCTGTTCACAAATGGCTGACTCGAACAGTGTTCTTTTCTTTTCAATCGAAGCAGCAGGACACACTGAAGACATGTTTTACAATTTAAGAATCCAAATTTGTGTGTGCTATAATCACTAAAATTATATCAAAACATGGAAAAAGTATATGTGCACCCGTGCATACATCTAATCCTGAAATTTTCAGAACTCTTTATTGCAAACTATAAATGAACTATTGAAATGAACCCTGTAGAACAAATAATTAATTTCAGTCAGAAGTAATCATTTGTTTTGCTTGTTTATTTTGCTCATTATATTCCTCTTATAAGTGAGGTTCTATGGTCTTTGTCTTTCACTGACTGGCTTATTTCACTTAGCATACTCTCCAGTTCCTTCCATGCTGTTGCAAAAGGTAAGACTTCCTTCTTACTTTCTGCTGCGTAGTATTCCATTGTGTAAATGTATCATAGGGTTTTTTTTTTTTTTTAAATCCACTCATTTACTGATGGGCACTTAGCTTATTTCCAGCACTTGGTTATTGTACATAGTGCTGCTATGAACAAATGGAACAGACTGACAGTGGCCAGAGAAGAGGGGTTAGGAGGATAAAGGTGGAAAGCAGGGGAAGAGACTAGTCAAAGAACAGGTCTGTGAATGCCGCACAGATGTGGACAACAGTGTGGGGATTGACTATGGGAGCAGGGATTGGGCTGGGTGGAAGGGGCAAAGTGGGGAAAATTGGGACAACTGTAATTGAATAACAATAAAAATGATTCTTTCCTAAAAAAAAAAATAATAATAATTTGTTAAGGATAACAGATTCTACCAGGGACCAAGAAGCAAAAATCAGCTGAATTCTGCCACAACAATGTGTTCCTCATCGTGTCACTGGCAATACCACCACCAAATGTTTGGTATTTGTTTCCATGTTACTGATTCATTATTCCTAAATTCTCATCATCCATCCCATTGCCATTTTGTCAAGAACTGCCTTTAAATTACTGGCTGGGCATAACTCATGTGACTTTTTTTCTCTAGTTAACGGAATAGGAAGGAGATTATTTTCCTACTGTTGGTTTTCATAATAAGAATTCATGATAAAAGTTCTACATAATACATCTTAGGAGAAAACAAAAACTGACAATTGATTTGAAGTCTTTGTTGGAGTAAAATCCTTGAGTAACATGAGCTTCTAAAAATATAAAATATCCAGAAAAATTAGACGGGGTAATACTGAAGTCCTGTCTTTATCAGTATGGTTGTTTCTTTAACAGAACCCATTATGAAGTAAATTATCAAATTTACTTCTTGGCAGATATGACCCAAAGCATAATTATCATCCTATGCATATTTCTGTATGAGTGAGACAGAAAGTAGTAATAAGCAATGTCTACAATTTATCTAAATCTTTTATTGGACATGCTTGACATTTGGTTTTATATTATCTCAATTATAACATCTTTATATTAGTGGAAGAATTGTCTCAAGTCAGCACTAAGTATACTTGAGTGCTATTCAGTCTCCAAAACCCTTTTGAAAACATAAATTTGTTTTTATCATTTGTAAAATTGTTGAAATAATACCCAACATCCAGCATCAAAATGTATATTAAACATAATAAGCATTCGCCCTGGCTAGTGGCACAGTGGATAAGGCGTGAGCCTGCGAACCAAAAGGTTGCTGGTTCGATTCCCAGTCAGGGCACATAACCGGGTTGCAAGCCAGGTCTCCAGCCAGGTCTGTGGTTGAAGGCAGGTGAAAGGCAACCACATATTGATGTCTCTCTCCCTCTCTGCCTCTCTCCCTACCCCTCCCTGAAAATAATAAATAAAATCTTTAAAAAAGAACAAACACAATAAGCATTAATTTAATTGGGGAGGGTAGAATTTAATATCTGTACAAGTACTATGTCATATTTGGAAAGTTATTTTTAGTTCAGACAGATTAGCTTTAGAAAGTAATATTAGATTATGGGGAAAACTAAATCATTAGAATTATTCTTATAGTACAAATTATAATTAAGGAAGAATCTAATCTGAAAAATATATTTAATGATACATGATTTTCTTTGTTATATACTTCTTATTTTAGCGTTAACATCTTTTCCCATTATAGCTTCTGTATAATGAAGACTAGAAATAATTATTAAATGATGGCTATTGACTTTTATAAAAACCTCCTAGCAGGAAAAAGTGTGCTTTTCTCAGGAAGGCCTGAAACAGTGTCATCGAACACTGAGAGCTCCATGAACCTTCTGTAATAATTTAAGAGGCCACATTTCCAAATCCACAGTCATTGATACCTTTTAGCATGTATATCAAAGAATGGCAACATTGGCAGCTTTGGTTACTGAATTGACACTGGGGATTCTTAGTTTTAAATAAGAGTTGGAGTATCATGGCATGAAGTGCAGAGAGCAGCCTATGGGCACTTTAGTAAGGAATTAGAAAATCTGGTTTCTAGACCTAGTTTTGCTTTGTTTACTAAGCATTAACTTTATATATTTATATCTCTCTTTACTAAGAGACTATAGGAAGTCCAATAAAATGCTAAAATATAATCCAAATACACATTTTTCAGGCTAAGAATATTTTCTAATTTACTAGTTCTTTGAAGTTTATGCCATTTGTATAACTCATTAACCTTTATATACTCAGTTTTTAATCTTTACATGCCATATAATTCTGAAGATCAAATAAGATGATAAATGCATAACCTCTTTGAAAATTCTAAAGTGTTATGCAAATATATAGTATGACTATTTCAGTATTTTCATCAGTGGTGTAGGTGAGGGAGAATATTTTCCCGGCAAACACTAAACTGATTTTGTATCAGTGGTCCTCTATATAAATGACACATGTCTGAGGATTACATCTTGTGTGATATATGAAGTGACAGAGAATCTGGAGGCATCTGTACTCCACTGTCATCTACCAATAGGCTATTAAGTCAGTGTTAATTGAGAAATACACCTGAGCTTTAGGAAGTCCACCCATAAGTCTGTGGTCCAAGTCAATAATATCTCAGTACTATCACATAAAGATATGCTTAAAGTAGCTGGAAAAGCCCAAAGGGGATTTTATGATAATAAAAGTAAATAGGGATATACAACTAAACAAAAGCAATTGTTTGACTTAGTACTAGTCATTCTTGTAGGCAAAGTCTCCGATATCTTGCCTCATACTAGAGAGAGAATTGAATTTTAACGTATCTGTTATTCTGATATAATGTACCACCTTCTACCAGAAGCAAAGAAGAAATGCCTTAATCACTCCTTAAGGGAATACAATATAGGCCTCCAGGGGAATTGTGCTCATCCCTTCGGGATGCATGTTGTTTCTATAGCCTCCTTTAAGAGTATTCTTGTGAAGGCCATTTCAAACTTTCAAAAAGGAAGAGCACACTTCCTTTAGGATGTGGTGACATTTGAAGGGCATAAGAAAATAAACTGCCTCAATATGTAGTACCTTCATTTTCTTCCTTTGTTACTAATTTGAAATAGATTTTTGTTCCTGAAAGGAGCAACACATTAAGAATAATCTTTTAGCCCTGACTGGTGTGGCTCAGTGGATTGAGCACCAGCCTGTGAACCAAAAAATCTCTGGTTCCATTCCCAGTCAGGACACATGCCTAGGTTACAAGCCAGGTCCCCAATTGGGGGTATGCAAAAGGCAACCACACACTGATGTTTCCCTCCCTCTTTCTCCCTCCCTTCCCCTCTCTCTAAAAATAAATAAATAAAATCTTTTTAAAAAACTAAAAAAAAAAAAAAGAATAATCTTTCATTAATAACTTAGTTTAAGTGGTTCAACCAGCATTTCCCCAGTGAAAGACTATTGGAAGTGAGGTTTCTTTCTACTAAGTAGGTTGGAAATAAAGATTCAGAACATAGCCTGGGAGGGAAAGAGTTCAAAAATTGTAAAGCCGAAGACATTGGGTTTGAGAGCAATGAAGATAAACGTTATTGAGTAGGTGATGTGTCATAAAGAAGGAGTGACTTCTGAAAGAATTTCTGTAGGGCTGCTGATATAAAGGGACATACAGACACACATACCTCTAAGATATTGCTCATTCAGTTACAAACCACCACAATAAAGGGGGTGACACAGTAAAGTGAGTCATAATTATTTTGCTGGTAAGCGGGGCTTGCCTTCAATTTGAAAGAAAACCCGTATCTGTGAAGCACCTTCAAGTGAAGTACAATAAAACAATGTCTGTATAAGGAAAAGCTGCAGCTCTATATACATTGCTTTGGCTATCACTGAGGAAAATCTGATGCGTAAAATAAGCCTCATGCTTTGTCTCTGATAAACTTATGAGGTCTATCTTGAAATTATCAGCTGCACATACTGTTTTAATAATATTGACATTGGCTCAATATTTTCAGGACCTCATACTTTTGATATTTGACATTTGCTGAGTAGGTATGATGCCATTCATCTGTATTAAGTAGGCTAATCAAACAGATATGAAAGCACTGGTGAGAAATACAGGGTGTGACAAAAATTAGTTTACAGTTCATATGGAAAATAATATAATCAATAATAGTTCAAGAATAAACTGTTTTGCATGCTCACAACTGTAAACCTACTTTTGTCACGACCTGTACTTACTGTTCCAAGGCCTGGTTCTTACCTTTCCTTACAACTACTTCAGCACTTCAGTCTCTAGAAATATCAGTTCTCTATCTTTCTGATGCTTGAAGAAATGCTTTGTGGTAACACCATGAAATGTGCATTGGACACAGAGAGAAATCTGCAGATTAACTTTTCACATTAGTGCCTGTTGCAACATTGACTTCAGGGATGCCATTTTCAGGCCAAAGCATAGATAACTATTGTTCTGTAGCAAAAACCTAGCAAAATGAATACTGAGTCTGGAAAACAGGCATGCATGTTGTGAATTTTGGAAAGGAAGGCTCCATAGAACATGGACTCTAAAAACCATCTTTCTCTGTAGGAGTCTCTTGCTGCAAGGTACTGCAGGTCCCACATAATAGAATATGGTGCGAAAATCAGCAGTTACCTTAGGCCCCTAACTGCTGCTTCCACAGCCCAAACTGCTATATTCTCCCTTCAGCCCTGATTTGAAGTAGCACTTCCTTTCTAAGCATCATTTTTTTTTCAGTTCATTTTTCTCTTTTAAAATTTTATTTTGCTTTCATTGTATTCTGCAGGGATAGAAACCGCCAAAGCAAAAAGACACTGGGGTAAAAGAAGCGGTATGCTAGTTTAATTGTGTGCCGCAGTCATGTAGGCCAATGGTATCATCAGTTCAGTCACAGTCTGTCCTGCATTTAGGATGAAATTTAGGAAAATAAACAATTTAAAATGTTTTATGTGCTGCTCGTGGAGAGCAGACAGATCATTGCATCCACCAAATAAATCCATGTTTACATGGTGAGATCTTAAACGAGCATTCGCTGCCCTGGCTTTGCTGCTGCCAGTATTCTCGGCTGCTCCCGGCCGAGGCCTGCAGTGGACATCACTTAGGCTCCATCACCCATAGTGGTTCTTACAGCGTGTCATCCCTAGTTCTCCTTAGCACAGAGAGGTTGTCTTTCATTCTGAAGTGTGAAAACTGGTAAAGAGAACACAGTGTAGTTATTGACAGTGTGGCTGATAAACGATAATTTGTTAGAAGGCTCAGGGTGTTTGTTATTGTTTAATTAGACTTCTTTTAAAGTTATGGATGTTTTTCTCTGCTTTTGCTACCTAGGTTCAGGCAGACTGTTACTGAACGGGATGTCAAATTACAGCCAAATGGCAGAAGTAAAATTTCAAATATTCAGGTACAAATGAATTGGAATGCAGAATTCATGGGGTACAAATATGATTAATCTCAACTGTTCATGAAAAGTGTGAAGTTCCGTCAATGCACAATACAACCTAACTTTACCTATGTGTTATATGTGCATGCAACTTAATTGGCATCGTATTTTTGTTGCAATGCAAACACACATAAAAATAAAATTGTGGACCCTAGATTAAGCAATTTGAGAACCCCGCAAATTGCTGTTTTAAGAATCATTGACTTCTTTTTCAATGATTTTATCATGTACTAGAGAACAGATGTTATTACTCATATCGTCATATGAATGGTGGCTTAACTTTGTGTAGCAGCTATCTCTTAATGATAATAAAATAGTGCCTGACGTTAATGAAATATTTAAGATGCAAATTATATTTATTCCATTTTACTTTTCTCAAGTTGTCATAACAATTCTAATTTCTTACATGAAAATACTGCATTTTTAAAAGTTTATTTAAAGAGTTTGTGAAAATTCACTTTTTACTTTAATGAATCACAGCCATTTAGTATAGTTAGTCCCAGACTAATTGAATTTCTTAAAAATGACCTTTCTCATCCACTCTGGTAGTGAAATATAAATCCATTTTCCATGTATATATCAGAATTACGACAAAGAGTTAAAACTACTCTACTTTTGCAGCCATAATTTAAGGTATAGTTAATCTCTTCCTACTGGCATGATAATTACCTTAAACTTATGCTGAAATACAGATTGATATAGATTCATACCATACTTCTAGTTTTTTTTTCTTTTTAATCAAAACTGAGGACAATAATAATTATTATCAAAACCATGGGCAAATTAGTGTAAAATGCTTGGCTGATGTTTCTTCAATTTTAATGTATTCGGAATGCAATTATTAGCAATCTCAGAGAAACTGGTTTACAATTGACCATGTCTGATTATATCTTGGAGAGAAGTTATATAAGTTTTCAACATGTTAAGGACAAATTATGGTCTTCAATGGAACATGAAATAGAAAACAAATCCAACTCTTAAGATAATTTTCATAATGCTTTCTGAAACTTTTACTTAATCCCTCAACCAATAACAAATGTGTTGCCATGATACCTATTTCTTTCCTACAAGTTTCTAAGAAGAGATGCTAATAGGATGTTGTTTTGATCAAGTTGTGCATTTTTAAAGAAACGTTTCTCTGTGTTCTGGCTTCATTATCCTAAATATAAATTTAGATGACTTTTTATATGATAATATCTTGTGTATTAAGACATGATCAGATTCACCTTCAATACACTAGATAAAAACTATTTTATTGACATAAGTTAAATCACCATAATATTTTTTAATTATATGATACTTTATAGAATATGGACTAGTGATCATCAAGTCAATATAGGATAACTGACACACACAAAACATACAAAAATTAGTCAAATTTATTGTTTTATAATGGTTATATTAATCCTTCTCTACTAGAAATAGTCAATAAAGTCAATTTAATTTTACTTTTTATATGCTGCCTAAATATTTAAATGTATCAAATCATTTCAAAATATTTAGTTTTGGAAAAAGCATCGAAGCCTTTCTAGTTTTTGATCACATCATTAAAAGTACTCTAAAGAGTAAAAATTACTTTTCTTAGAAGTCCCTGAAATGGCTATGCTGATATCAGGAAAATAATTTAGCATTCCATACAATGTTTTAAAAGTTATTAAGTGCATATGGAAAAGAAAAGCAAATTTCATGAAGCTCATTATTTGTGGTAAGATTATTGATGTAAAATAGAATTACTATGCTAGGCCAAGCCTTGTCTTTTCTGAGTTATATCCCTACAGAAGAAGGATGGATTTTATCTCTTCCTGGACTATATTACTTTTCTCAGAATAGTCTTTTATAAAATCTACAGAAAATAATTCTTAATCAGTAGAATTTTTGCCCATGTATGAAATTATCAAATGGAACAGGACCCTCATTTTTCACATCATCATATGTTTAAGTTGAAATAAATTTTCTACCCAAGAAGTATGTGAGGAAGAAACAATAGTACATACATGGAAGGATAATAGAAAAATAAAAATATATGTGTCAGAAAGAGAGAGGGCATTAAGCATGAGTAAGAGAGAAACATGAATATCAGAGGTGATGGACTAAGGAACAGGGAGCTAGCAGAGGTGTCAGACAAGTCAGAATGAAGTGGATGGGGGCCATTGAGTATAAGTGTGCAAACAATAGGAGAAGTGGAGAGTAAAGATCAGTGAAAAAATAAGGGAGAAAAAGGGCAGGAGTGTTACTATGATGAATTCTAAGTCATCTTTTAGGCGGTATTAACCTAGCTACATAGAATTTCTTATCCCTAAGCGTGGACTAACCTAACAAATAGGATAGTCTTTCTTTCCATTTTGTTCTAGTGCTAATATAGTATCCTTGTCCAAAAGTGATGTTCTAAAGTGATAGCTACTGTATAAATTTTAAACAGGTAATAAATATTAATCAATGTGATGCATTTTATACAGGTATTATCACTTGGGTATTTCAAAACATTCTGCAAACAGTTTTTATAAAGCCTCTTTAATTAACATCAGTGCCAGGGATGATCAGACTAAACATTTATTGAGGGGCATCAGTGTGAAACATTTTATAGACATTGATTTGATCTAATAAAGCAGACAATGCAATAAACATGAAAATAAGTGATTTACCCAGGAGAGGCTTATCTGGCATTCACTCTATTTTATATTGTCATGGATTATGGACCCCTCCAAGGACCTTAGGGTTCAAGGAGAGACACTGACATGATTAAATAAAAGTAAATGTTAAAAATAGATTTTAAAGAAATGAATGTGACTGACAGTTCAGGGGGAAGCTTTAAAAAGTTAAAAGAATTGCTTAGAATCTGACCTGAGGGAAACATTAAAAAGTGATCAAGACCTTTTTAGAAAGTGCTACTAGTTAGAAGAATAGATAGTTTCTCCCTCTCTACGTTTTATCTGCCTCTTCAAATCCAAGTTTTCAGATTCCCAGTAAAGAAGCATGTTGTCTTAGACCTCAATCATATATATAATTATCAAATGAGTATATATATCTGTACCTATATACATATACATACATACTCATTTTACCTGTTAGGTTTTTCCCCTCCTAAATATTCAACTAAAATTTACCTCACTGATTCTCATCAACACTTTACTAGATAAGAAGAGTAGTTGAGTACCAGGCTCTGTAAGAGTTATGCTAATATTGGAAGTCAAAATGAAGACTCTTTAGTAGTTGTTGCTGTCTTCTGAAACATTATACAGCTTTTACACTGGCATTACTGTTTTCAAAACAGTTAAACATTAATTTGGACCTCTGTCTGGTTCTCCATATCTGAAATTACGAAACTCTGGGAAGAAGTTAGTATAACCAGTCCCAGACTCACCAAGCACTGAGACAAATACCATATCATCTCACCAATAAGAGGAACCTAATGGACAAAACAAACAAATGAGCAAAATAGAACCAGAAGCATGGAAACAAGGAACAGGCTGACAGTGGCCAGAAGGGAGTGGGGAGGGGGATTAGGGAGAAAAAAGGGGAAGGGTCTAGCCAAGGAAGAGAGATAAATGACCCATGGATATGGACAATAGGGTGGGGATTGGCTGGGTGTGTATGGCGGGGTAGGGGTGGGGGAGCATGGGAGAGCCACAGGGGAAAACTGAGAACTGTAATTTAAAAAATTAACATTTTTTTAATTTAATGAAAGTGTTTTTGGAAGGATATAAAGCATTTTCCAAGGGAATTATATTATGCATATTACTCTACCTGATCATACACAAGAAGTCCTTTTAATTTATAATGCCGCTACAATAGAGGAAAACTACCATTTAAAGCTTAGTCACAATTTAAACATTAGAGTCTATGAGAAATCATTCCCATTACTTTTCAGCTTAAGGCACAACATTATGAATAGTACTTTCTTTCCTCTTACAAATTTCTCTTCTTTAGTATGCTCTACTAAAAGGAGAAATTCCTTGAAGCTCCTGAAATGGAGGGTGTGTTGCCCACTTTCTGAAATGATGAAGAAGGAAAATGGATTTCTCTTAGGGGATGTGTGGAAATTTCCATCTTTATATGTGGTGGCCATTTACAAAGCATATTCATAAACTGGAGATGGATTATCTATACAAAATATAAGGATCTAATATGTACCTGGAATAATATGGTGATGATCTACAATAGTAGTCATACTTCTTATTTAGGGAAATATGTGTTTATATTATGTTGTTAGATGTGGTGAATCTTGGTTCACTATCAATGAATATTGATGAACTCCTATTGAATAGAAATCATTGGGAAATATGAGAAAAATTTAAAAAATAATTATATTTAATTCTCTTCCTAAGCACAAACACTGATAAAAGATATTTAATTAGGTGTCAAACAAAATATTTGGCAATATAAAGTAGGAAACTTCCAAGCAAGAAAGAATTGCTTCCAACTGAGATGATTAAAGAAGGTTTCATGAATGTGAAAGTGCAATTGTTATTATTTAAGAAAACAAAGTACAATATCGTTATAAATTTTAGAATTGAGTTTCAATTTTAAAATGTTATTAAAAATGTAGATTAAAAATAACTCAGAAGGAATAAAAAATGAAGTGTTTTGTTTCTTTTTCTATTGTTTATGAGTAAAATTCCTAAGGGAAAACTAGTCCAGGATAATTAAAAAGATTCAAAAGAGAGGTCTCCAAACTTTAGCAAAAGTTAACACTATGAATATTAAAACATTTAGGTCAATAGCATGTTTTTTTACTGTATCAATGGTTTTTTTAAATAATTAAGAACACTTATTTAGCCTGTTTACAATACTACATGATTGAACCAGGTTATCTTTCAAATTGATTTATTATGACATAAACCCATTTAAATAATTTACCTGAAGACAGAAGCGGGAAAAATCTTAAAATCTCAGGGGAAAAAGTAAATAAGCACACACATGTACATACACATTATAAAACATATGATTTACTAAAATTTATTATTTATATTATAAGCTACTCCATTTCAGTCAAAAGCTACTTGGTTACAGAAAGGATTAAAAATGCCTTTCAAATGTATCTCAAATATTTAATCCTTCACTTGTTTCCATTTTATAATGAAGTTGCATTCCTGTTTATATGACAAAACAGATTTTTAAGGATCCAGATAATTTTTAAAATGTATATTGTATTAAGATAATTTTAGGTCCTAGCTAATGGCACAGTGGATAAGGCGCTGGTGTGCAAACCCAGAGGTCACTGGTTCGACTCCTGGCTGGTGCACATACCAGGTCTCTAGCCAGGTCCGTAGCTAGAGGCAGGTGAAAGGCAACCATACACTGATGTCTATCTTCCTCTCTGCCTCTCTCCCTACCCCTCTCTCCAAAAATAATAAATATAATATTTTGAAAAAATGATACTTGAAATTCACTTGTAGTTTAGTTTATCCCAATGGTAATATTTTATAAAACTGTAATACAGTGCCTCAAACAAAATATTGATATCAATACATTCCACCCATCTTCTTCAAAATTTCCCAGTTTTATTTTACCCTGTGTGTGCTTGTATATAATTGTATAACACAGTGCAGTTTGTATATTTACCACCACAATGAGGGTACTGAGTAGTTCCAATACTTAACATTATTCTATAATCACACCCATCTCCTTACAGTTTCTTGACCTTCACTCAGTTTCTAACCCCTGGCAACCACCACATTATCCTATATTTTTTAATATTTCTGATTTCAGAAATGTTTATATAAATAGAATCATGTTGTATGTGACCTTTTGAGAATATTTTTCAGTTGGCATAATTCTCTGGAGATTCATTTAACTTTGGTATATATCAAAAGTTTATTTATTGCTGCTAAGTAGTATTCCATAATATAAGATGCATCATAGTTTAAACATTATCTCATCGAAGGACATAAAGGATAATTCCAATTTTGGAGTATTACAAGTAAAGCTACTCTGAATGTTTGTATACATGTTTTTGTTTTTTTTGCATGAATACATATTATCTGTGAAATGATGCCCAAGGGTGTAGTTATCAAGTCCTATAGTCCACTGAATTTCAATATTATATAAGTGCTCATTTAAACATAAGCTAAAAATATTCAAAGCTTACATGTCATTGTTGGTGCAAAGGATACAGTGTAAGTGCTCTCCTAGCACACCTGTATCTAGAGATTCAAACAATATATTTAGAGTGCCTCTTGTTATCCTACTCTTTGTTCATCTTGGCTTGGCTTAATTCACTGACTTAAGTCTTTCTTCATGGATACTCTAAATTTTAGTAGGTTTTACTGCTTTTGATACCAGGAAAGAGCTACCATAGATTCTAATCCAAATAAGGATTTTGAGTAGATGGACATTTGAACCATAAAGGTGGCCAAGATGATGAAGCTCCATGAATGCTCAGGTCAGGTTAAAGGACCCATTACCAGGACATTGAAATCTGACTTCAAGCCAACCTTTAGGCCACATGGGCTTAAAAAGTTGTCAAATTGAGGAAAGGTGATTCTTCATAGAATTGGATTCAGGGCAAATGAAATATCTATATACTGTCCAATTTCATGATTTTTCAGAACAATAAATGGGAGGCTCAGTGATTTATTATTTACCTCTGCAAAGTGGAAATACTCTCAACTTTAGAATTAAATCTTCACTCCACACAATCTACTTCTTCCACTGAGGTTTCAAAGCTTTTATTACAGATATATGTGTGGAACTCATGCTCAGAATATTTTTCCTTCTCCTTTTTAACAATCTCTGCAGATGAAATATATTTTTCAAGCACATAGTGTAAGGAGGGAGGTGTAGTATTGAGATGAAAATAATGGAAGATTCTACACAGTCTTCCTGTCTTAGAGAATTTTTATGTTTTCCTATTTGTGTTACCATTCAGGATAGTTGTCCAGGAAACAGGAAACTTTTTTTTTTTTATTTTAAATCCTGGATAACATTGCATACTTGGAAATTATTGGAGTGACTGGAGAAACAAAAGTAAATTGGCTGCCAATGGATTAGTGATTCCAAATAAATACTAATACCTTATTTTTATATTTTAAGTAGATTTTTTAAATATTTGTTTTATTTTATTTTTTCCAATACCATTTAGTCCCCTTATAGGCTGATACCCACTTCATGGCAGCAGTCACCACAATGCCGTTCATGTCCATGAGCCCCCCCCCCCCCTTTTTTTTTCTCAATCCCTCTACACCCTGGTTTCATTGCACTTTTTAGATTACTGCTTATCACACTTAAACAATCTTCCACCTTCACCCACCCACCCACCTCCACAGTCACCACACTGTTTCATTTTCGCTTGGTCTCATCCCACCAACCCTCCCCCCCAGAGTTGTCAGCCTGCTCTCTGCCTTAATCCAGAGGAGAAGACATGCTTTCTGCCTCTTTAGCTGTTCCCACTCATGAAGTTGATGGCTAGTGATTGGGATTCATATAGCATCCCTCTTACTGCCTCAAGAGTCTCTTAAAGTTGATGTCTGCCTCGATTTTGGAGCAAGTTCCCAATATTTACATCTCTGTCAACTTCCTGCTTTCAGGAACTGCACCAGAAAGATGCTCTGTGTCTCAACTAATTTTCTAGAACTTGAACCATTACCTCACATTGCTGGAATCTAATTTGAATTCATTACTCTAGCTTCAAGAAAATCTGAGGTTTATGATATGTTGCTTTCCAGATCTTGTAATACTGACAGTTGGGTAGGGTGGGTAGGGTTGGATGCCAAGTACCAATAAAGTATAATATACAATAGAATTATATATGTGTGTCTGTGTATATAATTATTACACACACATGCAGAGTAAATTTCCAAAAACTGTTAGGAAAATTAGTATAACGAATAAAATCAAGGTAAGATTTCAGGACATTTAATAGTTTTTATTTTATTTTTTCTCATGAACTAAAATATGTAGTCAAGACTATTTGCTATGCACTATGTAGCAAATAGTGACTGGTGAAACTTTTCTATTCAGTATTGTTGCTTCTATGAGTATACTTAAAGGAAGAAAATTACATAATGACACTAGACATCAGTTATGGCACTGTCATTGATACTGGGCTAGAATGACAGCAATTTCTGAATCAGTGTTTTAAAAAAATCAGTAAGTTTTCCTATGGAAGCAATCCATTCCATTTCTCAAAAAGTTTATTTTTTTTCTTTAGGCTTACACAAGAAGCATAGCAATTATTTTTCAAGTTTTTATTCTTATTCTTTAGTGTAAAAAATATTCTCGATGGGCCTCATCAACATTTTTTTTTTCTTCTTTTTTAAGAGATTTTAGCAGAACAGAGAATGAGGCTATTTTCAAATTGATGTGCTGGCTATTACATTTCCTTCATATAAATAGGCATTCTTGACAACATGTATACTGTTTATGACTGTTTTTGCAGTCTATCCACAAGATTAAGTTTAGGAAGAAGAAGAAAAATAGATTGATATTTGGTCAGTGAATCAAAGGTTTCATTAATGTACAGCAATCAATGTCTTCACTGGCATGCTAGGGTTAAAATTATTTAAAAGGTTTTAACCTTGTTACTCATGCTGTCTCATTCCTTGTCTAATTCTATGTGATAGTAAAAGAAATCTGCTTTGAAGTACAGTATTTTTGACAATGATATTTAATTTTTATATAGTCTTTTCAGTAAAATTATATTGCTGAATGTTTAATCCAACATGCATGAAATTTTAGCTCTCCTAAAATTCTTTACCCGTAATTTTTCAACTGGGGGTAACCAAGGAATTAATTGTGGGTGAGCACACAATTTCCTGGGTGGGAGAATTAAATACAAGCATAGGAAAGAGAAGATCATAAAATTCTAGGAAAATGCACATGAGTTAGTTATTTAAAGTCATAACATTAAAACACTTTGGTGCAACTTATACAGCTGATACATTTCTAAAGAAAACACAAATTGTTGTAATAAAATACCTAAATTTTAAAACACTTTTCATCATTCTTTCAATAATGACAGCTTCTTTTACCATTTTTTAAAATATTTTTATTTATTGTTTTCAGAGAGAGGGGAAGGGAGAGAGGTATCAATGCATGGTTGCCCTTCACCTGTGCCCCCAGCCACAGACCTGGCTGGAGGCCTGGCCTGCAACCTGGTTATGTGCTCTGGCTGGAAAACTGAACCAGCAACTTTTGGGTTTGCAGGCCTTTCCCACTGTGTCACCAACCAGGGCCTCATTTACCTTTTTTTTTTTTTGACATCTCTGGTAGAAATATTCTATGTGGTAAGAACTATATACTACAATGTAAAGGAAATGTCTTGAAACCAGTTAGAATTAATTTTTTAGATTTAATACCTTTCAGAGTAATAATACTTTTAATTTGCATGATGTCTTTCTTAATATGTCAGATGATTTTAAGCCTATTAACTCATTAATTCTGATAATATATGGAATCTGTTGCAGTCAAAAACATGAGATGACTTCCCCTTAGTAAAATTATACATATGTATATATTCTGCTTCATAGTATCAGATGTTAGGGTTTAGGTGAGAGATGAAGAGATTGACTAGAAAGATAACAAAATACATAATAAAGATCATACAATAGAAGCAGCTTTCTTCACAGGGGACCTGAATATCCCTGGATCCCTCCATTTCCCAAGCTAGTTAATTATGTGACAAATTCTCCTGGCTGCAAAATAGCAAAAAGAATTTTTAACCTGAGAAAAAGATTCCTAAGCCATAAAAAAGAACCACACACACACACCTGTGTTTTATTTATTTATTTATTTTACATTTTACTTTAATGTTGGTAGCTCCTTTCTATCATGAATAATCTTTTAGCTTCACTGTCCCTTTATTACAAGGGAAAAGTCAATACAAATGACAGCAGTGGGATATCATTACAGATGGGTAGCCTAAGGAGAATTTCATAAAATATATATAATGGGCTAGCTGTGGTACTTTCAATAGTAGAATGCACACTGGGTGCACAGTTTGCAGCAATTCAGGTCCATATTTAAATTACCACTATCTAATATTTTTCCAAATTGCTCCTATTTACTAACTAGGTAAATGGACCTTTTATCATTCATTGATTAATCCCAGAAATACTTAGAAAAAAGTTTTGTCTTTTATAGTGTTTTATATATTTCAGAATTCATTGATTCATATTGATGTTTGATTTGTTCTTGGATGATTTATTATGATTTGATAGAATTGGATTATTGCCTCACATATTTAAGAAGTAATAACTTTTTATATTTTCCCAATAAAATGAATTTCAGATGCAAACTCAGGAATTTTTTTATATTCATAAATCCAAAATATTTATCCATATATTTGAACTTCTATAATAGCTGTTACCAAATCAGAAAGTTCATGAATAAAGTAAAAAGAAGCCAACTATAATAATGAGACTTACTTAAACTTTAGTACTTGGTACAGAGAAATTTATCACTTTCAACTCAATACTAGAAAAGTAAAGTTTATACATATTAAGAAATATTTAATCCTGATTAACTTAAAAATTTTGCAAAGTCTGAAGATTGAGAAATATATATTTTCATCTACCTATAAATACATCTATCTATGTATATACCACCTTAGCTGAAGATATGATTAAAACATATTTGTTTAAATTGGCTTTTGAAAACTATTTTTGAATAAGACACTCAAGTTTTTTATTTATTTATTTATTTATTTATTTATTTTTTTAATTTTATTGTTGTTGTATTACATCCATCCCCTTTTTGCTCCCCTCTGTCCCCCCACCCACCCACCCATTCCCCCCAAAGTCAAAGACACTCAAGTTTTTAAGTAAAACTTCTGGCCATATAAAAAACTATATGGGGATGGAGGGAGGGAGAGAAGGAGGGAGTCGGAGGGTGGGGAGTGAGACAGAGAGACAGACAGAGAGGGAGGTAGCCCAGAAAAAAGATCACCTAAAGTTCGGTCTCCTAGAGGCGGCTGTTATACATTTTGTAAGGTTATACTTGCCTCATAAATCTTAATGTATGAACAGGTGTGACCATATTATGTGTGAAATTATAAACTTTAATTATTCACTTAACTTTAAATTATAATTATTTCCCAAGTCATTAACTACCCAAAAATCTTTTCCAGGAACTGAGAACTAATAACTATTATGTACAGATATGTTCATTGGCCTCTGTAAACACCACTAGATTGGATGAGGAAAAATAATGAAGGAATTCCTTGGAGTAGATTCTACAGTATCAGTATAGAACAAATTTTATGTTGTGCTATGCAGCCATCTCTTTTTCTTAGTAATCTGCATTACATAGTTATACTTGGTTAACAGCTTTTTCTTATTTATTCCTTTTTCCTTCAAACATTAATCCATTTATCCGGATGGTCATGGGCTCACCTAATCTTTCTTTTATACATTACATAAATCATCATTGTCTAATAATTTCCAGGCATTTGTGTTTGCGGAATAAAGGGGTGAGCAAAAACAGAAGTTCTTTACTTTTGCCTATTTACTCTTGTGAGGGAGGAGCCACCGTTAATTATTCTATGGAAAATGTATTGAATGAGATAATAAGCATGTGAGAACATACATGTTAGAAGTCCATTGAGGAGAACCAGCTTGCCCACCCATTGTGTGTGTCTTTTCTGGCATTATTGTTAAATGCCTTATACTGTCAAAAATGTTTTATGTTAGGTAATATAACCATGGTACAAAATGGGTTTTTATAAGTAACAAATATTCTGATTGTTTTGATGATGTTCCTATGGTAAAATGGCTAGTTAATGGTAGAAATACACAGCTTCATGGGCCAGGCAAAGCCTAGCTTTGGAGTGGCACAGATCATGGATATGTGGATATCTCACCACTAGGTCCATGATCTTAAAAATTAACCTAAGTCAGTAATCCTGAGAGTCATGATCACGTGAATTCTAGTATCATCTTTAAAGGGTAAAATAGTGTTAACAGCTCTGCTTGAAGAGAAAGTTCTCACACCCATTGGCTTTTCTAGAGTAAGAGAATATTCACAAGGCCCTTAAATGTGGATAAAATTGGAAAATAATTTTTGAAATTCTCAGAATGCCAGTGCAAAGACTATTCTGGATTAATCAAGTGGCAATAAAATATAGCAAAGACAAGTTCATTTGCAAACATGGAAAGAGAACTCAAGGACTGACATGGTTACCCCTCAACACATAGTACATTTCTGCTTCACCTAGAATATACAGGGTGGAAGCGATAAAGTGGCAAATTTTTATTTATATATATTTTTAAAGATGTTTTTATTATCTCCAGAGAGAAAGGAATGAAGAGAGGCAGAGAGGGAAAAAAAAAACATCAATGGATGGTTGCCTTTCACCTGCCTCCAGCTATGGACCTGGCCGGAGACCTGGTTTGCAACCTGGTTATGTGCTCTGGCTGGGAATCCAACCAGCAGCCTTTGCGTTTGCAGGTAAGCACCATATCCACTATTCTACCAGCCAGAGGTTTAAAGTGGCAAAATTTTAGTAAAGTAAACAACAAACCATAAAAGTATTATATTTTGAAATAAATGTATTCTTAGATGTAAATACATATACATAATCATTATTTTCTAAATTGTGCCAAGAAGTCTGCATTTGCTGCAATATAGACTCTATTCAACTTCAGAATCTTGAGCACACTTTATTTAATTTTTCTGTATCCATGGACATCATCATGTGTTCAGTCTTAGCTTTAACAACCTCTTTATTGGAATGAGGTAGTTTATTAACTTCTCTCTCACAAATGCTCCACACATAATAGTCTAAAGTATTTACATCTGGTGAACTAGGCGGCCAGATTTCCTTTGACTAGAATTCAGGAACATTGACACTGAGAAATTCTTGCCCTATTTTGGCATTCTGTGGTGATGCACCATCTTGTTGGAAGATAAAATGACATCCATTTGCAACTTGCTTCATCCACGGTACAACTACTTATCTCATAATGTCAGGTAAACATCAGCAGTCAACTTCAAGTCTTGTGGAAAAAGACTTTGGGGTTATTATATCTCCTTCATTGCTGACAATGCCTAACACCATCACTGTAGCAGGACATTTCATTTTCATGACAATGAAAGACATGATCATGAAGATCCTCACAGAGCCACCTGTTGTTTCTTTTGTTGACTGGTCCTGCTGAAAATTCTTCTCATTGGTGAAGGAGATCAAAGGGTTTTTTTCTTTGGGATTTTTCAATGTGGTTAGCAGTTTCCTTACTTTTTTCAAAGTGCCTTTCCTTTGTCTGCTGTGTCATAAACTGGCCTCTCCTAAAAACATATAATCTGTATCTGATACCGTCAGCAATAATCTTGCAAACTGTTGCATCTGACATCTGCAGTTCTCTTGCTATGGAGCACATTGACTTTCCTGGATCTTCATTGGAGTGTATGTACAATATCTGGACATGTAAAATCCTTGCGTACCTTATGCATTTTCCTTGTTGGTGTAGTGTCATCAGGATCAGCATCATACACCTTCTTCACATTGTAAACTGTACGTAAAGGGATATTATTGAAGTCTGCGATTTCTTTAGCAGTTTGCTCTGCATGCAGTTCAGAAATTATGGTTGCTCTAACATTGTATTCCTTCAATATGATGGTTGCTCTCAGAATTTAATACTTTATATCTGAAACAATGATGTTAAATCATAACCTTAGAAACATAGTTTTTCAAAATTAATAAGCACATGAAATGAGATGCAACAATATTGCCAATTAATTGCATGCACCCTGTATATATAAACTGTGTTTATAGTACAACTGCTAACTTGTAGGTTAAGGGAAAAGTAATAATTTACTATAGTAAAGAAAACATGTCTAACATCTCAAAAATGGAAAATAGAGGATAAAATAAAGTTAGTGGATATGGAAACAGATAAATTCCAGCTTAAGCCCTCTCTTTTGGATTTCTCTAATATATGTGTTTATAGCAATACTTTCATGTGACATGTTGAATGCCTTCAATGAAACATGAAATGTGAGCCTGTGGAGGCTGTGGTTGAGAAGCTATCTAAATTATTGCAGGGTGCTGACCTAACACTACAAACAGCACACATGCTGAGCGGTTTCCACAGGCAGCTTTAGCATGTACTGTCATGCTTATGATTTGATCCTGTGTGATTTACATACAATATACTTTTTGTAGTTTCTAGGGTTGTGTTAGTTTGGTTACTATGAGAGTTATCCTGCAGATCATGAACCCAGGAACTTTACAAAGTGTATGCATTTGAATTTTCTTTTTTCTTTTCTGTACTTTTTATTTCTTTTTTCTTTTTTAGGACTCTTATAGCATTAAATATTTCCTCATGGGAAGTCATAATGAAAAGCAGAGATATGTAATATTAAATAAGTTAGTAATAAATTTTAGATTACATTTCTGATAGGCAAATATCAACTTCTTTCTTTTATTTATTATTTTTCAGAGAGAGGGAAGGGGGAGAGGCAGAGAGGGAGAGAGACATCAATGTATGGTTGCCTTTCACCTGCCTCCAGCTGGGGACCTGGCTGGAGACTTGACTTGCAGCCTGGCTATGTGCCCTGGCAGGGAATCAAACCAGTGATCTTTGGGTTCACTCCGGTACCTTAACCACTGTGCCACCAGCCAGGGCCGACAACTTCTTTATTTTAAAAGGTGCTTTTTAGCTGAAAATCTGGTTAAAATATATATTTGAATAATTTTGGGAGAATATTAGTGGCTCTTAGAAACTTAAATTAGGTTTTCAATTAGAAACCAAGTATTCAGTAAAGCAATAGCATGGAAGACCCATGGACATGGACAATAAGTGGGATTGATTTTGGTGGGAAATGGGTGGGTGGGGAAGGGGAGAGAAGGGAGGGGAAATAAGATGAATGTTATAAAACAATAAAATTAAAAATAAATTAAAAAAACAGAACTAAAAAGAAAAAAATGAAATATACTTCAATAAAAACTTGACTAATATAGTACATGAGAAAGATTACTGTTCTGTGCTTGTATGTGTTGCAGATTACTTTTCTAAATATTGTGCTTACATAGTTTTCTTGGCCATATATTTTGAGACCTACATCTTGAAACTATGAGAATAAGCTTTGGAGAGTGATAAAGGAATCACAGTGTTTCTTTTTCACTTCATTTTGGTTTCTTCATGTGATGAAGCCATTTGACTGCTGAAGAAGGGAAGTTGTGCTAGAAGGAAACACTATTTCTATGCTGTTTCTGACTTAAACGTTATCTTATCAACATTCAGGGATGCCTTTTTTAAAATCAGGCATCCTGTCTGACCTTTATAATTTTAGCCTTGCAGGACTATTTCTGTTATAAATTTATTGGGTCCCCCGCAAAGCTGTTGAAGCCCTAACCCCCAATATCTATGAATGTAACCTTATTTGGAAATGAGGACTTTGCAGATGATGAAGTTCAAAATAGTGAACAGCTATTCTCAATTTATTAGCATATTTCTTCTGTATATTCGTGGAGTGCAATTTCTGTGAACTAAGTAACAGATTAAGACTCTAAAAAGCCACATTTGTCACCTAAGAAGGATTTAGGATAGAAAACACAATCCATCAGCAGGGCAAGATCGAGTATTCCTGTTCTGCATTTGTTTCATCTCCCACATTGTTTACCTGCCAGGAGAGGAGATTACCACCAGTACCTGACATGAGATAAAGGTCTTAGATTCCACAGAAGCCAATATTTTTGGTTACAATTCCATCACCTAGTTTTCAGAGTCCTTTCAAGATATGCCTAGAATCATCACACTTGGAATGCTGAAGCTATGTCTCCTTATCAAGCATTTTTAGGTCTCTTAGTCCAAATGAAATTTGCCAACAGAGGTTACCTTGACCATAATCTTTGTTCTTTAGAAAGATAGCATACCGTAACCTTATGAATTTGCCCTATGAACAGAGTTAAAAAAGTTAAGCTAAGGTTAAATTCTCATGAAGGAGGAGGAAAAGATTTGTTAGTCTGTGACCTATGACCTATAGTAACATCGTATTAGCAGAATTAAGCTACTCTTCAGTAGTATTTTGCACTCAGATCATGTTAAATACAAAACCGTTGAGTATTGTGCTGTACTCAGCTCAATACTTCAGGCTATATTATTAACCCTTGTAAAAGTGAAAACACAGATAACCTGTATATTTATGCAGAATCCATGATCCTCACTAAGTAACTTCTGCCTTTGCTGAGATTCTGTTCTCTTTGGTGTTTCTCTCCTCTCTCATATTACTTCCAAGTTCCTGAGGAACCAACTCTATAGCATACCCTGTATTTACTCTGTTACACCCCTTCAAATATTTCTTGCTAAATACTTTATTCATAGGTCTTTTGTGCTATCCCCTTTATGAATAATTTTCTTCTTTAGGAAATTTATAAAATTGCTCTGTTCATAATTTTGGAATGTATATTGCTTAATTAATAAGGTTGTTTAAAGATTTAATAACATATTTACATTTTACCAAGAATGGTAACCTTTAAGTCATTAGCTTCAAGGAATGATTATCAGTTCCTGAATGATATGTTGGGAAACATATCCAGTTTTTAAAGAGTATTACTTGGAGCAAGCATTCTATTCCAGTGCCCTAAATGTCATTTAATCATGCTTTTTATCTCCATGCCTGAAGTTCATTTTCTGTATTGAATGTTTTATTTTTATTTTGCTTGGTCATTGTTATGCTGTTAAATAATTTGTTCTATTCTCTTGTTCTTGTATTTATGAATAGTATGTATTTACCCTTTATATTTGAGTTGACTTTCCTGTTTTTAATTTTTATAATTGAACTTCTTTACCATTGCTCCAGAACCAGAATTTCAAACAAAATGTGATCATGTAAACACACATACAGACCTTTATCAAAAAGCAAAGGCAGATTCTACTTTAATCTTGATTGTGTGCAAATATGGTTTCCATAGGTCTATGCCTTCTAAGAAATTTCGTAAATCTTGTCCTGAATTTGTGAAGAGTACCTACAAAACATGCACATGCACATAGATCTGCAGAGTACAATATATTGTTTAATTGAAATGGTCATGAGACACCATAGAGAGTGTTAATATAATACTTTTTATAAAGTCAAAAGTCACTAAAAAACAGACAAAAGAGAGGGAGAAAGAGAATTCAGGCAAGAATTAAGTGCCCAAAACTTTCCAGAAGGATCTCCCTTAAGGAATTTCTGTGAACACAAGAATGTGTTTCTTTCTCTAGATTGAATCACCAAAACTCGTACAGTAAGTGCGAAATTGGGGAGAGCTACCTGAAAGTTTTTAGTAGGGTCTTTTGTGACCCTTGGTTTACATAGTTAAGTCAGGCTGTCTAACTGTTTACTCTAGGAGTAGAGTATCAGAAAACCAGCTTGGCCAGGATGCCACAAGGGAGTTTCAGATCTGAGAGAGCACACACTAAATCATTGGCCCAATGCCTTATTTTGGCCAAGAGTCAGTGCTATATCTTCAGGCATCCCCCAGAGATAAACGCAGAGCTACGGATTCCACCTGTGAATAATAACTATTCATTACTATAGTCATTTTATACAAATTAATTAAAATATTAAAAATTCAAATAAAAATAAATAAAAATTCAAACAAATTTGAGTTTATTTTTAGAACTGTTTAGTATGCTTATATAGTCATAGGGCTTTTCAATATGAAAAATCATCCCAAGGATTTAATATCCTAAAATTATAAGCATTTATCTATTTCCAGGAGCTCCTGGTTCTGCTGTTGAGCAATTTGTGTTGAGCTCAGCTGGGCTGTTCTACAAGTCCAAAAGGGCTTTTTGCACAGTCAAATGCTGGGACAATTGAGTGTTGTTGGTTGCTTTGGAAGGTCTCAACTGGAGTAATTCATATCTGCTTCACATGGCCTCTCATGTTACAGCAAACTATTCAGGACTTGTGTACGTGGTGCCTGGGTAAGTCCCCAGGAAGACTGGAAATTGGCAAGACTTTATGAAGTCTAGTCTCAGAGCTGGTATTATGCCATTTATGCCACACTTCATTGGCCAAAACACATATCATATGTTGTGTTTTTCAGAAGCAGATACTGTTATAGTATTGAGGTATACATTATTTATTATGAACTAATATCTATAAAAGGGAACGAGTAAATGGAATTGGGCTAAGGAAGAAGTTGATCTGTGATGCAGGTTCAACAATATTAGCCAACATGGTGAGCTCTGGAGTAAGTAAGCCTTGTCAGTCAGATTGTCCCATTAAGCCATAGTGACTGGGGTCTTACTCTCTTTGTTTGCTCATGCACTGAAATTCAGCAACTTGGAAGGAAAAGTACTTTAAGTTACTCCCTGTAATTGAGGCAGAGTGGCAAATGTAAACTGTCATGACTGTGTACTTCATGGCTGGAAAGTAAATCTTTCCATGAAGAAGAAGCTGGGTAAAGCATTTCTGAATCTATTGTAGTAAGTCATATGTCCAACCCACATTCAGGGGGAGAGAAAATAGATTTGACAACTTAATGCAAGGCACAGGTAATATGAACTGTGACCATGTTTGCACACTTTCATGATGTTCGAAAATGCATTGAGCACAATTTGTACTATACAAATGCCTTATTAAATGAACTTCACAAAAGCAAAAGACAAAGTTATCTAGAAGTAATATAATAGCTTATCTACATATGTATTCCTAGGTGAAATAGCACAGCCTTTCTGCTCTTAGGTATAACTCTTGACAACTGTACATTTGGCATCATAAATAAAATTTTTAGAATGCTAAGTGGTTTCACATTAGAATTGATGGGCTTATCATTTTCCCATTCGAGACAGGCTAAGCACTTCCATTAATTTCACTGTCTGAAATATGATTTGATTGGCAGTCATCAATTATTAAAATTTGATCTAGTCTAGTCTGCTGAAAAGAGAAACTTGGACAAGAGTCCAAGAAGACTGAGATGTAACCCAAGATATTTACCTAAAGTTTATGATGATTCTGAGCAGAACATTTCTTATTTGTACCCTGATGTATTGCCAAGTTGAGACCCCTCCCCATATGCATTCTTTGTCCTCTTTCTCTTTCACCCCTTTTAATGACACACATTTTGTGACCTATATTTTCAAAACTGTTTTCCTTTTGGAATTTATTTAATTTAGCCAATGCTTTCTATTTTATTCTACATTGATTTTTCACTAGATTATCTTTCATGAGTCTGCATTTTGGTACAGCTCCCTTCTCATTTTGCAGAGGTGAGCTATCAGATGTCAACTGCTCTATCAGTCTACCTGCTATATGTTCTAGTCAGCAGAAGTAATTGTGGGTGAGTAAAAGAAAATCTGACATTCTCTTGGAGGAAAAACATCACTTGAGGGGCCTGTTCTTTACATTAGGTAATTTTTGCTAAGTGGTGGCTTATGGTGATCAACCCTGACTATGCAGCCTTCAGGGAGATGTTCTTTCTTTCTAGTGATGGGTCTCACTGTCAGTTCCCAGCTGACAAGTGACAGTTACTTGTCATGAACTCCCCCAGACTTTACACTCTGAATCTAAGTGCTGTGCTACTAACATCAGTGACTATGCCCTGGACATGACAAATGCTGATAAGAGATATTTTGCAGCTATCTAGACAAATTCATTGCAGCAGCACCAACGGCTAATGAGTGGGATAACAGTGGTGCCAACATGTGCTGTGGAGAAAAATGTCTCAGTGGGTTGAAGAGAAAAACACAAAATTTTAAGTAAATACCCCACCAATAAAGAATGTGCTTAGCATAATTAAGAGCTATCTGAATATGATATTACTCATTTTACTATAGAGAAAATAGTGCCAAGGAATAATAAATACATAAGTTTAAGATGAATAACAAACTGAGACTGATTAAATTTGGGCCATTCTGTGAATTAATACTTAATGATTATAAATGAACCCTATTGTTAATGTTATAAATGAAAGTTATAGTTAATATGTTCAGATTGGCCCAAATGATTTTTCTAAAACAGCACCCGAAAAACAACATCATTCCTTGGCCAAAGTTTTAGACTGAGTCCTCCAAAGGAAAATGTGTGTGTGTGTGTATATATATATATATACACACACACACACACATTATATATAAATATAATTTTTTGTTCAAAAATAATGTCTTTGTTTCAGAAGGCAATAGATGGGGTTAGAATATACCATATTGACAGGTCATTTAGAAAATTTTTCTTAAAAAACAAAATTGAAGCAAGAGTTGACTATAACATGAAGAAATTAATAGAACTAATTAATGGATTCTGGTATCAATGGATGAAAAAGTACCTACCACATTGCCGTGTATACTTTTCTCAAGTTCCTTATCTTGCCATTTACCATCTGCATCAATTAATAAAAATTACTAAAGAATTTTTTTTAGATCCTTGAATCTCAGGTGTTGAGCAAATTTATATAGTAACTATGGAAAATGTGAAAAGTAGTAAAAATGATGAAAGGAGATTATCACCTGGTGGTTTTCTTTATTGAGCAAATTCCAGTTGGATTTATGTAACATTGATTGGCTTAGACTAGCTTTTCAAGCTTTTCCATCTCATGGCACATATGAACTAATCACTAAAATTTGGTGGCACACCAAAAAAAATATTTTTGCTGATCTTACAAAAAAACAGGTATAACTTTGATTCATTCGCAGTGGATGGCTATTGCTTCATTGGCTGCTATCATTTTTTCATTTCAAAGTTTAGGGGAAAAGAGGAAATTATCCCCACCTAAGTAGTCAGATATGGCATGTTCAAAAGATTCTTGTAGCACACCTGTTGAAAATCACTGGTTTAGAATGACAAGCTACAGAAATATCACCTCATGGTTAAGTAAGGATTATTTGCTTCAATTAAGGCACTCGATACTTTTGCATTTGTTAAGAATTTTATATGCCTTAAATTATTCTGTATGTAACATTTTAGAATTTAGTACGTAGGGGAAATTTCATATATAAATGTTAGGTAACTTAAGCTATGGTATTTCAAAACTATTTTTGTCCCCACATGACTTCTCTTTTTCATAATCCTTTAAACACTTCAATTGGAAATAGAAGACATGTTTCACAAAGTGGCTGTTTAAATTTGAAATTCCACAACGAGGAGGATCAAGTAGATAGCAGCTTGGCAGATGTGTTTCCATAGTCTTTATGGTAGAGAAGCTAAAATGAAGCATAATGTAGGGAAGATCATTAATTGCATACATGCAGAATTTTACATTCTATCTGGTTATATATCTTCCTTTCATTTTACAGTGAAGTCATCTGAATTTATGTTTGCTTTTATTTATGCTCTTTTGCTAGATGCTTGAAATGGGTAAAGCAAAAGCAAGAGAAGATATTCATCAACACACACTATTGTGACATGTGAATTGATGTTGCTCCTTCAAATCAGAACTGAGCCACAGTTAACTACCCCCCCGCCCCCACTTCCTGACATTGGCACCACTGCCATCTTCTCCACCAAGCTCCAAAATAAAGGGTGGAACAAGAAAAGCACAGGTGGCACCACCTACTGTAAATCCTTTAGTTCTTAACTCAGTAACAGCTGTTGGTCTTTTCAGTCTATAAAAAACAAAACAGGGCATAGAGTGTGGGCCATTGACGTTGTGCAATAGTACCATTTGTTTGCTCAGATCATGACAACCAATGGCAATTTGAGGAGTGTTTCCTTTTCAAGCTTTGGATAAATTTTTCATCGTGACTGCCTTCCTTGTTAATAGTGCTATTGATCTATCAATTCTGGGCACATTGAAAGTTAAGTAACTACCATGTGTTTTAATCCCACTGATGTTAAAGTATATTACATACTTTTTAAAAGTTTTAAGAATTAATAAGTGTCTGTCTCGTCCTATTTAGGCATAAGAGGGAAAGAGATGAAAAGAAAAGGGAACAGACTGTTTTGAGACTTGATAATGTTGGTTTAAATGCCTCTTTTCAGTGAAGCTAGGACTTCCTTTTTGTCTCTCCTACCAAAAAACAGGTTTTCCACTCATGGAGTCTTAGTGAGTACAGGAAGAGGTAGAATTACATGCTTTTGTTTAGCATTGGGTCACAAAAGTCTCTTTGGTATGAGGCTGGCCCCACTGTTGGTAAAAGGGAACTCCAATGAAAGGGAGGGCACATACTTGGGCTTGATTGAGGCTATCTTTGAATTCCAACATGGTTCACCACCATGGAAAAAAGCATACGGTGGAGTGGTCTGAAGTGTATCATTAACAAAACAGATAAAAAGTAATGTTTCCATTTGGTCTATTTTGAAACAGAATGCTAATTAAATCATAAATAGCAAGTGGAAAGTGTTCAGAAAAAAGCTCCAGAGAACAAGGTTTATAACAACACTAATGTCAGCCTGCCCAGACTGATGAGTCTGAGGATATAGTGATAGTTTGAAACTTTATTCAAGATTAAGTCAGCAAGTAAGAAGGTTTAGCCTATGCATCGGTAATAATTGAGCCAAGAGTTGATGGGAGTTTAGAGACAAGGCTCAGTGAAAACACTTACAGTCATTGCTCTATACACTTAAGTATCTCTAAGAATAAATTTCAGCATTTTATACATGGCTCCCTGTAGTTCTAGAATTAAGTTCAGGTATTTGCATTTTAAATCCCCGTATGAATTCATTGTAGAAGATCCCCTTCCACATTACAGGTTTATAAACACATCTTATTATGTATAAGGAAGTAAGTGATGGGCTAAAAAATAATAAATGATAAAAATTGATACATTACTATAAGAAAGGATTAGGCACCAGGAAGGTGTTAAATTGTTTTGGATTCATTTTTATCTTTAAGAATATTCATCAGAGTTTAAAATAAAGAGGGAGAGAATTTCACACAGATGGTGAGTGGTAAGCAGATGTATGGAGGTGGGTCATCTCATGTTATACACCTTAAATATCTATTCCACAAGAACAACTCCTTTAAAGGCACTGAGGGTGGGTTATGTCAATATCTAAAGCATAACACTGCGTAAAAGTAAAACAGAGATGTTAGAAATCACTTCATCCAAACTTCTTACTTTAGAGAGGAGGAAACAAGCTCAGAAAGGTATTTCGTCCTATCTTTAGACAACCTCAACTATTCCTTCAATAAAATGTAGCCCTTTAATTTTCAAAAACTGATTTGTAATCCATACTTATGAATCTGTGTATAATTGGTCTGTCTTGTAAGAGAATCTTCAAATATTTAAAGACATTTAAAAATTCTGCTTTATAATTATGCCTAAATTTTTCACCCCCAATTAAATGATTCCTTTTTTTGTTTGTTTTGGATTTATTCTTTCATTTGTTCTATACAGGAAACCCCATATGTAACACAGTTGTTAGGTTCCTAAAGAATGCTGTATTATGCAAATTTGTATTATACAAAACAAATAACTAGTACAGAAAAGGGGGTTAGGTTCCAAAAGTTTTTAAATACTATTATATTTTTATAATTAAGAGAAATATCTTTATTAAATCAATTTTCACTGAAGTATAACAATATGTATTAATGTTTTCTTCACCATCACTACTAAGCACCATTAACCAAGGATGTTTTCTTTTTTTAATTGATTTATTATTATTGTATTACAGTTGTTTCATATTTTCCCTCATTGCTCTCTGCTTTTCCCCCTCCTCTCTCCCTCAGTCAACCCCTACCTTCTTGTTCATGTCCATGGATCCTTCACACAAGCTCCTCATTTAAACCCCACCTCTTCTTTCCCCCTCTTTCTTCCTCCCTCCTCTCCCCTTCCTTCTGGTCATAGTCATTCTGCTCCTTTTTCTTTTTCCCCCTGTCTCTGGCTTCTTCCTGTTTGTTTATTTATTAGTCTCCTATATTAGGTGAGATCATATGTTATTTATCTTTTGCCACCTGGCTTATTTCACTTAACATGTACTCCAGTTCCAACCATGCTGTTGCAAAAGGTAGGAGTTCCTTCTTTCTCCTATGTATTATTCCCTTGTGTAAATGAACCACAGTTTTTTGATGCCTTCATCCACTGATTGGGCACTTAGGCTGTTTCCAGTGCTTTGCTATTGTGAATAGCATTGCTATGAACATAGAGGTGCTTATGTTCTTCTGAATTGGTTTTTCAGGGTTCTTTGGGTATAGCCCTACCAGTGGACTCGTGGGGTCAAAAGGCAGTTCCATTTTTATTTTTTTGAGGAAAATCCATACTGTTTTCCATAGTGGCTGCACCAGTCTGCATTTCCACCAGCAGTGCACCAGGGTTCCCTTTTCTCAGCATCCTCACCAGCATTTGTTGTTTGTTGATTTGTTGATGATTACCATTCTGACTGGCATGAGTTGGTATCTCATTGTGGTTTTAGTTTGCATCTTTTTGATTACTAGTGATGTTGAGCCTTCTTTCATATGCCTATGGGCCCTTTATATATCCTCCTCAGAGAAGCATCTGTTCAGGTCCTTTGCCCATTTTTTAATTGGGTTGTCTTTCTTCCTGGTGTTGAGCTTTGTAAGTTCTTTATATATTTTGGAGATCAAATCCTTGTCTGAGATATCATTGACAAATATGTTTTCCCACACTGCCATTTCCCTTTTTAATTTGGTTATGTTTTCCTTAGTGGAGCAGAAACTTTTTATGTAATCCCATTTATTTATTTGTTCCTTTATTTCCCTTGCCCTTGGAGAAGTATCGGTGAAAATATTGGTACATGGGATATCTGAAATTTTGCTTCCTGTTTTTTTGTCGTACATTTATGGCGACACAGCTTATGTTGACGTCTTTTATCTGTCTTGAGTTTATTCTGGTGTATGGTGTAAGTTGGCGGTCTAGTTTCATTTCTTTGCATGTGCTTTTCCAGTTCTTCCAACACCACTTTTTCAAGAGGCCATTGTGTCATTCCATTTTATGGTTTGTCCCCCTTTGTCAAAAAGTAATTGACCATAGAGATCTGAATATATTTCTGGGCAATATATTCTGTTCCATTGATCTGCATGTGTTTTTATGTCAGTACCAGACTGTTTTGATGATAACAGCTTCATAATATAGTTTGATGCCTGGTATTATATTTGTCCTACTTTGTTCTTTCTCAACATTGCTGTGACTATTCAGGGTTGTTTCTGGCTCCATGTAAAATTTTGAAGTATTTGTTGTAAGTCTGAGTGTATTTTCTTTTTGACAAGGTATCTTCAACCTCTGATCTTTCTTCACCATTATGCTGACTTCCATCCTGTACTTTTTATAAAAAACAAATCTGTTATTTTAAATTGCTTGCTTTTAGCTGTGAGATCTTTATACATTTTGTTAATTTCAAATGAGATATCTTTTGCTCTTAAAAACTCTTATTATATCCAGTGTTGTTCAGTGATTTCTGTAATTCTCAAACTGTGTTAAAGTGAAACCATGTTGTTGAAGTGCTATTATATTGGGGTTACCTGTATTTATAATTGACTTTCTCATAAATGTTTTTCAACAAGTTTTTCAGTGTTTGTTCATTTTAACATTAAAAGACTCAACACCAGGGAGACAGACAGCCCAATTTAAAAAAAAAAAAAATAGGCAAAGGACCTGAACAGACAACTCTTTGAGGAAGACATACAAAGGGCCCAGAGGCATATGAAAGAATGCTCAACATCACTAGTCATCAGAGAGATGCAAATTAAAACCACAATAAGATACCACCTCACACCTGTCAGAATGGCAATCATCAACAAGTCAACAAACAGCAAGTGTTGGCAAGGATGTGGGGAAAAGGGAACCCTAATGCTCTGTTGGTGGGAATGTAGGCTGGTGCAGCCACTATGGAAAACAGTATGGAGTTTCCTTTAAAAAAACTACAAATGGAACTGCTTTATGATCCAGCAATTCCACTACTAGGACTATACCTGAAGAATCCATAAGGACCTATGTACCCCTATGTTCATAGCAGTGCTATTTACAATAAGCAAGTGCTGGAAACAGCCTAAGTACCCATCAGTAGATGATTAGATAAAAAAATTTTGGTACATTTACACAGTGGAATACTACACAGCAGAAAGAAAGAAGGAACTCCTACCCTTTGCAACAAGATGGGTAGAACTGGAGAGTATTATGCTTCATGAAATAAGCCAGTCAGTGAACGATAAATACCGTATGATCTCATCCATTACAGGACAATAATGAACAAGACAAACAAACAAGCAAATAGAACCAGACACATGAGTACAATGCATAGACCTTCAGTGGGCAGAGTGGAGGGGATAAGGGGGAGGAGGGAGGAGGAGGCAAAGAAGGGGAGCAGTTTGGTCAAGGAACTAGTATGGAAGAACCATGGACATGGACAATAAGTGGAAATGACTTTGAGGGGGTGTGGGTGGGTGGGGAAGGGGATAGAGGGGAAGAAAAAGGTGATGGATGTAATACCACAACAATAAAATTAAATTAAAAAAAATAATAAATCTACAAGATTGTTAGCACTATGACTTTGAGATTCTTCTCTTTGAATATGCTCTTCTTGAACTTTGTACTTCTTAAAATGTAGTGAACTTCAACTCCAGAGAGTTAAGGGGATATATAGTGAACCTAAAACTATACTCTAATTTGTTCTCATTAGGATAGTAGTGTCTTGAAATGACAATATAAATCTAGAACAATTAAAAACATAATGAAGGGATGATGCACTTAACCATGTACAACCCAGTTTTCAACCCATCCTGACATGACTATCTACATTCATATTCAGTTTTTACTTTAAAGCCCTCTTTTGAAAGAACAAAATAATAGTTTATAATACAAGTATTTGTCAATTTAAATTTATTTTCAAATAGTAAAGAGTGAAATGCATTTCCTAGAAATAATCTCAGGTGAGTTAAGCAAAAGAAAATTTAGAAAAAAAAACAACTAAGGATGGAATGAACTTGTGTTTATCTTGCAGACCACTTCAGCTCCATGAGCATCAGTCTTATAAATCACTACTATTTTTACATGGATTTTAAATGATTAAGTAAGATGACTTATAAAGTACTGTATAGTCTGTTATCTATAGAATACCATTAGCATGTAATATGGAATGACTATATCATGTACTTGGATTTTTTTTCATTGTCTTGTATTTATTATATTTGAAGATAAAAGGTCTTCATGGTTGAGTTGTTCTTCATAGTACATATTTATGTCATTTTAACAATTCAGATATTTGGCATTCTTGTGATCCTCTGCTTAACATTTTAATATCTTAATTTCTTAACATCTTATTAAACTAATCCCGATAAAGTATATCTTTATTAAACCTAATAATTTTAGTCTATTTATATTTACAGGAAGTTGATGATATCAATAATTCATATATTTATAGTGCATTTACTTTGTTTTCTGCATTACTTTTTCTTTTCAGCTAGTGCCTTTCTTCTGTTAATTTACATCAATTCCCCCTATTTAGTTATCCTCTCTTTGTTATATGTATATCAGTATAAACATGTAGAATGCTGCATGTCAAGGCATTAAAAGATTATTTCATTCACATGTTTAATTAAAATGATGATTACTTAAAGAACTTCTATTTTCAAATCTCACATTCAGGGGAAAAATCATAATAGGGAAACACTTTGCTCCTCTTCTCTTTTTTCCCTAAATTTACACAAAGCAAAGCCATTATTCAATAGCAAGTATGTTTGAAACTCAACGAGGCACATTTTTTATTTAATTACCACAATAGAATGGTAGTAGACAAAAAAAAACCAAACTGTAAATTCTGTGTTAGTATCACTGTGCTTCTCTTTAATCATTTTCCTTTAGTTGAATACCATTCCAAATATTCTAAACTGTTGATTATTTGAGGACTTTTTTTCTTAAACTATAGCAGCTTAGTAGTCTGCTTACTAAATTAGATTAGACATTTTTTCCATATCCACTTATTTTCTATATAATATTGTGATTTTTTCTGACATTTGCTGATGACTAGCATTCCTCATTTTGATTAACAAATTTAAGTATTTTTACTATTTAAAATATAAACTAGTTTATTGATTTATTTTCACTGAATTGAATTTGTGTCACATTATTTGCTTACCTTGAAACTTACAACTTTCACTCACTACTCTAAATTTGTGATTCTTATACTAATATTAATGATTGTCATATTCATATATTTTTAATTCAAGTTTCTATTAAGAAATAACCATGTCACTGCTTCATTCAATCCAGCTACATCACTTCACCCGGGGACTTCATCATCATGGGTTTTCTGTTGAAAGCAAAGGGCACTTTGCCTTAAACCTTTTGAAGCAGTTGGCTGAAGACATCTTGAACAACATGTTGGGCCTTTTTTGGCCCATAAGCATCTCCTCTGACCTGGCCATGGTCTTCCTAGGGGGCAAAAGGAAATACCATGGTCCAGATGGTTCAGGCACTTTCTTTAAGTAAAAGTGGTGACTGATGTAGGGTGAAGTGGTCCACCAGGGTTTCCAGTCATTTCTCACTGAAGTTAACTGGAGTGGCACACAGCACTCAGAATGCAAACAAGCTCTTTGAAGAAAAGTCATAGTTCAACCCATCTTTTTAAGATTTCCGCTGCAGACTCTACCAAGCAGAGATGAAAGAGCTCTACATTTTCAAAGCTACAAAGGAGACTACAAAACATAAATACCTGGATAGCTAACAAGACACAAGGTAAAATTACAAATTAGCTGTCTCCAAATTCAGTTAATCAGGTTCCTTGTCTGGTTCTTGTGAATGCCAACTATCTCAAAGGAAACTTGGCTAAATCTGTTTGACTAACAGAAGACCAAGGAAAGACCATTTAAATTCAGCAGGAATGAGGAGAAACCTGTAGGAATAATGGTTAAGAAATCTATGTTTAATATGACCTACATAGAAGAAATAGTGACCAAAATTGTGGTACAGTGAAGAGCTGAATATGATAATACTGACTCCTGATGAAAATGTTGATGTGGAAACAGTAGACAACTTACTTAGGAGAAACTCATAGAATGGACTAGACTAAATATGATGAATGAGGGAGGTGAAAGACTTCCTCCTCCCATTTAAACTGGAGGAGAATTATGGCATGTGGGACACCCATCACTCTCTGAGCATGACTGATGTCTTTGAGCTGGACTGGGCAGACTTTTCTGAAATGTCTGGAAAGAACTGTCTCTGTCCAAGGTCATCCACAAGTCCTTTGTGAAAGTTACGGAGGAAGGTGTGGAGGCTGCAGCTTTTGACAACCACTGCTGTCATCATGATATTTGGGTGTTCAGGAGTCATCCCCAAGTTCTGTGTTGACCACTCCTTCTTTTCTGTATTCACAGCAAAACCAGTGGTATTCTGGCCTATGACTTATTTGTCTCCCCTTAAGGAAATGGTCTGCACTGCATAAAGCTTTTCTCCTATCTCCCGCTGACCCATTGCTCCTCTGACACATCACAATGTGCCTGAAATTTAAAATAACCTTTGATGACAACCCTAAAATAAAGGGGTTAATTTGAAGCTCCCACCCCAAGAAAAAGAAATGTACTATATGCGATTAGGCCCACATTTTCATATTATAAAAATAAAAATAATTATCATTGTGTATAGCCTTTTATATAAGTACATGATTAATAAAAATGCATTTGTATCGTTTACTTCCTGTAATTTATTTTCATCATCAGTTCATTTATTTTAACCTTTTTTACCATGGTATATGAAAGATTAACAGGAAATTATATAGCTATGCAAAAGAAATGTATAGCATAATTATTTCAAAGGGTGGAATACAATGTTAGAGCAACCGTAATTTCTGGACTGCGTGCAGGGTCAACTGCTAAGGAAATTTCAGGGTTCCATAACATCCCTTTATGTACAGTTTACAATGTGAAGAAGGTGTATGATGCTGATCCTGATGTTGCCACACCAACAAGGAAAATGCGCAAGAGATGGAAGGATCACACAAGTCCAGATATTGTACACAGACTCCAGGAAATCATCAATGAAGATCCAGGAGAGTCAATGCACTCCATAGGAAGAGAACTGCAGATGCCAGGTGCAATGGTTTGCAAGATTATTGTTGCAGATATCAGATACAGATTGTATGTTCTTAGAAAAGGCCAGTTTATGACACAGCAGACAAAGGAAGGCACTTTGAAAAAGCAAGGAAGTAGGGTCAGGCCTGGTTAGTACTTGGATGGGAAAAAGCAAGGAAACTGCTAACAAAATGGAAAAATCCCAAATTAAAAAACTCTTTGTATTTCTTCTCAAATGCAAAGAATTTTTAGCAGGACCAAATAGTCAACAGGAGAAACAACAGGTGAGTCTGTGAGAATCTTAATGAAGTCCCAGTTGTCATGAAAATGAAATTTCCTGCTACAGTGATAGTGTTAGGTATTGTCAGCAATGCAGATCATGACTCCACATTATTTCCACAAGGCTTGATGGTGACTGCTGATGTTTACCTGACGTTATGAGAGAAGTAGTTGTACCATGGATGAAGCAAGTTGCAAATGGATGTCATTTTATCTTCCAACAAGATGGTACACCAGCACAGAATGCCAAAAAGGGGCAAGAATTTCTCACTATCAATGTTCCTAAATTCTGGTCAAAGGAAATCTGGCTGCCTAGTTCACCAGATGCAAATCCTTTAGACTATTATGTATGGAGCATTTGTGAGAGAGAAGTTAATAAACAACCTCATTCCAGTAAAGAGGCTGTTAAAACTAAGATTGTAAACATGATGATGTCCATAGATAAAGAAGAGTTAAAGTGTGCTCAAGATTCTGAAGTTGAAGTGAGTCTATCACAGCAAATGGAGACTTTTTTGAACAATTTAAATAATAATGACTATGTTTATGTATTTACACATAAGAATATATTTCAAAATATAACACTTTTGTGGTACATTGTTTACTAAAATTTTGCCACTTTATCAGACACATCCTGTGTATGTCCCGTTACTGCCATCACAAATACCTCTTGTTTCACATGTTTTTCCCTTAAAAGATCAAATATATTTTATCAGTTTTTTATGCCATCCAATCTTGTTTATAAAAACTATAAAGAAATACAGAAAAATAATTATACAGGTCAGAAAAAATTCAGAAGATGACTTAATTTTCTTTCTTTCAAGTCTTTTACTCTGTTTTCTCAAATACCCAATATTTTTTTCTATTTGAAAATAAACAATATAGTAACTAGAATATTCTTTTTGTTGGTTATTCTTATTCAATATTCTCATATGTGATATTTTTGTTTTAAAATATTTAATTTCTCTATATTTTTATTATTGTTATTTAGCATACAACTTTTGTATTTGTTCTGCCCTCTTGTTGCTTTTTCTTGTTTGAAAAATTTTTTGTATGTTGTATTTTTCTGCTGATTAGTGTATTTTTGGATCAAATGATTTTGTTGCATAGGTTTTTAGTATAGCTTTAAATTTTTGAAGTTATTTTCAACTTATGGAAAAAATTATAAGCACAGTTTTTCCTGAAATTGAGGATATGTTTTTTATGTGGTGCATGCCATCATCATGTAATTGACTGTGTAATTTTTATACAGCAAAAGCACAGTAAATATTAGCTAAAGAACACACAATATCAAAATCAGAAAATTAGCATAGATACATTATTGCTATATAATTCCTGGGAATATTTAATTTTTGCCAGTTACCCTCATCAAGACATTTTTAGATTTTACCAAAATTATAAGTTAACATATCAGAGCTTCATGGATACTAACTATATGTATGAGAGCTGTGGGTCAGACACAAGTCTTTTTGTTTACAATACAGTAAGCTACGTGAGCTTCATGTTTATTCAACTTGTCTTGCTAATTTCTTTCTTTTAATTTTAATTCTTTTTTGTTTAAATAGTGAGATTTGAATGTCTGTGATGCTAAAAATATTTCAAAGCAATTACTAATATTATATTTCTTCCTTCATATCCCTATACTTTCCCATTTAAACATCTTTTTTTTTCTTTTTTTTTAAAGATTTTATTTATTAATTTTTAGAGAGAGGGGAAAGGAGAGAGGCAGAGAGGGAGAGAAACATTAATGTATGGTTGCCTTTCACCTGTAAACATTTTTTATTTTCTAAAAATTCTAATGCTTTTCACAATGTACAGCTGAAAGAGATATCTAAACAGGCCAGGGCAACTTTTATTTCAACTGTTGTCAATTGGATATATAAAGTATACTAGTCTTCCTTAGAATATATTTTCAGTATGTTTACTAAAAATAATTTATTACAAAATAATATAACTAATTAATGTGGTCTAGCCACTATCTTGTTACGTTTGGTGTTTTATATAGCTATTTAAAACTAAATGATTAAATAAGACTCATGTAGATTACTATGGCATGGTACCTCTGCATTTAGTTATTTGCTTCAGATGAACTTGTTAACTAATAAAAAATAAAAGAAGAATCACATGTTAAGGAGTAAGACTGGAATGATAATTAGACTAATCCTTCTGAAAGCAATTAAAAATGCTGAATGGTACATATTTTAACAGCTTTTATAAAACATATACATGTTTTATTCAAAGTTTTAATGTATGACATATTTTTAAATTGTATTTTTATTTTTTATTTATTGTTGTTGTATTGTAATTGTTTCATTTTTCCCCTAATACTCTGCCCTACACCCCACCTTTCCTACTGTCAGTCCCCACCTTGTTGTCCAATGCCATGGGTCTTTCACATTGGCTCCTAGACTAAACCCTTACCCTTTTCTTCTGCCATTCCCACTCCCCACACCCTTCTGGTCATTGTCATTCTGCTCCTTTTTTCCCTATGTCTCTGGTTCCTTTCTGCTTATCTGTTTTGTTCAGTATGTTCCTCTTATAGTGAAATCATATGGTATATTTCTTTTGCTGCCTGGTTTATTTCTCTTAGCATGATAATCTCCAGCTCTAACCAAGCAGTTGCAAAGAGTAGGAGTTCCTTCTTCCTTTCTGCATGGTATTCCACTGTGCAAATGTACCACCATTTTTTGATCCATTCATCCACTGATGGGCACTTAGGCTGTTTCCAGCACTTGACTATTGTAAATAGTGTTGTTATGAACATATGGGTGCATATGTTCTTCTGAATTGGTGTCTCAGGATTCTTCAGGTATAATCTTAGCACTGAAATCGCTGGGTCATAAGGCAGTTCTAATTTTAGTTTTTTGAGAAATTTCCATACAGTTTTCTATAGAGGCTGCACCGTTCTGCATTCCCACCATCAATGCTGCAGGGTTCCCTTTTCTCCAGTTCCTCATCAGCACTTGTTGTTTGTTGATTTGTTAATGATGGCCATTCTGACAGGTGTGAGGTGGTATCTTATTGTGATTTTAATTTGCATCTCTCTGTGGCTAGTGATGTTGAGCATTCTTTTATATGCCTTTGGGCCCTTTATATGTCCTCCTAAGAGGAGTTTCTATTCAGATCCTTTGCCCATTTTTTTTTTTAAGATTTTATTCATTATTTTCAGAGAGAAGGGCAGCAAGGGAGGAAGAAAGGGAGAGAGAAGCATCAATGTATGGTTGCCTTTCACCTGCCTCCACCTACAGACCTGGCTGGAGATCTGGCTTGCAACCTGGTTATGTGCTCTGACTGGGAAATCGAACCAGCCACCTTTGGATTCCCAGGCTGGCATCAAGCCCGTTTTTTAATTGGATTGTCTATCTTCCTGGTTTGAGTCATAGAAGTTCTTTATATATGTATTTTGGAGATTAAACTTATCTGAGGTATCATTGGCAAGTATATTTTTCCATACAGATGTTTCCCTTTTCATTTTGCTGATATTTTCTTTAGGTGAGCAGAAATATGTTAGTTTGATGTAGTGTCATATGTTTCATTTGTTCCTTTATTTCTCTTGCCATAGGAGAAATATCAGTGAAAATATTGCTGCATGAGATATCCGAAATTTTACTGTGTGTGTGTTTTCCTCTATGACTTTTATGGCAGCATGGCTTACGTTTAAGTCTTTTATCCATCTTGAGTTAATTCTGGTGTCTGGTATAAGTTGGTTGATCTATTTTCATTTTTTCCCCTTAAATATATTTTATTTATTTTGCCATTACAGTTTTCCCAATTTCCCCCTGTAGTCCCCCTCCACCCAGTACCCCATTTCCTCCAGCAATGTCCCCCTTAATTCATGTCCATGTGTCATGCCTATAAGGTCTTTGGCTTCTCCATTTCCTTTAGCTTCTTAACATCCCTGTCTCTTCTGTAACCACCAATGTATACTTTTCAAATTTTTTCCTTTCACATCCAGAAAATTCACCATTTAATTACTGCCTTCTGTCAGCTTCTCAAATCATATTAAGATGAAGTTTTCTTTTTGTTATTTCAAAATGACTATGTTAATTCATTTGTTTAAAGGATTGCCCTTTTCAGTAATATGAATTGCAATATTACCAAACACATGCAAAAATACATTTATACACATTCATATTTTTATACATATTTAAAGTACATACTGGATTTTAAAGAGTTAATACAAAAAATTTAAAATATGTCAACATTTTATATAATTATTACATGTTAAATGATAGTGTTTTATATCTATTGTAGCAAATTAAGCGTTTTTCTTCTTCTTTAATACTTATTTTCCTTGGGAATGCTATTTTTGTGAAATATATCACAGAAATGGTGTATTGCAGAACTCACTTTTGTGAAAGTTGTCCTAGAGACAGTGCCAAACCCATAGTAAAAAGTGATTTTGGTTCTTGAGTCCAATCCTCCCCACTCCAATTATGCAACTCAACTTTATTTTAAGCTGCTGGAACTGCAACTTATTCTTTTTGGGGTTTTCCATCTTAAATAGATTATTTATTTAGGCTGTGCACAGGTCTTACTTCTTTCAAAGTACCCTCAAAAACCCTCTGTTTTTCCCCTACATGTGTTTTACAAGTTAAAGTCTTCAGAAATAATGGCACTTGAAGTGCTCAGCTGGTCCCCAGAGTAGATATTATTATGTCTACTAAGCTGAGGTAAAAAATAACAATCCCTAGGATTTAAATAATTTTGTAGAATAGTATTCTAGCTATTTTTTGAACTTGTGTTTGACTTCCTGTGCGGTCCTAACTATTTTCATTTTTATTCATGTCCCTGTCCATTTATCCCAATACAACCTGTTGAAGAGGCTATTTTCACTGCATTTTATGCTCCTTTCCCATTTGTCAAATATTAGTTGACTATGGAGACTAGGGTTTATTTCTGGGCTCTATATCTTGTTCCATTGATCTTTTTGTCTGTTCTTATGCCAGTACCAGACTGTTTTGATTATAATAGTCTTGTAATATAGTTTGATATCTGGTATTGTGATTCCTCCAAATTTGTTCTTTTTTCCTCAAGATTGCTGTGACTATTTGTGGTTATTTTGGGCTCCATATAAATTTTTGAAGTATTTTTTTCTGGATCAGTGAAATATGCTGTTGGAATTTTAATAGGAATTGCATTGAATTTATAAATGGCTTTGGGCAGTATAGGCATTTTAATGATGTTAATTCTTCCCATCCAGGAACATGGCATATGCTTCCATTTATTTGTTTCTTCTTTAACTTCTTTCTTTAGTGTTCTGTGGTTTTCTGATCATAGGTCTTTTACCTCCTTGGTTAGTCTCCTTGGTAAGTTTAGTCCTAGGTACTTTATTTTTCTCATTGCTATAGTAAATGAGATTTTTTCTCATTTCTATCTCTTATATTTCATTGTTGGTATTCAAAAATGCCTTTAATTTCTGGATATTGATTTTATATCCAGCTATTTTGTCAAATTCACTTGTTAGTTCAAGTAGTTTTTTTCGTGGCATCTATATACAGGGTTTTCTGTGTATACTATCATGTTATCTTCAAATAAGGACAGTTTTACTTTCTCCTTTCCAATTTGGATGTTTTGAATCCTTCACCTTATTTGATTGCTATGGCTAGAACCTCCAAAACTATGTTTAATACAGTGGAGAGAGTGGATACCCGTGTCTTGTTCCTGACCTTAAAGGGAAGGCTTATAGTTTTTGCCCATTGAGCATGATGTTGGCTGCAGGTTTCTCATACATGGCCTTTATTATGTTGAGTTATGCTTTTTCTATGTCTGTCTTTCTGAGTGTTTTTATCATAAATGGGTGCTGTACTTTATCAAATGCTTTTTCGGCATCTATTGAAATGATCATATGTTTTTTGTCTTTTGCTTATGTGGTATATTGCATTAATTAATTTGTAAATATTAAACCATCTTTGCATCCTTAGGATAAATCCCACTTGATCATGGTGTATGACCATTTTAACGTATTGCTGAATCTGGTTTGCCAGTATTTTGTTGAGGTTTTTAGTGTCTTTGTTCACCAGCAATATTGGCCTGTAGTTTTTTCTCTTCATTGTTTCCTGCCCTGGTTTTGGGATTAGAATAATACTGGCTTCCTAGAAAGAGTTGGGGAATTTTCCCTCTTCTTGAATATTTTGATATAAGTTGAGAAAGATAGGAGTTAGTTCTTCCTTAAATGTTTGATAAAATGTGCCTCTGTAACCATTCATTCTAGGGCTATTGTGTGCCTGGAGACTTTTTATTACTGCTTCAATTTCACTAGTTATTGGTCTATTCTGGTTTTCTGCTGCTTCTTGATTCAGTGTTGGAAGATTATGTGTTTCTAGAAATTTGTCTATTTTAGGTTGTCAATTTCTTGTCATATAGTTATTAGTAGTAGTTTTTTACTATTTTTTTGTATGTCTGTGGTATCGGCTTCTCCTTTTGTTTCTGATTTTGTTAATTTGGGCACTCTTGCTTTTTTCTTGATGAATCTGGGTAGAGATATGTCGATCTTGTTTATCTTTTCAAAGAACCAGCTCCTAGAATTATTGATCCTTTAAATTGTTAATTTAGCCTCTATGTCATTGAATTCTTCTCTGATCTTAATTATTTCCTTCCTTGTACTTGTTCTGGGTTTTTGTTTGTTGTTCCTCTAGTTCTTGTAGCTGTATGGTTAGGTTGTTTATTCGATTTTCTTCTATCCTTTTTAGGTAGGCCTGTATTGCTATGAACTTCACTCTCAAGACTGCATTACACCATGTCCCATAGGTTTTGAGCATTGGATATCATTTGTTTCCAGAAACTTTTTGATTTCTTCCTTGATCTCATTGTTAGCTGAATCATTATTTAATAACTGAATAACATAGCATGTTATTCAGTTTCCATGAATTTGAATGTTTCTGAGTTTTTTCCTTGAGGTGGCTTCTGGTTTCAGGCCATTGTGATCTGAGAAGATTCCTGATGTAATTTGTGGTGGATTGTTTTGTGTCCTACCATGTGTTCTTTCTTAGAGAATGTTCAATGTGGACTCGAATGTGTATTTTGCTGCTTTGGGGTCAAAAGTTCAGTCTATATCAATTAAATCCATTTGATCTAGAGAGTGTTGTTCAGTGCCACAATATCCTTATTGTTTCTTTGCTTGGAAGATCTGTCCATTATTGACAGTGGGGTGTTATAATCCCCTACTATGAGTGTGGTGTTGTCTAAATCCTTCTTGAAGTCCTCCAAGATTGTTTTTTATATATTTGGGTGTTCCTATATTGGGTGCATATATATTTATAAGGGCTATATCTTCTTAATGGGTTATTTCTTTAAGTATTATGAAATGTTCTTTGTTTTTTATTTTATTTTTTATGGTCTTTGTTGTGAAATCTGTATTGTCTGATATAAGTATTGCTACCTCAGCTTTTTTTTTTTTCCATGTCCATTTGCTTGAATTTTTTTTATCCCTTTACATTTAGTCTGTTTCAGTCTTTTATTCTGAGATGTGTCTCTTGTAGACAGCATATGTATGGAGCATGTTTTCTTTTCCATTCAGCTACCCTGTGTCTTTTGATTGGAGCATTTAATCCACATACAGTTAAGGTTATTATTGATAGGTACTTATTCATTGTGATTTTTTCTCTTTGTATCTGTGTTCCTCTTTCTCTTTCTCTCTCTTTTTCTTCATCTTCTTACAGCAGTTTCTTTAGTATCTCCTGCAATGCAGATTTGGTACAAATGTGTTTTTTTAGGGTTTTTTTGTTTGTTTGTTTGTTGTTTTTGTTTTGTCTTGGAAACTCCTTATTTCACCTTCCATTTTGAATGACAGCCTTGCTGGGTAGAGTAGTCTTGGTTGGAGGCCTTTGCTTTTCATTGCTTGGAATGTTTTTTGTTATTCTCTTCTGGCTTGTAGTGTTTTTGTTGAGAAATAGGCTGGTAGCCTTATTGGAGCTTCCTTGTATGTTATTAGCTATTCCTTGCTTACTGCCTTTAGGATTTTTCTTTATCTTCTAATGATGCCATGTTAATTAATTCATGTGGGCCTCTTTGTGTTCTTTTACTGGGACCTCTGTGCTTCCTGGACTTCTGTAGTCTTTTGTCTCACCATGTTTGGGAATTTTTCGGTATTTGATTTTCCAAATAGGTTTTCTAGCCCTTGCTCCTCTTCTTCTCTTTTTGGTATCCCTATGATAATGGATATTATAACATTTCATGTTGTCCTGCAGCTCTCTTAACACTTCTTCATTCTTCTCCAGTCTTCTGTTTTGTTGCACTGTCTGGGAATTTTTTTCTACATTGTTCCTCAGTTCACTGCTCTGATCCTCTGCTTTCTCTAAACTGCTTAGATTTCTTCTACTGTGTTCTTCACCTCAAAAATTCTTCATTTCCTCTTGGCTCTTATTGATAGTTTCTATATCCTTTTTCATGCTAGTGTAGTTCTCAGTAAGTTCCTTGTAGCTTTCCTGGAGTTCTTAGTTTTGTTTGAGCTTTCTGAGCTCATTGAGATTCCTTATAACCATTATATTGAATTTCATGTCTGATAGTTTGCTTGCCTCTATTTCATTTAGCAGTCTTTCTGGGGATTTATTACTTCCTTTTGATGGGGTATTGTTCCTTTTCCCCCTTTTTGATGATGTTTTTGTTTCTACTTCCTATATATTGGTCTGCTTTGACTTCCTGCCTTCATGAAACAACCCTCTATGGTAATAGTCCTGCAGGATTCAGTGGTGCAATCTCCTAGATTTCCTGAACTTGATGCTCTTGTGATGACCTTTATGCCATTTATTTGGGCTGTGTTGTTATATTTCAGATTTGGATGATGTGTTGTACTTTTGTGAGTACTTCTCTCTCGCTAGCTGCTTGAGAGCCACTCTGCCCACCATGCCTTGTATTGAGCTGCTGCTAAAACAGAACTGCTCATCTAGACAAAATACCCACACATCAAAAATATCCTTCAACTTCAATCACACTTTCAGCTGCAAATGAGCCAGCAAAATACCCATACCCTCAAAGATAACCTCCACCCTCAATCACTGTCAACTGCAAATGAGCCAGTATTAAGAATATAAAGAGATTAAGACTGTTATAAGAAAGGAAAAACAAATTAGTTGACTGACTGAAAATAAATGATTTTTGAGAGGGAGGAGCAATGATAGTAGTGAGAAGGCTCAAGGCAGTGAGAGAAAGAAAGCAAAATTTACATCTTATATAGAAATGGTGGGGGCAGGAAGAAACAGAATGAACCAAGAAAGGGCATGTGTATAGTATTAAGCCAAAACTGAATTTACATATATGCACATATACATATATACACATATATGCATATACTATATATATATATATACATATATATATATATATATATATGTATCTTTTACATAAAACAAAATAAAGAAGTTTAATTAGAAAAAATAGGAACAAAATTACTGAAAAAGCTTCACCATGGCACTATCAACAGTGTATGAGCTATAATTACTATAGGTGGGATGAAAGAGTCAGATAAAATTGAGAGAAAGACAAGCTTAAGAGATGTGTGGAGAAAAGGAAAGTGATTTTCAGGGAGGAGGATTATTAGGAGTGAGGAGTTGGGTCCAGGTTATGACAGGGAAAAACTCAAGTTGAAAATGAAAGAAGGAAAAGCTGGAGGAAGGTATAGGTATAAGTGGAATAGGAAAGGGGGATGCTAAGATTTGTGATTTGAAATACTAGAATAGTGAAGATCTATAAATAAGTTTGCAAAGACACCATAGCTACCTCCCTATCCACATTTGGTGGGCATTGATTAATCAAGGTAGAGAGAGAACAAGTGTATTTTTTGACAAGGAAAAGGAATCTGTGGTGACTAATGACAATGATTTTGAGAGGCTGAAGAGGGGAGAAAAAGAGTGGGGATTAGAAATGAGTCTTAGCAGGAGAGAAGATAGAATTTTAAAAATATAAGAAGAAATAGAGTAGTAAAATGGAGTGAGGAAGGGGAGGAGCAAAATATAAGATTTGAGATACACTATAATATAAAAACTTGTTACTTAAAATGCACTAATTGCAAGGGCAAGAAGTGAATGTTAAAAGGATATGCTGGAGACTAATAATTCATGTAAAAGATTGAAGTGGAATTCATCTCTGTAGCATCTATCTGGTTTTTATCCCTTTCTTCTCTTTCTGGTTTTGCCTCTAGTGATATCAGATCATACCCCAGTCTGGGCCTAGGCAACCTGTTTGCAACTAGCAGTGTTCTATTTCCTGTGTCTGTCTCCTTTCGTTGATCAAGTCTCTCTGTAATCTGCAGCCAAGCTTAAGCACTTTGGGGGCAGGGCTGAGCAATTCCTGTGGGCAGGGTTATGGCCTCCCATCAGGCTCATGTCACTTGGAATGGAGTGGTCTACATGAAGAATGACTCCTGTAGCCCAGAGAATGAGTCAGCACTGGGGATCTTTCCACTGCTTCCCCCGATCTGCCCTTGCCAGGGCCCAGGGCAAGGTGGGTGCAAATGTAATCCTGTGTGTTCTTCCAAAAAAGTTTGCCCTCACTGCTGCCCCTGTCTCCCAGAAGAGCTGCTGTGTCAGCACACAGATGCACATGCCTAGGATCTCTGCCACATCTCTGGACTCTACTTAGTCCCCAGAGGATGCACCCTCTCTGCACTCTCCCTCTCCCAAAGTCACATAGTCTGTCAAATCAGTCTTGGTCACTGCACTCCAACAGTCTCCTAATCACATAATCCCTCACATAATCCCTCCTGGCTGTTGCTGGAGGTGTGGCCCTAGCTGGAATGCTATTCTCCAGTCTTCTCAGGTCTACACCAACCAGGCACATTCCTCATTCTTCTGGTTCCCAGTCAATGAGCCAGTTAAAATCTGCCCCCACATGGTGCATCCAAATGTACTGGGCAGGTCCTCCCTGGTGACTCTGCTCAAAAACTGTGGGTTTGTAGGCCATGGGATTTTGCCTGCTCCTGTGCTCCGGACCCTGCTTGCACCAACTTGCCAAGACTTCCACTAGCCTGTGCTCTGTGTCCTCTTATCCAGTCATACTAGAATGGAAGTAAGCAGTGCTGGCAACTACCCTGCCACCACCCATCCCTGTAACTCTATTCTTAATGTTTTGGGGGACAGCCATACTGTTTTGTATAGTAACTAAATCAGGTTACATTCCCACTAGCAGTGAATGAGGGTTCCTTTTTGTCCATAACCTCTCCAACACTTACTATTACAGATAACCCCCATATTATATGGCTTTGTGGGCTTGTCTTGTTGATAATAGCCATTCTAATAGGAGTAAGGTGGTATCTCATTGTAGTTTGGATTTGCATTTTCCTAACAGCTAGTAAAGTTGAACATCTTTTCATATATTTGTTGACCATATACATCTTAGAAGAGGTGTCTGTTTAGGTCTTCTGCCCATTTTATAATTGGATGAGCTTGTTTATGTATTTTGGATATTAATCTCTTGTTGCTCTTGTTTGTACATATTTTCTCTCACTCAGTTGGTTGCCTTTTCATTTTGTTGTAAGTTAATTTTTGTTGTGAAAAAAGCATTTAGTTTGATACAGTCCCATTCATTTATTTTTGCCTTTACTTCCCTTGCCTTTGAGTTTAAATTCATAAAATCTTTTAAGATCAAGGTCTATAAGTTTAGTACTTTACTGTTTCAAGTCTTATGTTTAGGCATTTGATCCATTTTGAGTTGATTTTTGTATATGGGGACAAACTGTAGTCTAGTTTCATTCTTTTGCACATGCTTTCCAATTTAAAAAGAGGCTTTCTTTTTTTCCAGTATATATTTTTGGCTCCTTTGTCAAAAATTATTTACTCATACACATGTGGTTTTATTTCTGGGCTCTCAATTTTGGTTCATTGTTCCTCATGTCTGTTTTTCTACCCATAATTCTTCCCAGTTTTTATGAAAGTGACGTGTTTCTTAGGAGGATGCTGCCTATGCAGTGTGATTGCATTACAGATGAAAAACTTTGAACCTAGGAGATCTCAGTATTTTTGTAATGTGCTGAAAAGCTACCCTCCCTAGCCACTGCCCTGTAGAGAGATATTGACCTTGAAATTAGTTATCCAGTTAGCAAACAAACTTGCTATCTACTTCAAAAAAAAATTTCATCCCTCTCTCCCAAGGCTGTTATACAATCATTCTTGAAAAGATAGCACAAGGCTGTAACACAACTATTCTTGAAAAGATAGCACAGAACAAATTCCATCAGTACTTCTGTTGGCAAGGTATGCCAAACATGTGAAGGAGTCAGAGAAAATTGCCAACATCCCAACAATGTATTTTTATTTGTTGTGGTTGTTTGTTCTCCTTCAGTAGGCAAGGTTTATTAGTTGTCACTCTGATTTTCATCATCTTAAATGTTTTTAAAGATTACAAGTTTTTTTATTTTGTAGAGTGTCTTTCACGTTGGGTGGCTTTACATTTCTGCTTATGTAAATTCAAGTTTATGAAATTTTGTAAGAAATTATAGAAGTAATGCTGTATTCCTCATTTTAAAAAATGATAGCTAACAGATTTCTCCATTAAAAGGGATCACTTCTTCAATTTAATGAGTATTTTATAGGAGAGTTCTCTGTAAATATTCTGATCCTTGTCAAACATTTACCATGTATTTTATTACCTATTAAAGATTTTTGCCTGAATTCATTATTATTTGATGATTTACAATGATCTTTAAATTCTAATTTTCCACTCTGCATTTGTTTATTGACATTCTAGTTCCAAGTAGAGTTTTTTCATTTATCTATTACTATTTCTTTACATAACATGTATTCATGCTTTCCTAGTTCATAATAGATGCAATGCATTTTTATAATTATTTTAATTCTAAAACTTTTTATGATTTGGCAACTGAAAGTCACTTGATGCTAGTTTCAGTGTGTTTTGACAGTTTTACAATCCTAACATTTTAAAATGTAGTATAGTTTTTAGAAAACAAGATATAAGTACTAGGTAAACTTTAACTGCAAATCAATATCCAATATTGTTTAGAAAGTATGAAGAGAAGGCAAAAGGCAAGAAGCAATTAATTTTATTTTAATTTAAAATTTTTCTTTATTTTCATTTAACATTTTTAAAGGTTTTACATATCACAGTTATTCAGTCTTGCATTTCTTCTAACATTTTTTCATTTCCAATTTAAAAAAATATATTTCCTTCTTATGATTTCCATGTTATTTCTGAGAGTTTTCTAATTCCAACATGTTTTATTTAGGTTATTATTCTTTTTGAGAGGTGATAGCATTTATTTGGGAGTAAAAAGAATTGCAATAGTGGAAGCACAGATTCAGGCAAAAACCCAATAGTGTCCCAATTACAGGATGAAGGCAAAGGGTATTTATGAGAAGAGAAAGAAGATAATTATATGACTAGAACAAAGGAATTTCTGTTGGTGCTAACAAGCTAAGTTAGTCTTTGACCATACATGGCTGGTTACTGATTCTGTCTTCAGAAAGAGAGTCTGACTTAGGTGTTAATAAAATGTTTTATTCTTTTTATTTGTGATTGAGCATATTTTGAAATAGTAAATTACTGATTTTATTTGTTTTATGCATTTGATTTTATGGAGTGCTTTTATTATTTGTGGGGATATTATATGTCTTTTTTATCTTACAGTGACTTTCAAGAATCTTTTACTTTAATATTTTCTGTTGCACATTTTAATGTAAAATTGGTTTCTCTGGATATTTAGAATGAAATCCAGATTAGCTTTTATAGTTTAGAGAAGACTCAAGAGTACACAAAGCTCAGACTTTTCTAGTTGCATTGAAACTTACAGTTGCCTTCCCTGTGCAATTTGATAGGGAGAAACTCCTCATTTCACCTGCCATACTCACATTGGCCTCATTTTTCTCCAGTAACTTCCTTTTGGCTCATTTGAAATCATAGTCTCTAGTTTATCAGGAGTTGATCCTCTCCTTTATTCTCTATAGATGTTGATATTGTGCAGGTGTTTGTGCTGCTATTTGTCTGTACACACTTACATTTAGAGATCAATGGGGAACACTTGTTACCAAGTTTTGTTGCAAATGTAGCCAATTTTCCAGTTTACTATTTCATTATATTGTCTGCTTTTGTATGGTGATATGGGAAAAGTAAAAAATTGTGTCACTGATTATTCCAATCTGGTCCTAGATTCCTGTGATTATGTTTTTGAATAATATATTTTATAATAGGAATAAAATCAAATGTTAATTGTATATTTTATAATTTTAAAATTATTGAAATGCCATAGACAAAAGACAACAGAGTAAGTATTCTAAGCTTTTCATTATACAAGAAAAATTCTCAACAATAAATTAAAATAAAATAAAAGTGGTTTGTTAGCCCTAAAACCTAATTGCTCCCAAAATGGAATAAGGTTTGTAAAAAACCAAATTTGCAGTTATTAATTGGAAAAACTGATAACCATATAATATTTCTGTTATTTAGTAAATGCTATCATTTACAAATATAGTTTGTTAATTATATAAATATTATATATGTATGCATGGAGAAAATTTACATAAATTCATGAGTTATGTTGCACATACTGTTTTTGAACCTGCTTATAAATATTCCCCATATCAAATAAGTACACAGCATCCCCCTCTTTCTGTATTTTCACTTTCTACCCAAGATCAATCATGACCTAAAATATTAATTAGAAAATTTCAGAAATAAACAATTCATAAGTTTTAAATTTTGAGTAGTTTAATGAAATCTCATAATGTCCTGCTTCTTCCTGCCCAATATATCAATAATCCACCCCCCATTTTTTTTGCAATATTCATTTAACATCCATCTTGATTATGCAGTGGACTCTTGCCATTTTGCAATACTTATGTTCAAGTGACTTTTTTTTTTTTTTTTTTACCTAGTAATGGCCCCAAATTATAAGAGTAGTGATACTAGAAATTCAAATATGCCAAAGAAATATAAAATATGTCATAAAATGCTTCCTTTAAATGAATAAGTGAAAATTTTGACTTCATAAGGAAAGAAAAAAAATTGTATGATGATGTTGTTAAAAATCTAACCCCTGGTTGCTTGCTCAGAGGAAAGGCCTCAGCCTGGAACCCAAAGTTTGCTGGTTCAATTCCCATCCATGGCATATAACCAGGTTGCAAGCCAGGTCTCCAGTCAGGTCTGTAGCTGGAGTCAGGTGAAAGGCAACCTTACATTGATGTTTCTCTCCCTCTCTGCCTCTCTCCCTTCTCCTTTCTCTAAAAATAATAAATAAAATAGTTTTTTTAAAGTGTACTTAAAAGCTTAAAACATTTTTTTTTAGTTTAAAAATTTTTTAAATACTCTGAGAACAGAGTATTATGCTAGGTGAAATAAATCAGGCAACAAAATAGAAATATCATGTGATCTTACCTACATGCAGAATCTAATAAAAAAACAAACAAATAAACAAACAAACCAGCAATATAGAACCAAAGACATGGAGATAAGGAATAAACTGACAGTGAGCAGAGAGGAGAGGGGAGAGGGAATATGGAGGAATGAAGGGGAATGGTCTAGTTAAGGAACAAGTATAAAGGACCATGGTCTTGGGCAACAGAGTGGGAATTGACTGTGGGAGTGAGGGGTGAGTTGAGGCAGGACAGAACAATGGGAGAAAATTGGAACAACTAACTGAACAACAATAAAATAAAATAATATTAAAAATCTATAGAGGCAAGGAAGGGGGGCAGCTTAGACAAGAACCTAGTATAGAGGAACCATGGACATGGACAACAGGTGGGATTGACTTTGGGAGGAATGAGTGGGTGGGGAGGGGGACAGAGGGGAGCAAAAAAGGGATGGATGTAATACAACAACAATAAAATTTAAAAAAAGAAATCTGTGAGCCCTGGTGGTGACTCAGTGGATAGATGCCAGCCTGCCAACCCAAAGGTTGCTGGTTCAATTCCCAGCCAGGGCATATAACCAGGTCACCAGCCAGGTCCATAGCTGGAGGCAGATGAAAGGCAACCATACACTGATGTTTCTTTTTCTCACCCTCTCTGCCTCTCTCCCTTCCCCTCTCTCTGAAAATAATAAAATCTTTAAAAAAAATCTATGTAAGAACAAATCTTTTATCCATGAAATTGTGAAGAAAAAAATTGTTAGTTTGCTAAAGAGAAACCACATTCATGACTTATTGCAGTATAATTGTTCTATTTTATTGTTATTTTCTTACTCTGCTAATTTATCAATCAAACTTTATCATAGGTTTGTATGTATATATAGGAAAAATACTCATATAAATATATGAGTATATACATATATTTGTGTGTACACCCATGCACACATTTTGATACTATTCTTGGTTTTAGGAATATACCTGGGGGTCGGTCTTGGAACATATCACCTGCAGATAAGGGGGAGACTATTGTACTTCAGATTGGCACATGTAATAGTCAGGAATTAAGTTTTGTTGTAATTTGTACTAAACTTTTCCTATTATGAAGGAGATAAATTTGCATATAAAATGGATAGTGACATGCTATGTGGTAAATTTTTAAAATGGATAAATGTAAATACATGGACAAGGTTGGACTACATAATTATGACAACCCTTACACAGTTTTGAAAGTAGTAGTTCTGTCCTAAATGATTGATTTTGCTTGTGAGTTTTTATGAGATTTATTTTAGAGAGAATATGACTGGATAAAATCAAAAAGATTTCCATGGTCCACAGTGGAGCAGTTTACTTGGCTTATAAAATTTTTATACATTTTCTAAGCATATTCTGAATGGTAAGCTCCCATATTTAAGCCAGTAAACTCAGGTTTTATTATACACACAAATTATAATTAAATTTTCTCAAAGCAGTGATATCTACATCTATTAGTAGAATCTAGTAAATGTCTGAAATATCAGGCACGTCCAAGGTACGAAAGATGTAACAACTAGCCAAAAAGGTAAAAATTGATGTCCATGTGCTGTTTATATTATTGTAATAAAAAACATGTAAATTATATTGGATGTTAGAAAGTGATAAATATTTTGGAGCTATATGAAAGAGGTAAATGAAGTGTGAGCATGGAGTTTTTACAGTTTTAAACAGGTTGGAAAAAGCCTCACTGAGAAGGTGACATTTGAGCAAGCATTTAAGGAAGTTGAGAGGGTTAGTCATGAAAATAATTTGAGGAAGGAGTGTCATCCTGATTCACAGAAACAAGTGCCCTAAGCATGTTTAAAGACAGGTAGCTTTGCAGGAGATAAGCATAACTGGAAGGCAGAAACAGGAGAAGAGCTGGTCACTGAGGAAATGGGAGAAGGGTCAGAACATACAGACTTGGCTGTGGTAAGGATTAGATTTTACTCCATGAGATGCCAAATCATTCAAAACTTTTGAGGACAAGGATGATATAATCTGTTTTCATTTTTAAAAGATCACTCTCCTAGTTTTGTTAAGAATCAAACCTAGTCAAGAAAAGGTGTGATGAGACAGAGGTATAATTATAGAGTCCAATTAGCTGGCTAGAGGAATAGCCTAGGTAAAAGATGATGGTGCTTATGACCACCATGGGAGTGGTGAGAAGGAGTCGGTCAGTACATATTTTGACATTAGGACCAACAAAATTCACTGATGGATTATTGTGATAGTCATTTGAGTATTATAGATGTGTGTTTTATACAGTTACGCATTGCCAAGTTCAGAAGTGTTAGTGTAGTTAGCTAGTCAGTATTAATAAAGGAAGGGAGCACAGGCAATCAGACATTAAGCCTAGAAAAACCAGGGAGCTGAATAGGACACCAGGCCTGCTTCACTAGGAAGTTTCGGTGTTCATAGGCTTCCCTGGGGACGGCTGCATCCTCCACTCTTGAACATTAATCCCCAAAATGGCAGGAAAGATCATTATCAGTCATTAGCTGGGATTACTTGAACAGGAGTAAAAATCGCAGGAGAAGTTTGGCTGCTGGGCACATGGAGAGTAGAAGTCAAGATGCTACAGATGTTTCTGCTGAGGCAAGGTGTGCATGCGTAGGAGCCAAGACGGTAACTATCAGAAAGAGGTATCTGATCTGGGAAAGAGACCCGATTGGTTGGGGGAAGGCCCAGCACAAGGCCAAAAAGGATTGGGCAATTAGGAAATTAATTGGTTAGCTTGGAGGAGAGCCAGCTCCTTCCCAAGCCCGAGGTAATACCATCAAAGCACAACAAAGCCCTGCGGGCTAGAAACGCATGCCCTTCACCTGCTCATTTGCAGTCTCTCTTCCTAGCGGCCTTGTCGGCCTAGCAGCCACTTGGGCCTCAAGTGCAGGACCAAGTGTGTGCCTGGCAGCAACAAAGCCTCCTAATATGGGTCCAAATGCAAGCCAGGGAACAGAGACTAAGCTCGTGGATGGGACAGAGACTGAACTGGTATAAACTTTGGCATGGACTGAACCAAAGGTGCAGAATTTTGGACTGTGGTTTTTCTTCTGGGCTTGATGAAGACAAGGCTGGAGTCCTTCATAGAAAGATGGAGAAGATGAGATACCAGGAACCTGCCTGCAGCCTGTAGTTTATTTTTCACTTAATCTGACCAGTACACCTCATCCTTCTCTATGTGGGTCCCTGAAATGCTTTTGTTGTGAAAGGACCCCAATTCTACAGTCAACAGAAAAACCCTCTATGCTTGGTGTAATGCTTTGGTTTTACTGTCATGAAATTCTTAGTAATTTTATCTTTCAAACTGTGTTTTGTAAATCTGATAGAACAATGGATAAATTGCATGCTTTAACAATTTCTCATATCCCTATTCTTAAAAACATAGACTGAGAGACAATACTAAAATATCAACAGAATTAGCATTTCTGTTTTCTTTTTAGCTATTCAAATTAATGAGATATTTATTCTGTGTTTCACTTAAACAAATCATACATTCTTATAGTTATCCAGAAAGAATTTGAATAGTCATGGGAATTCCTCTACCACATCTTGGATACATGGTCCACAAAGAATTTACACCTTCCCCCAGAAGAGGTCAGAAGAGGTCATTAATAAACTTATCCACACTTTAATATGCTATTTTGTTTTGTTTTTTAACTATTTTATTTATTATTTTTAGAGAGAGAAGCAGATGGGGAGAGAGACAGCCATGTATGGTTGCCCTTCACCTGCCTACAGCCACAGACCTGGCTGGAGACCTGGCTTGCAACCTGGTTATATGCCCTGGCTGGGTACCTCTGGGTTAGCAGGCTGGTGCCTTATTCACTGTGCCACCAGACAGAGCTTGCTAATTTGTTTTTAACTTCAGCATTCTCTATAGAGTTGCTGCTGTACATTAGAGAAAGGTAGTCATTTTCCTGGTGAGGCCTGTGGCTATGTGAGAGTTCTTCACCTGTTGCATAATGTCAATATTGCTTCTTTGTTTTTTGATGTCATGTACTTTTAAATTTCATGTCACAAACATTAGTGCATGGTTTGTTTGTTCGTTCGTTCTTTCTTTCTTTCTTCCTTCCTTCCTTCCTTTCTTTCTTTCTTTTTTTTTTTCTCATTTAAAAATCTTCTCCAGCTTGGATTATTTTTCCAAATGCGTTAACCTGTTATCCTTTCTAATAAGATAGAAGGTAGAGAGGTGTTTCTACAAGTTTTTACCTTTTCCACTAACAGGGAAATCTGTTTGCATTTAAATTATACTTAATTGCTATTCACCACAGGTGGGAATATATACATAGCACTCACTTGTAGTTTATTGGAACATTCCCCTTAGTATCGCTAACTAATAGTCTTCATGGGGAAAACTACAGTCTTAATATTCCCTAGAATGGCTCCTGAAAATAACTTTGGAGATTTTTCACAGATTCACACAGCTATTCTCTCTTTTTTTAATTCTTGTATTATGATTCACACTGCTATTCTTGAGTTTGATTTTATTTCTTTTTATTCTTTTCTCTGACAGGCCCTAACATACCAATTTAATGGTGACTATTTCAACTATTTAATATACACAATCTCAAATAGATGGAACTCAGTAATATCTCTTATGAAAATAATGCATCATATATTTCTGAATTCAGAGGATAGGATTTCTGTCCTAAATATGAAATCAAACTGTTTACCACACAGCTCTGCATTAATCATACCACCTGATGTATTCTGAATGGAAATTCCATTCAGTCTTTTTTAATACAATCCTGTACTTAAAGAAAAAATGAAAAAAAGGTCAGAAAGTAAACAGCAGCAGGTTCCATTTGAAATATAATACTTATAAATTTAGGCATGAGACTTTGTTACATTAATGAAGAAAATGTAACTAAGCTTTCCTCTCCTTTATTAAATCTACCTTTAACACCACAGAAGGTTACACCACTAAGACAGTCAAAGTAGACCAATTCAAGAAGCAGAAACAAACAAGAGTCACCTTAAATGGGGAGACAAAGAAATAAACCCTCAGCAAATGGAAAAGAGGAATCCCCAGGAAGAGTGCAAAATTAAATAGAGAAAAGCACACTCTCAGACATGGAATTCAAAATAATGATGATAGAGAAGTTCAATGAGCTCAGCAAGTTCAAAGGAAACTACAAATAACTCCAGAGGAACAGTGAACTGCAGGGGAGCTACAAAGAACTCCAGGAAAGCCACAAGAAACTTATTGAGAACTACACCAGCATTATAAAGGACATAGACACCATCAATAAGAGCAAGGAGGAAATGAAAAATACCATTTTTGAATTGAAGAACACAATAGAAGGAATCACAAGCAGGCTAGAGAAAGCAGAGGATTGGATCACCAAGCTGGAGATCAATGTAGAAATTCCCAGGCAGTGCAATAAAATGAAAAAAGACTGAAAAAGAATAAAGAGGTTTTTAGAGAGCTGCAAGATAACATGAAATGTAATAACATCCATACCATAGGGATACCAAAAGGAGAAGAGGAAGAGCAAGGGATAGAAAACCTTTTTGAAAAAGTAATGACAGAAAACTTTCCTAACTTGAGGAGACAAAATGTCATGCAAACTCAGGAAGCACAGAGGGTCCCAAGCAAGATGAACCCAAACAGGCCCACTCTAAGACACATCATCATGAAAAGAGCAAATTTCAAGGATAAGGAGAGAATCCTAAAAGCAGCAAGAGAGAAACAGCTAATAACATACAAGGGGGCTCCCATAAGATTATCAGCAGATTTCTCAACAGGAACACAACAAGCCAGAAGGGCATGCCAAAAAAGATTCCAAGCAATGAAAAACAAAGGCGTGCAACCAAGAATACTCTACCCAATAAGGCTGTCATTCAAAATGGAAGGTGAAGTAAGAAGCTTCCCAGACAAAAGAAGTCTAAAAGAATACATCTCCACCAAATCAGCATTGCAAGAGATGCTAAAGGGTCTGCTTTCAGAAGATGAAGAAACAGAGACAGACAGGAACACAGATACAAAGGTAAATGGATTAAATACACCAATCAAAAGACATAGGGCAGCTGAATGGATAGGAACCAACTTTAAGTTATGAATGCTTTAAAGTGATCTTTTTAAAATAGATTTTACTAAATAAGGTACAATTTGGTATATTTCTTATATCTGCATTACTGCAGGTTAAGTTTTCTTAGATTGGAATCATTTCACAATATGGGAAAATCAGGTTACTGGCAATAATAACTCAGAAAAATTGAATGCAGTTAAGGAAGAAAAAATAAGTAAGAAAATGTGGATGTATGTTACATTGAAGATATGCTATCTTTCTTATTCACTTACAAAATATGTGGGTATGTAATATATAGATTTTGTTAGCAATTTATGTTTAAAATAGCAACCAACTGGTCATGGGTGTGTTGTGAAATCAGTCAATTAGTCAATTTTTAGGTTAGAAATGCTGAGAGTGAAGACCAATTCGGACGGAATTTGCAAACTACTAAATTATATGATTCGTGTACATAGACAATATATATTCTCATATTAGCATGTAAATTAGATGAGATTCCTTTCAACTAAATCCTGGAAATATACATTTCCATTTATGAAGGCCAGGAAACTGGGGATGCTTGGGAAAAAGAATTAATGCTATAGTAAACTTTATTATTGAAATGTGAACATACCTAATCTCTACCTCAACAGACTTAAATAGTTCAGGGGTTAGTTTAGGATCACATAGGAAGTCAACCACAAGTTTTAAAAATAGCTAGAATACTATTCTACAAAATTATTTAAATCCTAGGGATTGTTATTTTTCACCTCAACTTAGTAGACATCATAATTTCTACTCTGGGGGCCAGCTGAACACTGCAAGTGCCATTATTTCTAAAGGCTTCAACTTGTAAAACACATGTAGAGGAAAAACAGAGGGTATTGGAAGAAGTAAGACCTGTGCACAGCCTAAATAAGTAAATAAATAAATCTATTATTTAAGATGGAAAACTCCAAAAAAAAGAAAAAATCTACTTTTATATATTACTGCGTAGTCAGGGCTAAATAATCTGGCCTTAATTGACTTCATTATGCTGGAATGGTGCAGGAAAAGTGATGGAATATATGTTCTTGATTATACTTTGATTGAATACTGTGTTTTTCATATTACATGATAAAGTGATTGTTCGAGATGCTGTGTGTGTGTGTGTGTGTGTGAGAGAGAGAGAGAGAGAGAGAGAGAGAAGGGGGAGGGGAGTGACAGAGACAGAGACAGAGAGAAAGAGAATGAATCAGAGAACCAGTGTGAACAGCCACTAATGAGGGAGAAAGCATAATAATAGCAGAGCTAAACAAAGACCCATATTAAGGACTAAAACAGGGCTACAACTTTAAACATGGGAAAATACTATTTCATCAATCAACCTATTTATTTTTAGTTTAGTGTTCTTCCTTTTATCTTTCATCTAAGTTAATGTAATGATCTGATTTGACAATGAGTATACATTTATATGTTAAAAGCTGCATCTTTTGATGATTTTCTCTCAACTTTTCTTTATAATCCAGCCTTAAATGGTCAGAGCTGGTTTGGAGGATATGCAGAAATATAGACTTGCTTTTTCTGACAGATTCCATGTTTTATGTGAATATCAGCTGTGATACTGATGAATAGAACAAGAAAAGCTAGTCTTTATTTTACTTCCACTTCCATTTTCTTCCTTGAAGGAAGCTCTAATTTGACCACTGAAGTCAGAATATGTGTGGTTGAGTATTGGTGCTTTGAATTTGACCAAGTGTTCTGCCTAATCAAGGCAAAGAAAAAAATTCAACAAACTAAATTTAGTTATTAGAAAATAAGGAGGTTAAGGAAACCTGGGGAAAATGAGCATGGGTATATCATAGATACCACTGCAAGGTAAGCTTGCTAGACTATTCTTGGTTTTTGTTCTAGTTCATAGGCAACCTAAAACAATTTACATTTTTATGTGGTATCTTAAATCATATGTGGTTATTACAACTTAAAGGACCTAAGCTGTATGCTCTTGATTCTGTAAATGTGACAGTGGTATAAACAGGTAAAACCTTTATTTGCTTTTGGAATAATTGTAAAATCTAAGTTTAATTCATAATAAATAGGAAACTGAAACTAGTAAGTTAAGATGCTCAAGTTTGGTAGGTGTGGCTTAAAATGATGACTGTATTTATTCTTTCTAAACTTTTGACAAATGACCATTAAAAAGATTGAAGTATTTAACTGAGGTTTTCATTATACCATTCAATTTCTGTGCCAAGATTTTATTTTTATTTAGTAATATTTTCCACTGGTGTAAATGCTACTCTAATAAAGTATCTATGGTAATATGGTTTGCGATTACTGTTTAGAATGATGTCTTCTCAGGTACTTTTTTTGAATTTTTTTGGCTAGCAAGAGTACTAGAGAACATTGAACTCAAGCAAAGCTGCTCAGTCCAGAGACCATGAACTTCATCTTTTCCTCAAAAGTGCTAGACTAATAAACACTTTCTGTTTTTGATTTTTATAATAAACAGCTGGTGACGAAGATTTTTTTCTTGAAGTTACCAGTTTTTTTCTTTTTTAGAACAGCTATGATTCAATTTTTACTTTTAATTGGTACAATCTATAGTTGGACCATAAGTCAGTCATTAGAGTTGGGATGAGAATCAACAGAAGATAATTGCTTTGGACTGAATGTTTGTATACCCACAAAATTTGTATGTTGATATCCTAATCTCCAATGTGATTACATTTGGAGATGGGGCCTTTAGGAGGTGTTTAATTCTTAAACTTTGTAGGTACTGTGGTGACTGCAGTGGCCAGTCTCCACATCACAATGTTCATTCCACTTGCTTCTTGTGAAGTTGAGAGGCAGTTTATCCAGATCTTGTCCTAGTTGTCATTGGATCAAGAAAACTGCCTGAATGCATGTTATTGATGAAATTGATTGACAACCAAAATCCCCATTGCAGAGTATTCTGAAAAATGCAGTTTTGAGCTTTCAGATCTTTATGATTCAGGAAGACATACTTGAAGTAAATGGGCATGAAAACTTAGTTTAAGTCAGTCATAACTAATACCAGGAAGTATTTATAACATCCACAGCTGATATATTTTACCACAAATGCAGCATTGACCTTCCAATTTGAATTTATGATGCTCTGACAACAACATTCATCTTAGAGGTGAAGAAGACAAGGAACAGAAACTAGATTGAAGAAACCATATATATATCCAAAGTGTGAATCCTGAGGATGTGTTTTCCTCAGAAAGAATAACCATTAAAATGTAATTCTATTTAGAAATATGGAAGAAAGCTTTATTCCATATTTCTAAATAGAATTACTTTCCATATTTCTAAATAGAATTATATTTTAATGGTTATTCTATCTGGTTATGCTTATTAGTGCTTTGCAATTTCTTTTATCAGAACATTATTTCCACGAGACCTTAATAGTGTGCTCTGTGAGAAAAAAGGCCTTGGTTTCAAATAAATTTAGGGCACCTTATACCTCCGTTTATCCAGGGATTATTCCTTACTTTAAATTTCTTTGTAATTTAATCTGTCTCCAAGTGATGCTTTTATAGTTACCTGAGGGAAAGAAAGTCAAACTATATTATAAGAACATTTTCCTTACACCTTTTAATTTTCTTTCACTTTAACAAACATAATAGATGAATTTGATCAAATTCATCTATTATGAGCACACAGTGACTAGCAAGACCTCAGGACCAGGCTGGCTGGGTAGGTCAATTGGTTCTAGTGTTGGCCCATACACCAAAAGTTGAGGGTTTGACTCCCAGTCAAGGTACATACCTAGGTTGCAGGTTTGATCCTTGGTTGGAGCCTGTGTGGGAGGTAACTGATAGATGTTTTTTGTATCAGTCTCTCTCTCCTTCTGTCTCTCTCTGTCTGTCTATCTCTCTCTGTCCCTCTTTCTCTAAGATCAGTGGACATGTATCCTCTTATGAGGATTAAAAAGTAAATAGACCTTCAGACCCATTTGAACACATCTGCTACTTTTGGACTTATGCTCGTATGTGTGTAAAATAGCTCACATCTAATTGCCTAGATGTTTTTGTCTGTGGCAAGGTGAGTGATCATATATACAAGTATGCACAATAAAATTTTTGTTAAGTTATTAAAATTAAGATAAGAAATATCTTTAGGGAATTCCACACAATTTTGCTTTGGTGAAAAATTTTTTAATGTGGATTATATAAAAATTTGATTTGTCTAGGTCTTCTGAACTAAGATGTTTGCTAAACAAACATGCTTTGGAAGATAGAGATAGTGTATATTCTTCAGGAGAGATTTGAGGGTGAAAGCTTTTCTCTTCACATCTCTTAACACTTTTTTGTTTGTACTCCAGAGTAATAAATTAGAGACTGCTTCTCCCTCTTCCATGGAAGAGAATTGCTTAAAGAATATATCTTTCTCTGGAGAAGGGGATAGGTGGTAAACTGCCAGTTTGCATTTCCTCTCCTTATTTTTAAATTTAATTTAATATTTATTTATTTATTTTAAATTTTTAAAAAGATTTTATTTCATTATTTTCAGAAAGAGGGGAAGGGAGAGAGGGAGAGAGGCAGAGAGGGAGAGAGACATCAATGTATGGTTGCCTTTCACCTGCCTCCAGCCACAGAGACCTGGTTTGCAACCTTGTTATGTACCCTGGCTGGGGAATCGAACCTGCGACCTTTGGGTTCCCAGGCCGGCGCCTTATCCACTGTGCTACCAGCCAGGGCCTTAATTTAATATTTAAAAAAATTAATTTATTGTTGTTGTATTGTCAACTTTTTTATTTTCCCCCATTTCTCTCTCCGGCCCCACCTACCCCATCCCCTTTGCCACAGGCAATGCTCACCTTGTCTGTGTCCATGGTGTTTCATACTAGCTGCTTGACTAAACCCTTCCTGTTCTTTCCCCTCCTATCCTGTACGTCAATTTCCTATGTACAGGTAAGCAACTGGCCCTCAACACACTACATTGTTGGAATTTGGGTGAATAGTTCTCAGTGTTGGTTTTGCTGAGAGTAATCGATAAACAGTCTATTGCTCTTGCTCAGGGGTCTTGTATTATTCTGTTAGTATATGTACATGATAATGCAGCAGACTAAATTGCTAGCCTACAGGTAGAGTAAAATCTCAGACTCCTCACATAATATGTGTTATCTGAATATTTCAATGGCCTATTTGGTGCCCATGCTTCATTTTGACTATAGATAAGTTGGGACATTCTCTATTATGTCCCCACTCAAGTGAATAAGAGAAACCATGGTGGAGAGCTTACACCAAGGAGAGACACTTTCTACTCTTACCTTGTTGGTCTAAGTAGGACATGTAAGTATGACAATCAGGAAGGTAGAAAATCAGGAAAATTCTGTGAACAGAATTAATGATTATCACCGAGTAAATAGATCTGTATTCTTACTGAAGGGCTTTGGGCTAAATAAAGTGCAGTGTGTTGAAAAAATATGAGGACCTCCTTTAGAGGTCAGATAAGTAAATTGATATCAGTGTGAAAGAATCATAGTTTAGCATCAAACCATTGGGATTTTTATCCCTTGTTCAATATTCAAAACTGGATGCTATTTCCAAAATGAAGATGACATGCAGTATTGAAAAAACAACACAAGTAGAAGAAAGGAGTCAGATTTGTCCAGCCATACCAAAAGCATCAATTTTGGTTCTAAACACCATAAATTAGGAAGGACTGAGGTAAACTAGAGTTTAATGAAAAAATTCAAAATAGTTTAACATATATTTTATCAGTCTATATTGTTTTATACTTTGTACTGTTCTAAGCATTTTGCAAATGGAAAAGATCTAGTAATTTTTATTAAACCTTTTTAAAAGAAGATTAAACTGAGGCATGGATAAGTTTTTACATTTCTTTTTAAATATTTTATTCATTATTTTTAGAGAGAAGGGCAGGGAGGGAGGAAGAAAGGGAGAGAGACATCAATGTATGGTTGCCTTTCACCTGCATCCAGCTACAGACCTGGCTGGAGACCTGGCTTGCAACCTGGTTATGTATCCTGTCTGGGAATTGAACTAGCGACCTTTGGGTTTGCAGGCTGGCACCCATTCTCTGAGCCACCAGATAGGGCAGTTTTTGCATTTCTTTAGACCATACAAATAAGTGGAGAGATGCCCATATTTTAATTAAGGCAATATGGCTCCAGAGTCTGTGCTCTTAAATAATCACAACACTATTTTCTCTTATTTTGCCTAAAAATAAAAATATTTCTTGGCACTTGTTTTCAATATTCAAGCACTAGACCACTGACTTGTAGAAGAAACTCTCTAGTAATTCTGTGTATCCCAAGGGATCAAATTGAAGATCATGAGTGGAGACATATTTGGTCTCAGAACATAAAGCTTCTAAGTCACAAGGATTATAAAATGATTTTATATAGAAGATAGCAATTTTTCAATGACACAATGGTCATGTTCATCCTGAATTATCAGTAATTCTACAGATAGAATTAACATTGTGACTAATATTAATATGAATTACCTAACCCATAAAGAAGTGAATGTCTTGGTAGTTTAGGATCTTATTTCCCTCCTTTAAACCCAGATTATGTAGTGAAGTCCAGGTTGATTAAGTGTTCAGTATGTTTGTATTCATTGATCCACTCTTTATGTCTTCCATGAAGGTTAATTTTGTCATTCTGTAAGAAAAATTCCATCCAAGAAAGCTGAGCCCTGTATTCAACATATGGACCTATATTAGAAATACCTTTTTTCCTTTTTATTTATTTTTTCAGCTATAGATACAGAGTGTTCTCCTAACTGTCTTTTTAAGCTTTGGTAACAGTGTCCATAAGCACAGGAATTTTCTATAATAGCAGAACCTGGAGGACTCTATAGCTATAATTTATCAATAAGACAGTCACTGGCAAAGAACCAGTAGGATTTTTTTTTTTTATGGAGAACTCTGTATATAAAAATTGTATTGGAAAGGAATTGTAAGAAATACCAAAACAGAGATATCATGTACATAAAGTTCAAAACCACATGCTACTTAAGTTTTAAAAATTTGACTGACAATTATATTCTTTTTGTACATCTAGATTTAAAAAGGTATGAAGACGTAAGTGACCTTTTAAAAGCAATTTCTAAAATTAACCATGAACTAGCTCTTCTCCACTTTGCCACAAGAAAGCTCCCTTGCCACACACAAAATTGCAGTGGCTAGAAAGGTTAAATAAAATTAGTAAAATGCTTCAGTATGAATGTTTAATGATACCATTCTCAAAAGCAAGAGCTTGACTCATGCACTTGTTTCTTACCACCCCTTCTTTTACATCCCATTCACTTTCCATTATAATAACTGAACTTTTATCTCTTGAAGTATTTTGAAAAATTTCAACTAAATTTTGTAGGCAGATTCCACTTTATCCAAAGAAAGTTCTGCCAAACACTGCATATTTGGAAATCTCTGGTCATTGAAAGCATATATCTCATTGGACTATGTATTTTTCTTCTCCTAGAGAAACCGAAAAAAAAAAAAAAAAAAAAAAAAACTGCATTGCTTGTTTTCATCAAAAAATCAAACTTACCTGGCTGGTAGCACAGTTGATAAGGCGCCGGCCTGCAAACCCAAAGGTTGCAGGTTTGATTCCCTAGCCAGGGCACATAACAAGGTTGCAAACCAGGTCTCCAATCAGGTCTGTGGCTGGAGACAGGTGAAAAGCAACCATACATTGATGTCTCTCTCCCTCTCTGCTTCTCTCCCTTCACCTCTTTATAAAAATAATGAAATAAAATCTTAAAAAAAAAAATCAAACTTAGCCCTGGCTGGTGTGGCTCAGTGGATTGGCTCTGGCCTGAGAACCCAAAGGTCGCTGGTTGGTCTATTCGGGACAATATGATGGTGATGAGAGTGATCCTCTCTTACTCCGGGCACTGACCTGGGAATAAATCTCCTAACCCAAGGAAATGAGGCTACACAGCTGAAAGAAACTTCCTGCAGAAAGTCAAAGAGGAGCCAAATATGGGCAGGCTCTGTATTAGGACTTTACTATGTGTCCTGAGTCAAGGAAATCAACCTCTCTGAGTCTTAATTAGTTACTTACTGGTAAAAAGTCAACAATAGGGTTGACATAAGAAACTACAGCCTTCGCTGGTGGCACAGTGGATAAGGCGCCGGCCTGCAAACCCAAAGGTCGCTGGTTTGATTCCCAGCCAAGGGCACATAACCAGGTTGCAAACCAGGTCTGTAGCTGGAGGCAGGTGAAAGGCAACCATACATTGATGTTTCTCTCCCTCTCTGCCTCTCTCCCTTTCCCTCTTTGTGAAAAATAATAAATAAAATCTTAAAAAAAAAAAAAAGAAAAGAAAAGAAATTAATGAATCCTGGCTGATATGGTTCAGTAGGCCGAGTATCCTCCCTCAAACCAAAAGGTCAAGGGGTCAATTCCAAGGTAGGGCACATGCCTGGATTGCAGGCCAGGGCCTGGTTTAGGAGCATGCAAGAGACTGATGTTTCTCTCCCCTTTTCCCTCTCATCACCTCTCTCTAAAAATAAATAAAGATGAGAAAGGGAGAAAAAGAAGGGAAAGAAGGAGCGCAGGAGGGACCCCTGGCCAAGTAGCTCAGCTGGTTGAAGTGCTATCCCTATATATGAAGGTTGCAGGTTGGATCCCCAGTTAGGGTACATACAAAAATCAGCCAATGAGCCCTGGCTGGTGTGGGTCAGTGGTTTGGCACTGGCCTGCGAACCCATAGGTTGCTGGTTCAATTCCAAGTCAAGGCACATAACCAGGTTGCCAGCCAGGTCTCCAGCCAAGTCCATAGCTGGAGGCAGGTGAAAGGCAGCTGTACATTGATGTTTCTCTCCCTCTCTGCATCCCTCCCTCCCTGCCCATCTCTCAGAAAATAATGAATAAAATCTTTTAAAGAGATATTTAAATAATATTTTAGGTTTGTCTCAACCATAAAAATGTATTCTTTATGAACTAGAGTCTATGCCTATGTTGCAGGATCCTTGCAGACATACATGAAATACTCTGAGTAATTGAGGAAAGTTTGACATGTATTTTTAAGAAGTGAGGATAAGGCAAGTAACTAAAAAAAAAAAAAGGTTTAATATCTTGGGGGCTAACAATAGTGGGGTGTTTTTATTACCTTTAATACTAAATGGATGTGGAAGGGAGCATGTATAAGAACCAGAGTTTAGTGGTGTCACCCTAGAGCTGGACTTTCAAGAAGTGACTTAGTCTGTGGGGGGAATATTTGATTTTAACTTGGTTTTCATTCTGTTTCTGCCCTTCAGTATGCTGCTCGTGATGCCCATACATTTGCATATATTTTTGTTTGTTTTTTAGGCTTTTTTTTTTTTTTTTCTTTTCAGTCAGGGAATTCAGTTCAGTTCCTAACACTCACTCATTCAGTCTTCTCTAGAATCAGAAATTCTGTCAGATTCCATTATAATTTCTGATTTGGTTGCATGATTATTTATCTTTTTTTAAAATATAGATGCATTTCAAATATACTTTAAACTATAAATAATTCTAAGCAACTACCCCAGTCTCTCCTACTTGGTGCATTGAATCACAATTTGCTGTCACAATTGGTAGTATTTTGAAAATAAAATATAATTCAGAATAATGATTAGTGAACAAGTCCTTCACAAAGGTAGTATTCAAAGGGCCAATAAGTGTTCAGTCTCTTTACTCATCAGGGAAATGAAAATTAAAGCTACAATAAATGCCATTAGGCATATCCCAGATAGCTAAAATTTAAACGATTGTTAATACCAACTGTTTAATAAGCGATGTGGAACAACTGTTGGGGAATAAATTCTGAAAATAATTTAGGTTGTAGTATGTATTAAATCTCAACCAACACAGATACATACTGTAATGAGAAAATCCACTGTCCACCAATTAATTATATGTTCATCAAAATATATGATCATAGCCCTGGCTGGTTGCTCAGTGGATAGGTGCCAGCCTGTGAACCCAGAGGTTGCTGGTTTGATTCCCAGCCAGGGCATGTAACCAGGTTGCAAGCCAGGTCTCCAGCCAGGTCTTTAGCTGGAGGCAAGTGAAAGGCAAGCATACATTGATGTTTCTCTCCCTTTCTTCCTCCGTCCCTGCCCTTCTCTCTAAAAATAATGAATTTTAAAAATCTGAAGAAAAAAATATGATTACATATTTGCCATAAGATATGTACATGAATATTCCCAGGAATACTATTCATAACAGTTATAGGTTGTAATCAACACAAATATCCATTGACAGTGGAGTAGTACAATGAATGAATAAATACATACATAGATGTTGATACATAGAAAATTGAAAACCCAGTAAGCATTGGACATTAAGAAAATATTGCTATCAGACATAGCAAGCACAAATCTTCTAAACATAAATAAATTTTAGTGAAAGAAGCCAGACGCAAAAACAGATAAGACAAAGCCATGGTGAATCAAGAAAATTGATCTTAAGAGAGAATTTGAAGATACTGTTCCATTGTATTTTGTATTCCTATGTAACTATTGAATTATCTGAAGAGGGGACAGATGAGAGGACATATGACTATTGTTAATATTCTATATCCAGATCTGGGTGATGGTAACATAGGTTCTGTTTATACAAATTCATTGAATTGGACACTTAGGATTTGTGCACTTTTTAAGGTATATTTTACATCATGCACTAAAAATTGTAACCAAATATATTTAATAGGGTTAAAATATATATTAATTTCTCCCTCCACATGTAGCCATTTTTCTGAATTTGGAAATTGTGCTTTCCAGCCCTGGTTGGTGGCACAGTGGATAGGGCACTGGCGTGTGAACCCAAAGGTCACTGGTTCGATTCCCCAGCCAGGGCACATAACCAGGTTGCAAGCCAGGTCTCCAGTCAGGTTCATGGCTGGAAGCATACATTGATGTCTCTCCACGTCTCTGCCTTTCTCCCTTCCCCTCTCTCCAAAGATAATAAATAAAATCTTAGAAAAAAAAAAAAAGAAATTTTGCTTCCTATACAGATTTCTATACCTTTGGTATATACTTACAAACTGATATAAATCTAAAAATAATGTGTAGTGCTTTTTAAAACATCTTTATATAAAGAAATAAAATTGTGTAATATGCAAATGTTTATAAGTATTTGTCAATATGTTTGTATATATAAACATACATAAACATTACATGTACATATGTTTATTCTTTAATCACATAAATTATTGTGTCATTTTTATAACTACGTATATGTATTTAACTCATAAATATTTTGTTGATTTCCATTATTTTCTTCTTCTTATATTATTGCAATGAACACTTTATTTTAATTGAATTTATTGGGATGACATTGGTTGATAAAATTATGTAGGTTTCAGATGTATAATTCTATAATCTACTATCTGCATATTGTGTTGTGCACTCACCATCCCACATTGTCTCCTTCCTTTGCAATGAACATTTTTGAATATGAATGTCTGTGGACTTTTCCATTGTAAATATAGGATAGAATTTGGGTTGTATGCTACTGCATATAAAATATTCAGACTTTACAACTTTGTCTCCAAAGATGTTATTTCAAATCACATAATTTAAAATATCTAAATTGAAATGATTATGATTCTTCTCCCCTAGTATTCAAAAGTACTTTCTGTAACAGAAGTCCCTTCTTTAAGTAATTTCTGAAGATAAAAAAATGATTCCATAATTTGTTGGTGAATCATTCATTGTGCACTCCTGTGGTTGAGTCACTTCATTGGTCCTCTGGCTCTTCGCTGCTGCCCTAGGGGCCAAATCTCCAGAACTACTAATCAATCAGCACCAGTTCCTCAGACCGCATTGCTTTCCCTCTTGAGCTTTCCCATCCCTAGAGCTCTGCTTTCTTAAAAGACATTCTATTTGGAGATTATTATGGGGAATTTTTTTTTTTCTCTTTCTCAGTCCCAAATATTGTGCATTCATTTCTAGGTCAAATATATTTCAGCAGTTGTTGGAGGGCACATTTACTGTCTGGACCAAAGTCCCTATAAAATAATTATAGTCTAATATATTTCCTGTGGCCTGAGCTATTGAATATTTTCTATAGTCACTTTGTTATATAGATATTTAGTTTATTAAATAATACAATGAATAAGAGAGGAATCATCTAAAATTATTACTTTTTTTTTCTTTTTACTTTTAAAGCAAACTATCCTATTTCTCTGATCACGTATAAAAAAGTTTGTCCATGAGTGGTAGGCAGTAATGCTCCCCCAGCCCTCACCCAATATAAAGCCCTCATTTTAGCTCCTGGAATTATTGAATACATTTTCTTAAAAGGCCAAAGGGCCTTTGTAGTTATGAGGAGTGGTGGGATTTTTTACTTTATAAATGGAGGAAAAATGAAATAATTGTAATGCAACAACAATAAATTAATAATTAAAAATAAATGAAAACAAAAGTGTAATTTTAAAAAAGGAAGGGGTGGGTCACCAGCCAAACAGTGCCAGTAGCTTCTGTGAATTGAAAAAATCAAGGAAATTAATTCTCTCTTGGGGCCTCCAGAAGATTTGCAGCTCTATCAGTATTTTAGTTTTGGCCCACTGAGAACCTCATAATTCTGACCTCCAGAACTGTAAGAAAATAAAGTTGTTGTTTTTTTATTTTAAAAAGATTTTATTTATTACTTTCAGAGAGAAGGGAAGGGAGAGAGGTAGAGAGGGAGAGACATCAATGTATGGTTGCCTTTCACCTGCCTCCAGCTAAAGACCTGGCTGGAGACCTGGTTTGCAACCTGGTTATGTGCCCTGGCTGGGGAATTGAACTAGCGACCTTTGGGTTCGCTGGCCAGAGCCTAATCCATTGTGCCACCAGCCAGGGCTAAAGTTGAGTTATTTTAAAACAATAAAGTTGGGTCATAATAATTTGTTATAGTGTCAGTAGGAAACTAATGCACTGGGTTTTGCATTTCATTACAAATCTATGTCTAGATTTATTTTTACTTATTTTGTTTAGCATTCATCTTTATTCACTACCAGAACATGCTCAAGTATTACTACTTCTAATAATGCTTGTTGTGTTATCAAAGCACTAATTGGCTACCCTAGCTAACCTGAGAATGCCTAACATTCTAGCGCTCACACCAAACTTGGGGCCCAGCAAGGTAGACACTGTAATGCTTAGGACCCAGTCATTCTGGGACAACCCTCACAGTTGCTTTGAGGTCTTTCAACTCTCCAAAGAGCCAATATTGAATGTTTAGCAGGTTCGCACTCTTCAAGGATCTCTTCAAGTTTGGGATATTTCTTTCTCCATTCCTGCTCCTCTTTAAAGCACACCTTATTTTGCTTTTACTCTTTGAAGTTTCTAGCATATTGAGTTTAGACAGTTTAGATTATTATTGGATTGGCCAAAAAGGTTGTTTGTTTGTTTTATGTAAGGTGACTCAAGTAGCATTGAAGTTGTCTTTAACTTCATTTGAAACAATTTTGTTAGAGTGCATTGTGACAGATGCCATATCAGCGTGCATTTTAAAGAAACATCAAAATTGGTGAGTTTTTGTGTAGCTATTTTAATACTAGCAATGGAAGATAAAATACAACATTTTCAGCATATTGTTTTGTTATTTCAAAAAAAGTAAAAACGCAACTAAAACACATTCAAGTGAAAGATTTGTGCAATGTACGGAGAAGGTTCTGTGAATGATCAAATGTGTCAAATGTGTCAAAAGTGGTTTGAGAAGTTTAGTGCAGGAGATTTCTCACTGGTTGATGCTTCACAGTTGGGTAGAGCAGTTGAAGCTGACAGGGATCAAATTGAGACACTAATTGAGAACAATTAGCATTACACCACATGAGAGATAGCCGATATACTCGAAATATCCAAATCAATAAAGTTATTGATGAAAATGAAAGATGTGACTTTTATTTTATAGAAAAAGTAATGCGAATGTTTTTGGCCAACCCAGTACAATTGCAGGAAGGATCACTGATTTGAACCAACTTCTGGTACTAGGACAGCAAAATTCACTCAAATAAGATTTTAATTTATTACCATACAAATGACAAATTATGGTTAATGTATTGAAAGAAGGATTCTAAAATGCACAGTAACATGAAAATAGATTTTTATATTCATCACCTTAGCCTTTATTTTATAGTGTATAGGTTATTTATTTTATTTTACAGATTTTGCATGGAGCAAAGCCACAGACTTGTCTAATAAAGAACCACAAACCTTTAATGTTTCCAGGCAGGAAAAAGTTTCTTTTGTTTTTAATGTTAAATTTTGTTTGTTTTGTTATTTTTTATGTTTGGCGCAGCAAAAGGACAATATTTCATGCCTAGGAGGGTTGTATGTTTCAGGCAAATATCTGTTTACTTACAGTGCTGCTTTGAGGAACTTTGAGGGAGTGGGGAAGACTTCACTGCTTATCTCTAATCCAGTTCGCCTTCATTGTTTCCTGGTACTTGAGCTCACGAACCATATTTTCCAGGATAAAAGAGCACTGACTAATTTAACTCTAACATTACATACATAGACTTACATTCCAAAAATGAGTTCACCAACTTTTCTAGCATTTTCATCGATTTTACCAAATCTCACCTCTCCTGTCAGACTTGCCCCTCAGAAACATTTCTGAGACTGAACAAAGATTGTTACTCTGCCTTGGAGATATAAAGCCAGCTTTGCATGATCAGCTTTTCCTGGTGGTATTTACTTGCAAACTTCAGCAGGGAAAAAGAGTAGTAACAGGACTGTGTAAAAGCAGAACATGTGACAGGAAGAAAATAATTTTAAGAAAAATGGCAACTGTTTGATGTAGTCCAGTTTATTTATTTGTTCCTTTATTTCCCTTGCCCTGGGAAAGATAGTGACAATATTGCTGTGTAGGATATCTGCCATTTGTCTACCTTAATTTTCTTCTAGGACTTTTATGGTGGCATGGCTTATGTTTAAGTCTTTTATTGATTTTGAGTTTATTCTGGTGTATAGTGTAAGTTGGTGGTCTAGCTTCATTTTTTTGCATGTTCCTATCCAATTCTCCCAACACCACTTGTTGAAGAGGCTATTTGCACTTCATTGTATGTTCCTGCCCCCTTTGTTGAGTATTAGTTGCCCTGAGAGTCCTGGGTTTATTTCTGGGCTCTCTGTTCTGTTCCATTGATCTGTTTGTTATTGTGCCAGTACCAGACTGTTTTGATTACTATGGCTTTGTAAAATAGCTTAATTTCTAATATTGTGATTCCTCCTACTTTGTTCTTTTTTCTCAAGATTGCTGTAGCTATTTGAGGTTGTTTTTGGCTCCATATAAATTTTTAAAATATTTGTTCTAAGAAGGAACTTCTGCCATTTGCAATAGCAGTTATAGGAATTTGTGTAAACTGGTTATTGTTTTGTCCAAATATTAACCATAAGAGGGACTTCTTAAAGAATGAAACATTTTAAAAAGTGATGAAATGGAAGCTAGTATTACAACTGAAGGAAAAAAGAAAAAAACTAAATGTGAAAAATGTTCATGGAAATGAAAGAAAACAAATTATATTTTAAAGTGGTTTTTGCTATTTAATCTTTTTTTGTTATTGTCTATGAATTTACACCAAAGAAAAGAAACATGGAGATTATAAAAAGCATACAAGAGATAAAAATACTTAGGCAGTTTCTTTGGAGGGGCAAGTAAAAGAGAAAAGTTTGAAACTGGTTGCCCAGCAAAATATTATTTTATTACTAATTCAATTGAGATGAAACATCAGTGTTTATAGTTACATAAGTACAAACTCCAGAAAATAAAGTTTCTGATATGATTTTTATATATCCATGATAAAATGCATGTATTTTGGGATTGTATCAGGTGCAAAAAGACAACGAGATCTGAAACACTGATCTAGAATTAATGATAAATACTTTACTTTTTAGGAAGAATAAATAAGGCAAATATAGTCATTTCCTACACATCACTATCAGGTAGTAGTATGGATATTTTATAGATAAATTAATTAGGTGTTGATAGACTTGAACTTATAATCATGTTGTTCTGCAGTAAAACTTAGACTTTTCTGCAAGCTAATTCAAAATAAGCCTATAAATGAAAGGAAAAAGCTTAAATGCTTCTTTTTTTAATATTTAGGAATTAAAACTAGTATCAACTAGATTAAAATCAGTTGTATGCTACGATTTGCAATAAAACACTTAATATGGAAAGTGTAGTGAGTTTTTAAAAAGTAAAACGTTAATAGCACATACTTGCATACAGGTTGTCCTACAGCATTTGGTAAAGGCATGATGGCACAGCTTGATTTATGCTAAGTACTGTTGTTGTTTTTTTTTTGTTTGTTTGTTTTATGAGTAGTACTGCCACTAGCACTACTACACTTCCACCATGACAAAAGATTCATTTTATATTTGCGGTATGCAAGACTTTGTGCTAAGTGATGTATGTATTTTATCACAATACTTTTAGTAGTGCAAAAATTAATTATTATCACTACCATTTTATAGGTAAAGACATTGAAATTCAGAGTTAAATGAATTCCTCAGAATACACAGGAAATAGAAACATGCTATTCAACACTGCCATTTGCCTACTGATATATCATTTCACACTTGGAATTGCATTTTTATATACAAAAGTTTTATATATTATTATATACCATTTTTCTGAAATTAGTCTTTAAAATAGAAAATGAGATGGGTAAATCAGATGATAATCTTGTTTTGTTTTTAAAGATAAGGAAGTTGAAGTTTGGTTATTCAATGTAGGGAGTACCAGAAGAGATATATGTAATCATATTCTAACGAAGATATAAACAGGACTAAAACTTCAAAAAGTTTTCTCTGATAATGCCTTTACATTTGTCATTTTTTTTCTATGGTCCAAAGTCTATAGTTTATACTATTCAGATGTCTTTTAAACTGTCATTTCTTTTTGGCTTGTCTTGTCCAACCTGGCCCTGCCATGCCTCATTTTGTCTTGTCTATTCTTTTTTCACAGTTTTTAGTAGCATTCCATTTTACTAAGCAAAAGCATTCAGAGTTTTTACAGTGATTAACAAAGGTCTACTAAAGCTGGTTTCAGCCTAACACTCATTTTATCTGGCTACATTCTGCCACTTATCCAAGATAATACAAAAAATTCTAAGATATTTGGATATTTATACTGAAAATGAGTGAATAGAAAATAACTCTAGTCTCTAGCCGCAACCCACACTTTACTGTCCATTATAGCTGTTTTCTAGTTTTTCTTGATGCTAATCTTAAACTCAGTACTTATCACATAAATAAAGAGATAAACAACTATATAAAATACTGTGATAAACATAGATATTTTGAAGATAATTTCATGGATACATAATAGAAACTGTTAATAGATAAAATTCATATTTGCATATATATGTGTGATATCTGTACCATTTACACTTATTTCTATAAATGGACACTGTCCCACAATATTAATATAGAAGTAGTCTTTGAGAAATTGTATACTCAGGGTTTTTTGTTTAAATTAACTTTTATTATATACTTTCTAAAGTATATTTTATTGATTATGCTGGTATAGTTGTCCCAGTTTTTTTTCCCTTACTCCCCTCTACCCAGGAACCCCTTTTGCTCCTGCAATCCCACCTCCTTTAGTTCATGTCCATGGTCCCGGCATATAAATTCCTTGATTTCACCCTTTCCTGTATTATTCTTAACTTTCCCTGCCTATTTTGTACCTGCCAATTATGTTTCCTAATCCCTGCACCATTTCCCCATTTTTCCTCCTTCCCCCTCCAGGTTGATAACCTTCCAAATGACCTCCATATCTCTGATTCTGATCTTATTCTGGTTGTTTGTCTAGTTTGTTTTTATTATTATTATTATTATTATTAGATTCTGTTGGTTATAGGTGTGAGTTTATTGTCATTTTAATCTTCTTATTTTTTGAGTAAGCCCCTTTAACATTTATATAATAATGGCTTGGTGATGATCAACTCCTTTACCTTTACCTGTCTGGGAAGTACTTTATCTGCCCTTCCATTCTAAATGATAGCTTTGCTGGATAGAATAATCTTGGTTGTAGGTGATTGCTTTTCATTATTTTGAATACTTCTTGCCAGTCCCTTCTTGCCTACAAAGTTTCTTTTGAGAAATCAGCTGGTAGTCTTATAGGAACCTCTTTGTAGGTAACTTTCTTCTTTTTTGTGCTACTTTTAAAATTCTTTATCTTTTGACTTTGGCATTTTAATCATGATATGTCTTGATTTGTTCCTGTTTGGATCTAGCTTGCTTGGGACTCTCTCTGATTCCTGAACTTGTATGTCTATTTCCTTCATCAAATTTGAGAACTTTTCCATCATTATTTTCACACAAGTTTTCAATTTTTTCCCCTTCATCCTCCTTTGGCCCCTTTATGATTTGGATGTTGGCCAAATTTAGCCATCCCAGAGGTTCCTAAGTCTCTCCTGTTTTTGTTTTTCTTTTTTCAATTGTTCTTTCTTCTTTCTGTACTGATTGACTCTTTCTTTCTTTCTTGTGTTTCAAATCATTGATTCAAATCTCAGTTTTCTTCTTTTCACCATTTGTTTTGTGTGGATTTTTGTCTGTTTGACTTAGCATAGCCTTTACCTCTTCCTTTCTCCATTTGCCATACTCAAGGTTATTTCTCAATTCTGTGAGCCAGCATTTTAAACTCTGCATCTGTTAGCTTGGCTATCTTCTCATTGCTTACATCTCCCACTAGAACTTTGATCTGTTCCCTCTTTTGGGCCATACTTCTCTGTCTTCAACTTGACAGAGTGTTTTCCTCTGTGTCTTAGATAGAGCTGTTGCACCTGTTACACTGCAAGGGGTGGAGCCTTGGGTATCCATCAGTACATGGTGACCCATATCACAAGTTGTGGCGCTATATGTAGGGAAGGGGTCTGAGAGGGAACAGTGCTGCTTGTTCAGTACTTCCCCCTTTCCAGGCACTTCTCCCACTTCCCATTGGAATGGTGCGCCTCTAACTGTTGCGCTGACTGTGGTTCCCAGAGTGGGTGGATCTGTAGATGTCTAGGACCGTGGGGGTCTCTAAACAAATGAATCCTGCTGAGAGACATAGTTTCTTCCTTCACCCCAACCCCCACTGGCTTTCACAGTCAGAAGCAATGAGACTATTTTCCCCCTGGCTCTGGAACCGTGAGCTGTGCTGTCCGGTCTGGGGCTGCTGGGAGTGCTCCCCAGGTGTCAATACTTTTTTTTAATGTGTGGCTGCACTTTCCACTGGCCAGCCGTAGCTGCTATCTCATTGCAGTTACCTTTCTCTCTGTCCGACCTCCACTTCTGCTGGCCTCTTTTTTAATCATATAGTATATATTCATGAAAAGTTTCCATAAGATATTTAATTAAAATGAAACCTGAGTATCATGATCATCTTAGTGCACAACATGAAAATGTTTTGAAAATGTATTTGGAAAGAACAATATCTAAACATGTTTATAATATTACAAATGTATACCTGTTAGCACATGTATTAAAGGTGCTTTAATGATAGTTATTTGCTTAAACTTATATTTTATCCCAACTATGTGTGTTTGCTTATTATTTACATAATTTATGACATGGAGTTAATCACAAATGACTCATAGTGTTATATATCTTAATTGCCTTTATAGGTCATCTTTATCATACATGATTTTAAAGTAAATAATGATGATGGGTCTCTTCTGTATGTTTTGCTGCTCTACTAAACTGTTCCTCTTCTATGAAGAGCACTCAGAATTCAAGACAAAAACATTTGAAATATATAAACCTGATATATATATATATATATATATATATATATATATATATATTAGATTTTATTCAGCAATTTTTTAGAGAAAAGGGCAGGGAGGGAGGAAGAAAGGGAGAGAAGCACTAATGTATGGTTGCCTTTCACCTGCCTCCAGCTGGGGACCTGGCTGGAAACCTGTCTGGAAACCTGGTTATGTTGCTGGGAATTGAACCAGCAACCTTTGGGTTCACAGGCCAGTGCCTATCCACTGAGCCACCAGCCAGGGCAATATTTATATTTTAATGGCAGGTAACAAGTTCTTATAATAAAATGAAGCTTTCTTAAAATACAAAATTCACACTTTTTAAAAGAAATAAATAGAAAAGGGTAGCAATATAATCTGATTCTTCTGATGTTGAAAATAAATATGTAAAATATTCAGCTGTTATAATTTTGCTTAATGAAAAGTTGTCTTAATCCTTGCTACTTAATGAAATCCACCATCGTGTTTAAATTATATTGAAATCAAATAAGTTTCCTGAAAATATAAAAATAGAAGCAGTCTTATGAAAGAAAATATAAAGTGTTTGCCTTGAAAAAAAATGCCTATTTAAAAAAAATGAAGTGTATATAAATAAAAGTGGTACAGGATATAAGGCTAATAAAGGAAATCATTAATAACTTGGAGTAAATTGTATGAAAGTGTAAAGCTATTAAAAACAGCATAGTTAGTATCTAGGTTGAATGAATGATGTTGAAGATATAGTTCTCTTAGTGGAAAGCAGTGTAGGGAAATTGAGACCAATTGAATAGAACAGCAATAAAAAAAATTATACCTTTCTATTTTGTATAAACAATACTTTATTCATTAACTTTTCTTTTTTCTCTATTATTTATTTATTAGAACTGTAGTAGGGAATTTAAATTGTGACTATATGTTACATTTATTTAGACACATTTTATATTTGCCGGAAAAAATAATATAATTTACTTGCATTTACAATATATGTAGTATCAAAAAATGAAAAGTTAACCCTTTCTTTATTTTCTTCCTTCCTTTTTTCTTACATTCTCCTCTCCCTTCTGCATAATGCCATCCAAAAGGTCTTGAGATCCAGTACCCAAATAGGCATTTTCTTCCACCTATGATAGAAGAATTCAGAAGCATATCAGGGTACCATGCCAAAGAGGTGTGCAGAAGGAATAATGACATAGACATACATAGAAATAATTATTGGAGTTAATATCAGTGGATTAATAAATACTGATATAAACTACATTTATGAATATATATTTCCTAGCTATTCCTAGTCAATAAGAAGGCCTAGGATAAGTAACACTGTATTAGTGCATGGGTAGCAAACACAAGGCCCGTAGGCTGAATCCGGCCCTCCACTTTGTTTTATTTGGTCCAGCACCTTGTTTCTACCCGGTTTGCTTAACAGTTAAGGAGTAAGTTACATTTACACAGTCCTCAAATTACATTCAGTCCTTGAAGGCAACTGTGAGGCTGTTGCTGCGCCCGATGAAAATTATTTTGACACCCCTAGCGTAGAAGATTCACCAAATATGCAGATTTTGTGTTCTAAGTGTATTCTTCACTATAGGGTTCCAAGGGCTAAGATAGAGAAAGTGTGAGATAGGCCTAGACCATCTTGTTGTACTGGAAATTAAGAAAGTACTCAAATTAAGATGGAGACATATGTAAAGGACACAGAAGCCATTTGAAGGAACCCATACTGGCTACACAGAGACTATTTGAGTATCAAAAGAACAATGATATTAACAGATTATAACCCATTGCATAAAGTAAGATGTGTGCCCACAACTGATAGAGAGAAATGAAATAATATCTAAACAAGGAAAATAGAAAGCTTCATCTGACACTGAAATGCCCATTTGTGTGTATAGAAGGAAGATTGAAAATTTTTCAAGTCACATTTAGCAACCTTCAAAGTAATAATTGATTTGAAAACTTTTGTAAGTGGATAGGAAGTCAAACAAAAGTTTAAAAAATAGCTAGAATATTATTCTACAAAATTATTTAAATTCTAGGGATTTTTATTTTTTACCTCAATTTAGTAGGTTCCTAATTGCTACTCTGGGGACCAGCTGAGCACTGCAAGTGCCATTATTTCTAAAGACTTCAACTTCTAAAACACATGTAGAGGAGAAACAGAGGGTATTGAAAGAAGTAAGACCTGTGCACAGCCTAAATAAATAAATAAATAAATAAATCTATTATCTAAGATAGAAAACTCCAAAAAGAATAAGTTGTAGTTTCAGTAGCTTAAAATAAAGTTGAGTTGTATTATTGGAGGGGGGAGGATCTGACTCAAAAACCAAATTAATTTTTTATTATGGGTTTGGCACCGTCTCTAGGACAACTTTCACAAAAGTGAGTTCTGCCATACACCATTTCTGTAATATGTTTCACAAAAATAGCATTGCAGAGTAGAGTAAGTATTAAAGAAGAAAAGCTATGCTTAATTTTGCTAAAATATATCCAAAGTACTATCACTTAACATGTAATAATTATATAAGCTATTGGCATATTTTAATTTTTTTGTATTAACTCTTCAAAATCCAGTATGTACTTTAAATACATGTAAAAATATGTATGGGTGTAAACGTATTTTTGCATGTGTTTGGTAATATTATAATTCATATTACTTAAAAGAGTAATTCTTTAAACAAATGAATTAATGTAGGCATTTTGGAATAATGAAAAGAAAACTTTGTCTTAATATGATTTGAGAAGCTGGCAGAAGGCAGTAATTAAATGGTGAATTGTCTGGATGTGAAAGGAAAAAAAAGTACACGTTGGTGGTTACAGAATAGATGGGGATGTTAAGAAGAACAAAGGAAATAGAGAAGCCAAAGAACTTACATGCATGACTCATGGACATGAACTAAGGGGAGGAAATAGGGTACTGGGTGGAGGGGGGCAAAGATGGGTAAATTGGGACAACTGTAATAGCAAAATAAATAAAATATATTAATAAAAAATTTTAAAAAATAAAACTAATATGAACGTATTTGATGCAAAATAAGGTAGTATATAGCCTCAAGGTATCTCACCATAAAGTATGTATTTATTAAAATAAGGGGAAAATTTTTTAAATGGCAAACCTAGTATATAGAAGCTTAATCAAATGATTAAAACTAATAGAGTGATGAGAGACAGTCAATAAAATGCAATGAGAGGAACACATAATTATTTATATAATATTTCATAATCTGAATCTGTGCCTAAGAAATGTCAGATAAATACAAATTGAAGGACTTTTTATAGAATATTTGAAAGTAAAAGAAAGGTTTGAGAAATTTTTAGAATGAAAGACAGTAAAGATTCTAAGACCATAAAATCTTCATGTGATACTGAATTCAATTATATTGCTATAAAAGAAATGATTAAAATTCGAACAAGCTACATAGAGTAAATGGTTGTAAAACACCAGTCTCTATTAACTTATTTTGATGTTTATACTCCAATTATATAAGATAGTGTTCTGGTTTGTGTTCAGGGAGCAGGAGAACATTTGAAATTCAGCCTCATATAGAAAAAAATTTGTATGTTTTTTCCAACTCTATAGCTATATTATTTGTGTACTGACTAATACAAATTGAGTTTCTGAGGTATCTTTTCATTACCTTTAGAGTGCTACTATTTTTAGGAACAATTGTGTGTTCAAATAACATACTATTTATTTATTTATTAAAGATTTTATTCATTATTTTTAAAGAGGAAGGAAAAAAGGGAGAGAAACATCAGTATATGGTTGCCTTTCACCTGCCTCCAGCTACAGACCTGGCTGGAGACCTGGCTTGCAACCTAGTTATGTGCCCTGGCTGACGAGTCAGACCAGCGACCTTTGGGTTCGCAGGCCGGCGCCAATCCACTGAGCCACCAGCCAGGTCAAATAATATATATAGTTAATCGGTCATTTTACACAATTAATGTGTCAAAACTTAGCAGTCAGATTCTCTTATGTTTATGCAGGTGCAGACTATTACGCAGAGAAACCATTGTAATAACTTTAAAAACTCTTTCAGAATTAATGGCAAGAGATAAGAACTGTGAATCAGTTTTCCCCACAATTTAAGTAATTCAGACCATAAAATCTCTAGACTGCAAAAATCAAAATAAGATGCATAGATTTTTTGTGATTAAGCCTTTCAAACTGTTAACTTAGCATTGAAAATGTTTATTCGTTAGATTTAAAAATATTAAATTTATTGCATGTTATTGTATCACTACATGGATCAATTAAATTAATTTTCAATCTGTAACAGAATTGATGTTAGATTGACATTACACAGTATTTACTTTTCCTATGCACGTTAGTACTGACAACTCTTAGTAAGCTATTTCACAAATGTGGTACTATTTGGAAAGAAGCTGCACATTTATTTAATTTATAACCATCTCTTCATTATTCAGCATTGACTGTAGTTTATGAATTATCCTGACTTCTTTTTAATCCATCTTCTGCTTCCTATTGCCAGCTCTTTGCAAAGATTTCTTGTTTTCTCCCCTATGGAGACTTTCTATACTTACTTTATCATTAATCTCTCCCATTTCCTTTTTCCCTTCCCTTAAGGAAATCCACTGTGTAATTGCACGAAGAAACATTTTCTAGTTCTTAGATGCTAATATTTGTTGCAAACTTATTAGGATAATGTGTTTGCCTATTTTTTAAAAATTTTATTTATTGTTGTGTTACAATTGTTTCATTTTATCCCCCATTGCTCTCCCCTGCCCCAGCACCCTTTCGTCCTGTTTCCCACAGTCAGTCCCCACCTCCTTGTCCATGTCCATGGGTCTTTCACGTTAGCTCCTTAACTAAATCCTTCCCCTACTTTCACCCCTCTCCCATTCCCCGCTGGTCGCTGTCATTCCTTTTTTTTTTTTTCTGTATCTCTGATTTCATTCAACTTGTGTTTGTTTTGTTCATTAGTTTCCTGTATTAAGTGACATCATGTGGTATTTGTCTTTTGCTGCCTGGTTTATTTCACTAAGCATGATACTCTTCAGTTCCATTTTTAATTTATTTTTTGAGTTATATCAATTTTTATTTTATATGCTTTCATACACGTTTAGAATTACTATATAGTCTCGCAGATTGACTCATGAATATGAAATGTCCATATATATTTCTAGTAATTCTTCTTAAAGTGTATCTGTCTCATACACAGTATAGTAACCCCAGCTTTCTTTTGATTAATGTTTACAAGGCCCATCTTCCTCCAAAATGTTATTTTCAAATTCTCTTCATCTTCATATATATGGTATTAGTAGTTACATCTATTTTTTCATTTCTATTTATTTAGGTCTTCTGTTTTTCTTGATGAGTTTGATTAAAGGTTTGCCAATCTTCTTTACCTTTACAAAGAACCAGCTTTTGATTTCATCGATCTTTTGTATTTTTTTAGTCTCTTTGTCACTGTTTCTGCTGTAATATTTATTTCCTTCCTTTGCTTACTTTGATATCTGTTTGTTGGTTTGTTTTCTAGTTCTTTTAGGTATAGGGTTAGATTGTTTATTTGAGATTTTTCTTGTTCCTTGAGGTAGGCCTGTAATGTTTAGAGTTTCTTCCTACGACTACCTTCACTGTCTATAGATTTGGAGTCGTTGCATTTTCACTTTTGGTTGTTATCAGTTAACTTTTGATTTCTTCCTTAACCTTATTGTTAACCAATTCATCACTTGATACCATGTTATTTAGCCTCCATGTGTTTGAGTACTTTTTTAAAAATTATAATTGATTCCTGATTTCGTACCACTGTGGTCAGAGAAAATCCTTGATATGTTCTCAGTCTTCTTGAATTTATGAAGGCTTCTCATGTGTCCTAACATGTGGTCTATCTTAGAGAATATCTATATGCACTTGAAAGGAATATATATTCTGCTGCTGTGAGTGAAATATTCTGTAAATGTAAGTTAAATTTATCTGGTCCAATGTTTCACTTGAGGTCACTGTTACTTTGTTGATTTTTTGTCTGGAAGATTTATCCATTGATGTTAGTAGGGTTTTAAAATCTCCAACTATAGTTTTAGAGTTTACTGAAGCTGATCTCTCCCATAATGTCCACTAACATTTGCTTTATATATTTATAAGTTCCTTTTTTTAGGTGCATATATGTTTAAAGGGTTATATTCTCTTATTGAATCAATTACTTTAGTATTATGTAATCTCCATTTTTTGTTTTTTGTTATGACACTTGTTTTGAAGTGTATTTTGTTTGATATTAGTATTGCTACCCCAGCGTGTTTTAATTTCCATGTGCATGGAATATTTCTTTCCATTCCTTCACTTCATTCTATGTATATCCTTTGTTCTAAAGTGGGTCTCTTATATACAGCATATATATGGGCCATGCTTTCTTATATATTCAGATACCCTATATCTTTTGATTGGAGCATTTAATTCAGTCATATTTAAACTTACTGTTAATAAGTACTTATGTATTGCCATTTTGTTCTTTGTACCCATGTTCCTTGTCTCTTTGTTTTGTCTACTTTCTTTTTCATAAAGCAGGCTCTTAAACATTTTTTTTTTTTGCAATTCTTATTTAGTGGTAATGAACTTTTATAGCCTTTATTTTTGGTTTGAGAATCTCTTTATATTGCGTTCAATTTTAAACAACAGCCTTGCTGGATAGAGCAATCTTTGTTGTAGGGCCTTGCTTTTCATCACTGAATATTTTATACCAATTCTTTTTGGCCTGAAATGCCTCTGTTGAGAAATTAACTAACATTCTTATGGGAGTTCCCTTCTCGGTAATTATCTGTCTCTTGCTGCTTTTGAGATTCTCTCTTTGTCTTTAACATTTGCCATTTTAATTATATTGTTTTGTGGGAGGGGGGCGGGTTGGGTTCCTCTTTATTGGGACTCTCTGTGCTTCCTGAACTTATATGAAATTTTCCTTCATCAGGTCAGGGAAATTTTCAGCCATTATTTCTTAAACCAGGTTTTCAATTGCTTTCCCACTCTCCTTTCCTTCTTGTTACCTCTGTGATGCAGATGTTGTTACTCTTTATCTTGTTCCAGAAGTCTCTTAAGCTTTTCTCATTGAAAAAAAAAAAAATCATTTTCCTTCTGTTGTTCTGCTTAGTGCTTATTATTATCTTGTCCTGTAAATTGCTGATTTGATCTTATACTTCATCAAACTTACTGTTGATTCTGTCTAATGTATTCTTCATTTCAGATATTATATTCTTCATTTCTTTTTTAAAGATTTTATTTATTTTTAGAGAGGGTGAAGAGAGGGAGAAAGAAAGGGAGAGGAACATCAATGTGAGAGAGAAACTAATTGGCTGCCTCCTGCACATGCCCTGACCAGGGACCAAACCCACAACCCAAGCATGTTCCCTGACTAAGAATTGAAATGGTGACCTTTTGCCTTGTGGAACAATGCCCAACCAATGGAGCCACACCAGTCAGGGCTCTTTTGTAATGGTTTCTATGTCTTTGTTAATGTTTACTATCTAGTTTAATTTTCATTGAGATCATCCATTTTTCCCCTAGTTTCCTGGAACATCCTTATAACCATTGTTTAAAATCTGCATCTAGTATTTACGTTGCTTCCTTTAATTGTTTTTCTGCAGATTTCTGTTGTTCTTTTATTTGGGGCATTTCTCCCTATCTTGTCTCCCTTTTAGTGTTTGCCTCTCTGTATTAGGTAGATCTGCTATGACTCCCAACCTTGTTATAAAAGGCTTTCTGATGGATCTCAATGGCAAAATGTTCTCCATCACCTAAGCTGGGGGCTCCAGAAATGTTTCTTTTGTGGATTATGTGCCCCTTCCTATTGTAGTTGAGTCTTAACTACTGTTAACCTGTCTGTGAGTGGAGTTAAACCCTCAGACTGGTTGAATGTAAGGCTAGACCTCACTCACCATGTATGAATAGCTGTTATGGGGGAGCCCCTCAAGGCAGAGTTGTTCCCATAAGGTTTCTGGTATCTGCTGGGGTCCCCCTTTAGCTGTGCTACTTATGTGGCTAGTTGGATTGAGCTCTGTTAAGGCTAAAGCCCACCACTGCTTGTGTTGCTTCTGGTCCCACTTTGTTGTGTTTTCAGTGGAAGTCATTGTCAGATACTGTGTATAACCTGTTCTGGTCTACTGTCTGGAGCTACCAAGCTGCTCACTGATTGTGTTTCTGTTTACTTGGGCCTGGGTGTATGGGGGAGGGCCAATCTGTGTACAAGGGTTGGCTTTCTGCTGTTCTGAGCCGGGGACAGATTAATAAAAGGTCAGGGCTCTCCAAGGTCGTTATCCACCTATCATCTACTTCGCCACCTCTAAAGTTGCCTAAACTTCCTGGAGTGCCTTTTGAAGAAAGTCTATAGAGTGGGTCCAAGCTGGCTGTGCCCTTTTATCCCTACCACCCAGAATAATTTCTATAGAACAGGGCAGCCAGGTCGGTAAGATGGGGCTAGTGGTACCCTTACATGAGAGCAATGTGATCAGGAATTCATAGGGAGAATGTGGTCCCTACTCCAAAGCTATACTTCTCAATCTCTTCTAAAGTCTCCAGCTAGGTCTTACTCATGAGGAGCATGCCACCAATTCAGGTTCGGTGCAGCCAGTTGTCCTCACTGCAGAAGCAAGCTCAGCAGAGTGGGCCCACTGAAAGTTGGAATAAAGATCAAGATAGTTCTCTACTTGGAGTGGTGCCAGCTAAACCTGTGAAGGAGGCCATCTCTGCATCCCTCTAGATGCATAGCTGCATCCGCTCAAGCCAGACCTGAGCCTCTGAGATGTGCGCTGAAGGTCCCAGTTCTGAGTGGTGTTCCCTTCCTTCTGCAGGTCTGAATTCAGCATGGCAGGGCCACCGGAACTTGGAAAGATAGAACAAATCAGTTTCCCACTAGGGATGGCATTGGCTGAGCCTACAAGTGGGAGAGGGGACTGACCTTCTTAAGTATTATAGTTTAATGTCTGTTAGATGTCTACCTACAGATTTTCCAGAGAAGGAGCATACCAAAGGTCCCCGATGCATACAGCCAAAAGCTCTTCCTGCCAGACTCAAACCTGGAAGTGTGGTGTTACCAGTATTTGAGGACCATGTTAGCTTACTCTGCAGGCTGGTGCCATGAGAGTAAGAGTGCAAAGCCCTGTAAGATGGCACCTGAAGGCAATATGGGATATTGACTCAGGTCCGGGACCTTAGTAGCTGACCCTCCAGATCTCTTTGGTGGCCATGTCACCTAGGCCTTTTTACTACTACTGCATGCTCTTGGTCTCCTGCCCTCTATGAGAGGCCTGGGTGAGTACTGAAACACATCTGGGATTTCAGCAGACTCCCTGCCAGTTTTCACTGACAAATACCCTGGCCTCTGAATTTTATTTCCAGGTCCTTGCGCTCTGAGTTGGGGCTCCTGGAGTAAGGTTGAGGCTCCTCACTTCTCAGGAGGGACTCCTGCAGCTTAATTAGCCTTCTGACTTCTCAGCCTCCACGTGTGGGTATGGGATCTGCCCACTCTGTGTCTCTGCCTTCTTTATCAGTCTCTATGTTGCTTTTTCTGTAAACCTTTGGATATAATGCTCCTTTACAGCTGTGCTTCAGTTGCTCACTCAGGATGATTGCTATGTAATTCAACTGTAAATCTGGTTTGGCACTGGGAGGAGGTGAGTGTAGCATTCACCTACCTAGCAGCCATCTTGAAACTCCCCAAATTTTATTTTTTTAAGAAGTATGAAATATTTAGTAATCTAACATTCATAAATTTTCACAAATATGTGTATTGTGAAATATACATATTCACAATAATAAGTTGAGATAAGTTCAGAACTATTGCAATAGGATCAGGAGTAGTTCTGTTCAGTTAATGCACAGTTGCAATGATTATGATCTTTATTAGTAACATGAAAATAGGACAGAGAAAATGATCAACATAAGCATTCAGACACAGAGGAAGAAGAAAAGGGGGTATAATGTAATATATATGTATATTTTTTAAAATCCAGCAATGGGTAAAATAATGGTTTTGATGATTGTAAACAAAATATATTGAATTCAGTTTTAGTTTGATTATTCACTGTGGGCTTGCCAAAAACAAATGAACAAAAAAGTGTAGATCAAGGGAGATAAGTTTATTAGACTTCCCACAATAAGGGAGTACATTCCCTTAGTACTTAAGGAAGACTCAGTGTTGCCTCAAATTAAGGAAATAAAAGGATATTTATAAGCCTTTTTTTAAAAGGTTGTGGGCTGTGGCATCTTAAGGTGATTCTTAAATTGGAAAAACATGGGTAGAGTATGAGTACAATTTATGGTAAATTAGCTTTAGACTGGTGGATTTAGAGAAGAAAATTCAATGAATATGTTGTTAGAAAGTAAATGTTTATAATTCATTCACACAGTTAATGTAGTTTACTAGATACATTTTTATTGTTTTTATGCTTCTTTATCCCAGGTGGGTTCTGTTCTCTGGCAAAAAAAAAAAAAATTAATAAACATTATTAGAAGAAATTATACAGATCAAAAAACAAACACAAACAAGCAAACAAAAACCCTGAACATCAATTATTTTAGAAAACAAGTGCCTGACTCTTATTCTCTATAAACAACCAAGTTTGTCATCCTGTTTTGGACAGAGGTCCTAAAACTAAGAGATGCTATGTATAAACCAGGAAAGGGATACCTGAATTGTGGTGTGTGTTTCATGTTTAACAAAACCTGGGTCCCAACATAACTTATGAGATGTTGAGGAGTGAATAATCCTTAGAACAAAACTAAACTTTGACCTTCTCAATGAATCTTATCCAACCTGTATGCTACTATTCATTCACAATATCCATCTTGCAGGCTGAAAGGGTTTTACTAATGGTTTAAGCTAATTGATTTGATTTGGTTTTTCATCTCCCACAGATTTTTTTAATACCTGAGAATAAGGCTAGAACATGGAAAAGACCCTTTGTTCTCTCTTATTATGGGGATCGGAACTGGAAATCTGGGTGGCTTCATCCCTATTTGGTACTTTGCCCTTTTGTATTCAAGTTTGCTCAGCCTTTATCATCATCATCACCAATCATCATCATCCTTGTATAAGATTGTCTCCTCTTTTGCCACTGATAAGGCCCTTTAAGGTGAGGAAAGAATGTAAGAATTAGATTGGGTGAGTTTACTTGTGTTTTTCATTTCTCATCACTAGAAGACAATAGACAGTTTTCAGTAGGACATCTCACACCACGCTGGTACCCTATACCTATAGGTGTCCATAACCACATTTATTTGAGTACTTTATAGCATTTCACTAGAAAAATTTATAATTAAAATAGAAAATTTCAGGAAATTTTTATGTAAACATATGTTCATTGAAAAGGTACCTTAGGACAAAAATGGTAAAAACAACAAACAAAAACAAAAACAAAAAAAAACCCTTGTGAGAAAATTTTATACCCATGTCTATCTAAAAGATAGGTAACCTAAGAAAAAGATTACTTTTCTTAAGTAAATTGTAATAGTTCTCTTCTGTGAGAGTCAGTTTGTGCAAATGTGTGTGAGTGCATGCAGGTTTCAAAACAGACTTTCTGCATATAATCATTCTCTCTTGCAGAGGGAAGATAATTAGCTTCTAACAATGAAAATTCTATTTTTGTCTAACGTAAGCTCCCTCTTAATTTCCCTATGTGTCTGTGTATATGTGTGCATGTGTGTTCTTTTTCCATTCTATTTCCTTTCTCATTAGCTATTTTGAATATTCATTAATCAAATTTTGTTTCCTCATTTTGCAATCTAAGAATATGTAGTCTAGATACATGGTTAGAAGTTTCTTAAAGAATTAAAGCAAAATTCTGCTGCCTTTATTTTGCTTAAAAATGGCCTATGTTAAAAAAATCTTTAGCTCATCATGTAAATGAGTAATAACCAATTCTCCAGTTACTAGATGAGAAAAAGAGCTTTTTTTTCCTCTATAGAAACAGTACTTCAAAACATGATTTAAAGAGTCATTGCACTTTATGTACATGTATAAATTGCATTAATAAAAAGTTTGTGCACTATTCTGGATAAATATTTAAATCTTTCCACAAATTAGCATTATTTAATTATATTGATTTAAAGATTGCTATCTCCTTCTATAGCTTATTATGTAAAATTAATGTCAACACAACATTATAATGTGTGCAACACAAACAATAAACACTGCATTTAACATTATTAAATTTTCTATATTGATTTTGAAGGTCAAATGTTTTCTTGTTTTCACAAATGTTTAAAAAATTGACTATAAAAATTGTGTTTAAATAAATTTAAAAATGGATGTTTTTAAAAAGGTTAATGTAATAAATTCTTCAGACATTAAAGTAAGAGCTTAATGTATTGATCTGTTATCATTTCCATTTTTAATTAATATTAAAACATTAAAGTATCTGAACATTTACAAAGGAAAAGCTATAAACTTTAGTGATGAACTATTTTTATTCACTCTGATGCCTATAAAACATTTTACAAAAAATACTATAAAATAAGCAAATGCCTTTGATAATGTTATCTTTCTTGCCATCTTAAATTTTTCAAGCTGATATAAAATATATGCTTACAAAGATAAAGGATTGAGAAGGTAATGATTATTTTGTCTTCTAGTTTTTTCTGATTTGCTCACTGGGAGAAACTATAATTGATTACTCTGGTTAAAAATATAAATTAATAAGAGAATAAGGTATTTGAGACTAAGTCTGTAATAATCATACAGACTCAGCTCTGTATGATTATTATAGAAGGATATTAATATATACAAATAATGAATATGGTTGATATATTTCTTTAAAAATAATTGTAATTCATTGGTACGGGAATTATGATATAAATATGCAATGGCCTAATATGTCGATAAAGTTATTTATATGTTAAAGCAAAAGGTATGTTTTATGAAGGTATGATTAGTGTACCTTAATATAAAAACCATGAATATGTTAATATTTGACACACTTGACTCAGTATTAATATATTATTCATGAGAAAAATATTATAAAATAGTAGAATTTGTGTTTTTTTATAAAATAAACTAGTTGTTCTCTACCAAAAAAAACAAATATTTCTAATTTTTAAAAATGTTAAGTTCCTTTTAAACATTGTCCTCAATGCTATAAATTTCCAATAACTATTTCTTCTAGACAGTTCCTTTTTTTTTTTTTTTTTTTTTAATGTTACTTTACTGCATTCAAGCCAACATTCAAAACTGTGAAGGGTAGTAAAATATGACAGTAAGAGTTCAGGACATGCTAACCCAAAATAAACTGCTGAGGCATATTGTTTTCAGCTGTAGGTACTTGGAAACAGAGAATGCAGAAAAGGGCTTTCTCTGAACTCCTCTTATCCTCCAAAAGGAACTAAGTTGTCATAAATCACCTGTCCTAGAAGTTCATCAACCAGGGGAAGATTGACTGCTTACATAGGAAAGGAGACTCGAAGTCACCACCAAACCTAATAAAACTTGTTCCAGGCAATTGTATCTACCATCTATTTCTCTGTCAATTGATCTTTCTTAAAAATAATTTCCTCTGCCTGAGTCCCATATTTTTCTTCACTTTATTAAGATTTAATTCTGTATTCTGAAGCTAGCTCTTTGAGTTATTCATTTTTCTCTGGGTACCTCTTAAATATACATGTGCTATACATATTATTAAACTTCCATTGTTGTTCTCTTGATGATCTTTTTTCATTACAGAAGTCTCAACTAAGAACTTAGTTAGTTGAAGAGAAATTTATTTTTCTCCTCTACAAGTGTAACTGTTTAAGGTACCCTTTATCTATAAAACTCCTCTTGGGTTTGCTGAAATAATGTGAATAGAAGATTTTCTTCTTCAGCTTTTAAAAGGAAAATAAGAAAAATAATCATTGTTGTTATTCTCCAAATTTAACTACATTCTAAATATTGTGAAATTTCTGTATCTACTAAATTTAAAAGTAGAGAAACTGACAAACTATGAAGGAAATAGAGTTCTTATGATTATATATATATATATATATATATATATATATGTGTGTGTGTGTGTATATATACATATATATATATACTGATATATATATATATATATATATATATATATATATATATATATCAGTGATAGTGTATTTCTCAGTTAAAAGAAGTATGTTCTTTCACTGCTTTCCAAAAGTTCTGACAGGTTGCAATTCATGTTCATTTGTCCCTGTATCTTTTGATAACACCTTTTATTTCTTGTTTGCCTCAGTCATTTTTAGTAAGATGTTATTTAATTTCCACATATTTGTGGGTTTCTTCCTTTTTGCAGTTGATTTCTAATCTCAAAGTATTGTCGTCAGAAGATATGCTTGGTATGATTTTAATCTTTTTTAGTTTGTTAAGACTAGTTTTGTGATCCAACATATAGTCTATCCTTTAGAATATTCATTCCATGTGCACTAGAGAAAAATGGACAGACAATCAGATGTTCTAGGATGGAAGGCTCTGTAAATGTCAATTATGCCCTCATACCTATTAGAATAGTTATTATCAATAAGACAGGTAATAACAAGTGTTGGAGAGGAGGTGGAAAAAAGGAACTCTCTCATTTACTGCTGGTGCGATGTAAAATGTTATGGCCACTATGGAAGAGAGTAAAGAAGTTCCTTAAAAAATTAAGAATAGTTACCATATGACTCAGCTATCCCTCTTATAAGTATCTACCAAAAAAACTTGAATTTATAAACTTTATTTATAAAGATATTTGCACCCCTATGTTCATTGCATCACTATTCATGGTAGCCAAGACATGGAAGCAACCAAAGTGTCCTTTAATGGATGATTAGATAAAGAAGGTGTGGTACATGTATACTATGGAACACTATTCAGACATACAAGTGAAGTATTGCCATTTGTAACAACACGGATGGACCTTGAGAATATCATGCTGAATGAAATTAGTCATATAGAAAAAAGCTAAGAACCATATAATTTCATTAATATGTAGGATGTAAAACTCATAGAAGTAGACAACAGGATCGTGTTATCAGAGGGACAGTGGGGTAGTAAAGAGTAAAGTTAGCCAAGGATCTGGTGACTGAAGAGGATTTGATTTTGAGTGGTAGGCATACAATGCAATATACAGATCATGTAGCATAGAAATTTAAATTTCAAACCTGTTTCACATCAATAAATTTAATAAAAATGGACACATACTCAAGTTCAAGTGCACAAACTAGTATAAAAACTATGAAGTTACCTTTTGTTTCTAAATATTAATATCTCAAATGGGGACAATTACTGTCTATTGTCAATGATGTTTTATTATTACATCAAAGACTCTAGATGGAGATTGGTCAGTGTCCTCCCTGTTTAGAATATGTGATTACTTTCAGAGTAATCTTTCACTAAATCCATATGAATTATATATTGTCCTGCAACAAAAGGTTCCATACTTTACAATGCTTCTATTGCTGGATAACAAAAAATTAGATTCAAACTGATTAAAATATTAGATCAGTATCAGTAGGGTAATTTTATTTAAAATTTTTGAGAATATATCTAGTAACGGTTTCATTAGCCAAACTTATAACCCAGGCAATTTAAAAAGTGGAACGTAAGATCATCTGAACGTTTGCAAATTCATTTTAAACAATTGCTTTCATCCAATGGATTTGCTTTCTTGGTTGAGACCAGGGAAGATAATTGGGAGATTAAGGAATCACCAGCCTTGTAAAATTGTTTAGCTACTTGTTCTCTAGAGAATGCCAATTTTAAGTTGCTCTTGATATTGTAGCATTCTCAATAGATGCTTGTGTTAATGACTTTTGGTCATTCTCTTTCCCTTTAAGGTAATACTTACAGAGTTGTCATAAGTGTAAAATATGTATGCAAATTATTTAGCAGAGAATAGGCTTTGTAGCAGAGCTTCCATAAATAGTGGTAATACTGCTACTGTTAATATTGAAAGCATTTGTCGTGTTCCATTGGATGCTGGTGATGGCTGTGATTATGGCAGTGATGATGACGATGATGATGATGATGATGATGATGATGATGGTGATGATACTAATGAAGTCTAGGAAAGGTTAACAGCAAATTATTGGGTAACTTGAAACAGTGAATATTTTGAGAGTAGAACAAACCCAGATAGAGAATAATATTGCCAGTAGTAAGTTGAAAAGCAAACCAGCAGATCATCTTGGAAATTTTAAATTACTATTTGAATTACTATAATCACACAATGTTATGGATTTCAGGCCTTCAATTCTTTAGTGATATTCATCTCCAAATTGTTATATTTTTAAGGGGAGTGAATTTTATAGATTTCTTGTTAGAAATTTCTGAGCGAAACCTCTAGGAACAAACCAGGTCTTTTCCTGCCAGATAAGTCTCTACCTTATCTGTAACAGGGAAAATCTAAAATTTGTAGTATTGTCCCTTGATACCAAGTTTTGTAGTGGTAAGGAAAGAACTTCTACAATTTTCTGACAAAATGGTTAGATTCAGAGAGTGGATTCATTTTTAAAGTGCTAACTAAGGGAAACTTAGTACAGAAACTCCAAACCACTGAAAGGCCAACCTTGCCTTGAGGGCACAGACCCATTAGCACTTGTTCAGGGTCCTGTTCTTTTCCCAGGAGAAGATGGGGCTTAGCAAATAAGACCTGGTGGCCATTAATTCTTTGCATTTGCAAGAGAACTTGCTCCTGAACTTTATTCTTAACCCAATTCACTTGAGATCCTGATTTCTTAAGTGGGTTGACCTTTTGTGTTGTAGCCAGTCTTTATAGGACTGTATACTAGTTTAAGTTTTAGAGAGGTTAGATCTGCTCTTAGGGAGTTTTTTCCTGACTATGAGAGGTAAATGTGGGTTAAAATTTCCAAGAGCAAGCAGTTACATAAGAATATCTTTCTGTAATGTGATTGTTCCAAGTTCTACTAGAAATTGTTTTCCATATCTCTTTTTATTATAAATTAATTGAACCATATATAAATTAATTTAGATTATTCAAATGATTCAGATAAAGTGATTGCAAATTAAGTGTAATTTAATTGTAAAAATCTATGCTTGCTTAATGTAAAACAATAAAGACTTTTCAGTTTGATTATAAAATATACACTAATTAGCCCTGGCTGGTAGCACAGTGGATAAGGCACCTGCCTGCGAACCCAAAGCTTGCTGGTTCCATTCCCATTCAGGGCACATAACCAGGTTGCAAGCCAGGTCTCCAGCCAGGTCTGTAGCTGGAGGCAGGTGAAAGGCAACCAAACATTTCTGTCTCTCTCCCTCTCTGCCTCTAACCCTTTCTCTCTCTGGAAGTAATAAAGAAAATCTTTTATAAATAAATAAAATATACATTAAATACTATTTAGGTTTTGTGATTCCAACAACTTTTGTGAGCTTCTCTCTTACATGATCATGATAATTACATTCTTTATTGTAAATATACCAGGTCTGCTCCAAAAGTATCAACCATACAAACTGTTTTAATTATATTGACATTGGCTTGATACTTTCGGGCCAATGCTATGCTATTGCATCGTATGCTATTGAAAGGCTGAGATTTATTCCCAATATTTTAAAAATTTTTTATTTAGTTATTTTTAGAGAGAGGGGAAGAGAGGGAGAAAGAGGAGAGAAACATTGATGTGAGAAAAAAAAAAAAAACATTGATTGGTTGCCTCCCAAAAGTACCCTGACCAGTACTGAACCTACAACCCAGCCATATGCCCTGACTGGGAATCTACCAGCAACCCTTCACTTTGTGGAATGACACCCAACCAACTGAGCCACATTGGTTAGGGCCCCCCATTTTTTAATAATGTTCATCTCAGTAATTTGTTTGACCAATGGATTTGTGGTAGGCAGTTAGACAGCTGTGAACAGAGCAAGGACCATGAGCCAGGTACAGAGAGGGTTACCAGGTGGAAAGCCCTGGGTACCTAGCATTGGTCAAAATTGGGAAAACCAGGATTTTGGCCCCATGTGATCTTTCCACCCCTAGCTATCCCTGGTCAATTGGTTTGAATCTTCCCATGGTCCTTCCTCTCCTGGCATGCTGCTAGTCATGCAGCTTAGACCCCTTAAGAGGAGGAATGACCAAGGGAGTCAGAGAATTGCCCCCAGGGCAATGAGGACCTGACCCACATGAAATACATGTAGGTCTCAGTTGTGTTTCAGCCCCAGGCCAAAAAGGGCAGCAAAACCAGATAAGCCATGCCATAGCTGATCTCAAGAACAACTTCACTGACTGATGATATTCTTCCCTGGTGCCAACCAATCCATGGAGCCTGAAGGGACACACCTGGAAAACTGATAAATATTCTATTCAGGGCCTCCCCTGGGGACTTCCCTTAAACTCCTCACCGTTAAAAGCCCTTAGGATGAAAGACCCAGTCGGTACCTGTACTTGTGGGAACAGGTTGCTGCCATTCCTCTCACCCTCCTCCTCCTCCCCCAGGAACATTTTCCTAATCTCTCCCTCAAGCTCCAAGGGCCCTTCCTTTGACTATGTAACTTACTTCCTACAGCCTCCTTCTTCTACCACTGTGACTTTCTAACTAAACTTTTTTAAAAATGAGTTTTAGCTCTGAGTTCTTTCCTCACCAGAACTCAAATATGAGGCTGCTGAACCAAGTCCAGTCTGACCTGATCAGTCTGATACCTGGTGCCATTCTCACCTCTACCAACAGATTCAGCAGAAGTGACAGTGTAGCTAGGTCATAAGAAATTTCAGGGCTTTTTCCTGGCCTTTTAGAATGACTGATTTTAGAAAGTTTGTAGTGTTATATTCAGACGAGAGCGAGACACCAAAAGCTGGAGACTTTCGGGGATTCAAAGATGTTATTTATTGGCCAAGTTTAACCTGCACAGGGGCGAACTCTCAGAGAGTCTGAGGACTCAATACCCGCCAGGGCTACCAAATGAGAGTCGCACCTAGCGCTTACAGCTAAGTCCTTTTATTGGGGCGAGCAAGCGAGCCGTTGCACAGAAGCAGAAGTGGCGGTTAGCGATTGGCTACATCCAGCATTTCGAAATTTTACAAGTCTACATCTCTTATCTGATTGTGGCATTCTGTTAACAGAGCAGGTCACTCTGACCTCCTTACACAACCTCTTCTTTCTATAATAGGATGTTTTCTTAACTCGTACTTCCTAGTTTCTGTCTTAGTATACTGAGTTTTCTTTGTTCATTGTTCCTTACACAAACACACCCTGTTTCTGGCTCTAACAGTAGTAGGAAACATTAACCAGCATGCTAAAAATACTGTAATAACTCAGGCTATATGGAGAAGTCTAGAAGGAGAAGATACTATGTAAAAGAAAAAGAAGCTAAAGGTCAAAGTGCTAGATATATGAGTTAAAAAATCTATCCTTTTAAGTTGTTACACTGTTATCTGTGGTGATGTGGAAAGCACAAAGCGTACATAATAAGCTCCTTCTGGCTTGGGAAATTTTTAGGAAGTATTTACAAAGTTTCATTGTCTCTTCTAGATGTTCCTGATAAAATAGAGAGATGAACTAAAGAAGGAATTGTTCAGTTTTTGAGCAGAATTCAGAGGAAATATAAAAGATCCAGGACTTAACCAATTTCAGAAATAAAATACTTTTTTTATATCCAGTATCTCTTAGCTAAAGATTTTCAAACAATGAAGTGGTCTCTGGGACAGAGTCAAATCCACTGTTATACCAGTAAAACAGGCTTCTGGATCAATTTCACAGTGGAATGACTCAGATACCTCAGAAAGATTTAAGGTCATACCTATTAGAGCTTCTAAGGATCTTACAAGAATATACTTAGACATCCTCATCCCTGCCAAAAGAGTGCCTTTAAGAATCTTAAGGACATGCCACGTTGACCCTTTCAACTAGATAAAAATAATTGTAAGAACCTTAAGGGAAATATTAAATAGCAACAAAACTTTTGAGCCAAAGTAGAGCAAGCCCTGTCTTAGAGAGAAATTTGGATAAGACTTTCACATAATAGGGTTGGTTAAAATCTGATACACGACAAGCTCACAAATTCTTAATGATGTGACAGCTTAGATGGAAAAGAATGGAGATAACATAAAATGCAGTCTTTGAGCCCTTAAACTTCTTTATGCAGGAAATGAGCTGAGAAGCTTACTTCATTACGAACATTGTCTATATCTTATGGAAAAGAAGGGCAGAACCAAGTACTCAGAAAGTAGAACAAAGTGGGGTGGAAAATTGTTTTCAGAATCCCAATGAATAAATTGGAGATATGGACCAAGTTGGAGTGGCCCTAAAGGATAAAATATCTAAAGGATAAAATATTATTTTTATGGTGGAGAATGAAAAAGAGGCTAATGGACACAGAGACACCAACTAAATGAGTGAGAAAGTTCAGAGTGGACCATCTAGCTTCAGTCAGGCCACCAGAGGCCACATTAATTAGAAACAAACTTTCCAGCTGAGCCCTCATTGAATGCCTGGTCCACAGAATTGTAAACAAAGTGAAATACTGGTTTTAACCTGCTGAAGATCTGGAATAGTTTTTTGTTTTGTTTTGTTTTTAAATACATTTATAGGTAAATAGGTGATTGGAGCTTGACTCTCTTTACCACATTTAATATAATTAATATGATTATGAATGAATCAGTAGAATATGGGACTCTTAATAAGTCAGAGTGTCAATCCTTAACCCCTTCAGAGCTTCATAGGATAAGCAAAGTTAATTATTATATTTCTCAAAAAAAGTATTTAATGAATGAGCTCCTCCATCGTGTGCCTATGGAAGGAGATTCTTGGAACATATATTTGTTGTTAACACCATCTTACAGATAGGCCTTTTGATAGGTCTCTGTTTTTCATAGTATGTAGCTGTATGCTTTTTGAACAGACCTTATACATCTATGAAAGGAGGAATGAAGTGGAAGACAAGATCAGGGGATGACTTATGATTCACTTCCACTGGTAGTGTTGGTTCACACCATGGAGAACTTGGGAGTAGACCTCCTCTAGTGAGGTCAGTCTGAGACTTCAAAAAGTATTTTAATCATTTATTATGGTTTTCTATGGATTTTCAATTAATTGCATGAGGCCAACCAACATAATTCTTATTATAAAAGTTGATAAATCTGTATAAAAAAATTAAAAATCACCAAAAGTATCCTTCAGGATCATAAGTGCAAAGGTCCATAACAAAATATTAGCAAAAATTGCAATATTTTAAAAGGATAATATGTTAGGACTGTGGAGTTATCCCAAAGTATGCTTATGAAAAGAACAATTAAATATCAGATTTATGACTTTCAAATTCTTTAGCTTAGTGTTGTTAAATATTTTTAAGTAAAATTGTTTCAGTCTTCAAAGTTAAATTTTATTTGTAATTAATTTAAAATTATCACTTTAAATCAGTTGTCTCTACATGTGTTTAAATGAGGAAATAATCTATAATTCTGAGTTATGTGGAAATCTCAGAGAATTTAAATACATAAAAATTTAGTACAAATATTTATATAGTAAAAAATAGGACCTTTATAAAAATATTTTTCTCAAAATGTTAGCATGAAATAATTATAGAATTTCAAAATTAAACCTCATACTTTATTTAAACTCATTAATCATTTAAATTGTTTCATCTCTTTGTAGTAATACATTTTAGTTGTTTCTGTAATGTAGTCTTACAAGCTTTACTAAAATTCACTAAAAGCTACAAAAGGTGACCAACTTTGACTTCTTAGTCAATGAAATCTTTGGCTGAAGATTTCCAATTGATTTTGAAGCAAATTAACCAAATGTATAGGACTCATTTTTAAAATGTTCAGGAGAATTGTAGCCGATTGAAATAGATTTATTACAAAATACATTTTTGCAATTTAAAAATTTTCTAAAATTCAATCAATGCTAGGTGGCAAAGAGTAAAATTGTGTATTGCCACACTAAAATGCTGCTGCTAATGATTATTAAACTTAGGCTTTATCACAAAAGGTTATATTTTTAGTGACTTTTGTGTATATAAAGTTTGACAATTACAGATTCTATTTCAAATATTACTGATTATTTGGATGTAATTACGAATTTTTTATTTATATGACCAATTTCAACCACATTGGATTTCTAATTTAGAAAAAAAATGTTCTTGACCATCATTTTGTGGGTCACCAAAATTTGTTTTTATTAGTTAATGAAAACAAAAAAAATATTAATCTGTTAATATTAGTGCCAATATTGTCACTAATACACTTACTACATATTCCATGATTTTTTATGTATTGTAAAACTTTTTAACTGAGTTTATAAAACCATTCAAAATTATGTTCAGTGAACTTCCAAAAGCCTTATTTTTATTCCATTTAGTGAATAAAATGCTAAATTATTATTTGAATAATCTTACCAGCTTTTTTATTTGAAACATCTATTAATATAAACCTGACCCTCAGTGTTTGTGATATGCTTCCATTTTACTGGAAATAAAACTATAGTCATTTAAGTCTTTTTTATTTATACTTTCATAAAAACTTGGGAATGGAAAATGACCAAAAGTAATTTAGAAGAACAATTACTTGATATAAGAAGTCTTAAAGTGATATGGAAATACATTTACTTCTACTTTATACAATAATTTACCATTTTTTTGTGTTTTCTAGTTTGGTACAATACATTTATTATTAACTTGGTTGAGAACTAAAAATTCAATTTTTAATTTTTGTTAGAATACCATCTTACATTTTTTTAAATGTTATCAAACTAAAATAACAGTTGAAGATTTACACCAGGTATGGAACTAACGAAACTGCTGTTGCAAGCACAACCAGATTTTTCTCTACTTGCTGTATGGCGATACTACTCACTGTGCTTCCCATAAATATTTCAGGTGTGCCTGATGTATAATTCCTCACACGTCCTACTGAACACACTGTTAGCTTGGCAGCTTCGTGCATCTCACAAGCTGTGGAATAGGCTGTGGCAGAGTTGGCTAGCACAGATAGTTTTCAAGGATATCATGGTTGAATAATTTTCCTACTGCTACACAAGGCTGGATCAGATTTACTGCTGCAACCTTATTTTAATCCTTAGTGCTATATTGTTATCAGCAACTGTTCTGAGGAAAAGAGTGATGAGTTATCTTTGTTCATTTTTCAAGTTTAATCACATGTTATATTGGTAACTGTTACTGAGCATACATCACATACACGACTAGATTGTATCTTGCCACGTGATGAGAGAAATAATTAAAGGCCTACTGAACCAATTTTGTCTTATTTTATCCAATTCTTAATACTAGTATTGCACTTTTTAAAAATTAAAAATTTGGGCCACCTTTATGGTGGATAAAACCCTTCCAGGATAATAGTCATAAACTAGAACTTTACAAGCCAAACAGAAAATCTAGTCAGACTTCTTATGACAAATGTTAAGAGCCTTTAACCTTTTTTTTTTTTTTTTTAGCTGTTACATTGAAATTTAATGAGATTGAGTCTATATATATATTCAACAAGTAAACAAAGGGGAAAGACTGGGAATTAATTAATTGAGGACTTGGTTAAAAGAATGAAATATTTTTGAGCAGTTGGAGCTATCCAAATAAAACAATTTTATGTTGAGTGAGCATTTTACATCAGTAAAAATAGGTAAATCATTGATGAACACATATTATTAATATGGGTAAGATCCATAATTTGAGTAGTGGTTTGAAAATGATTCTGTCTAGGCAATCAATAATGAACAGTACTATGCAATGATATCCCACTACAATGTAGTTTTACACTGGATACAGTAAACGTTATGCAGCTGAGGCTTCATGCAAAAGGTAATGTAGCAATCAAATGATCTAATTCTAATTTGTTCTGCTTATGAAATCACCTTATAGCATAGAAAACCAAAGACGGAAACAGGGAATGAAGCTAGTCCTAGAAGTGTCAGGATTAGAAAGAAATACTGGCAGCTGAATAAGGATGAAATAGTGGACTCCAATTTTTGTTACTACAAAATGCAATTCAAATTTTATAAGTTTCTTCTCAGGGCCAGTATACAGTCATCATTATCTTTATCAAAATTATTTATTTAACACTCACAGGTACATGACAGGTACTAGGTGCTGAATGAGGAAAGTAAAATATACATTTTCTATACTCTTCTAGGCTTTCTGCCAGGTATTGTTCTTTGATTTTCAGACAGAGCATATGAAAATGTAGTTTTCAGAGCATATGAAAATTTTTAAAAAATTTTAATTTTTTAAATTTGTACTCACATTAGTCCTTGAAACAGAAAATCCTAGGTAAAATGTTTGGGCATTTTGCTTGATTCTAAAATATCAGAGATTTGTCATATTAAGTCACACAAGGGCAATGTTTTATTATGTTTGCTTTCTTGTGAATACTAATGGTTATACACCTAATCTTTGTGTCCCCACAAAATTCACTTACTGAAATCTTACCCCCAATGTGATTGTATTAGGAGGAGAGGCCTTCAGGGGGTGATGGCTCATGAGAGTGGGGACCTTATGAATAGGATTAGTGCTCTTCTGAAAGAAACCCCAGAGAGCTTTCTAGTACTTTCTGATATGTGAGACACAGCTAGAACATGGCAGTCTATGAGCCAGGAAGCAGGCCTTCACCAGACACCAAATTTCCTGGATCCTTGATATTGGACTTTTCAGCTTCCAGAACTTTGAGAAATTTCTGTTGCTTAAAACCACTCAATCTAGGGTAATGTATTTCAGCAGCCTCAACAGTCTAAAACACCAGCATTTTATCTGTACCCTAATTATGGTACAGGACTAACCTGTCCCAAAAGGTCTTTTATTCTTTTACTGATGAATCATCATGAGGCATATTATATTATAAATCATTTTATTCATAGATAAATGTTTCTTGAATACTTACAGATCTTAGATTTGTTTACTTTGTGTTTAATAAGCTCATGAAAATAGTATTCCTAAATATAAAAATAACCACTTATATAAGCAAAAATTAAAATAATAGTTATTTAGAAGATAAACATATTTAAAATAATAGATTGAATCAAAACTGACTTCTTAAGCCTTTTCTATGTTGTTAGGCATATTAATTTATGGTAAGCCAGTTTTATAGCATTGACATGTGAGAAATAAATGGAGAGAATTTTTAAAATAGCCAATTTCTAATAGACTCCCAAAAATTACTTTAAAGACAGTGTATATAGAAGTGAAAGATAAAACTTTAAGAAAATATGTATTCTTTAGTTTAAAGGAAAAAAAGAAACACTACCTGCTAATTGCATGCAGTTTTCTCCTAGACCAGCTCTCTTCTATTATCCCTGGAACTCTGCATTAACAAATTGGGTCGGAGCTACACCTCTTAATTACTATAGTTTTATTCTTGAAATGTGATGTGTATAATCTCATTACATTGTATTGGTTGATTGAGTGCAATTATTATAAATAGATATCTCCCCCTGTTGCTTATCTTTGACAAGAACTGAGCATTGTGGCTAAGTATTTTACAATGAGTCCTCTAATAAACTGAATGGAAGTGCCTGCTATTTATGTATTGTACTTTTATTCTTGAAAGATATAAAGTTAAAATTTCAAAGCCCTATTTTCATACATTATAAACTTTTGACATTGTAGAAAATTGTATCCATTAGCAAAATTTCTCAGAAACCTGACCATGTGAAATGAAGTGAAGAAATTCTAACATCTTTCTTCATATTCCAGTGGAAAATACATTCTTTACCCTCTCCAAGGCTAATCCTGCCATCTGTATAATTCATTTTCTCCTCTTACATTAAATAAGGGACAAACACATCATGTAGTACCCACCTTTCCTTTTTCTTTAATTTTTTCTCCCTCTTTAGCACACAAACTTGCTAAAAACATTTTAAAATCATTTTTCCTTATAATTAGATAATCATGTTTGCTTTCACCTTAATTCAGAATTTTCTGAAAAGAATTTTGTATATTCAGTTCTCCTACCCTTTCCTCCTACAATTAATTCTCTCTTGAACTTCCTGCAACCTGGTTTCTGCTCTCAGCTTCAATGACAAAGCTCTAACCAAAGTGACCAGCATTATCATATTGTTCAAACTAATTGGCATATACCTTTATATTTACATCGTATTTTCTTATCTAAAATTTATCTTCCATCCGTCCTTTACATTGTGGTGTTAACTCCACTGTTTCCCAGAACATTTTTCTTTCTTTCCTTCAGAAGTATTCCTGTACAGTTTCATGTGCTGTCGATTTGTCTAAGGTTACTTCTGTGGAAAATGTTGAAACCAGATCTGTCTAATACCATTTTTTTTTACTTCAATAAAATTTCAGTTAATTAAGCTCTGGCTGGTGGCACAGTGGATAGGAACTGGCCCGCAAACTCAAAGGTTGCTGGTTCGATTCCCAGCCAGGGCACGTAACCAGGTTGCAAGCCAGGTCTCCAGCCAGGTCTGTGGCTGGAGGCAGGTGAAAGGCAACCATATGTTGATGTCTCACTTCCTCTCTGCCTCTCTCCTTTCCCCTCTCTCTAAAAATAATTTTAAAAATATTTTTAAACATTTTAGGTAATTAAACTAATTAATCAAAATATTAAAATATGTCTTTTTAAAAACAAATATGTAGAGTATTACTTTCTTGTTGCTTTTGACTATTAGATTCAGGCAAATAAACATGAAAATACATAGAAATTTGAAATCACAGCTAATCTATAAATTATATTGGAGCACATGAAAAGTATTATCCTCAATTCCCTTTCCATTGCTGGACCTTGCTCTCCAACAGCCAAATGTGCCTAAAAACCTTCAAAATGGTCTTGAACTGCACATACATTAAGTCATTTAACTAAAAAGCTATTTCCTTGAATGTTTAATCTCATGGTTGTAACATTTCGAACAACTTAAAAAAGTGCCAAACAGATCAAATTTAATAATTGTCTGTATTAAATCCTTTAAATAGTTGAAGATAGAAAAGATGTTGCTTTCTTAACTTATGGTTGATTATTCATCTCTTCATTGTTAAGAGAACTGTTTCAAAATTTTTTCCCATGGCACAGATTCTAGTTTCTAGAATTAGGTCAATACTCCCATGATTTACAATGGGTATTTTCTTAGAGCTGGTCACGCCTTTTTTCTATTGGAATATTCCTGAATATTTATTATTTTACCTAATTTGGTTTATGTTCTGCATTTTTATGTATCTGTAAATTTGAAAACATGGTTTCCTTACATAAATCATGCTATTGGTTATTTTTTAAGATTTTATTTATTATTTTTTGAGAGAGGGGAAGGGAGAGAGGCAGAGAGAGAGAGAGAGAGAGGGACATCAATTTATGGTTGCCTTTGACCTGCCTCCAGCTACAGACCTGGCTGGAGACCTGGCTGGAGACCTGGCTTGCAACCTGGTTATGTGCCCTGGCTGGCAGTTGAACCAGCAACCTTTGGGTTAGCAGGTCAGTACCTTATCCACTGTGCCACCAGCCAGGGCTAAATCATGCTATTGTTAAAATGAGTGCAGAAGCTAATAAACCTAATTATGTATTATCTTAGTCATTGCAGAAACTGGCAAAATTAAAAGTGAAATTATCCAGAAAACATATGTGTACCAGCCTCTTGTCTCATGTTGTGAATCTTTGTAACAAAAACAAACAAACAAAAAAAAAAAAAACAAAAAGCAAAAAACAGGAGGCCCACAAAATTCTTGAGAAATTTATACTAGCAGAAATACTGCCAGTTTGGAACTGAAAGGAATAGAGAGAATAAGAAATGAATGAAGACTGGTGAGTCTCCACCCAAAAATTCTATTTGAAAAAAAAAAGGAAAATAAGTGTTACCTTTCATGAAAGAGTAAATGGCTAAGAGGGTAGAGCCCTTTGCTTGTCCTGTGATGTCGTTTTGAGATTATAGGTCCACAGATGGAGAGAAATTTTGTTACAGAATGGATTACCCATACTGAATGAATTTAGATGATACAGATAATAAGATTTGAGGTTTTCAACCTGATGAAATTTAATGAGGTTTTAGACATTGAGACCTTGAGCGGGTAGAGACTTTGGGGGATATTGGTATGACATGAATATATTTTGCATGCAAGACAATAATCTGTGGGTACCATAAAGCAGGCTATGGCAGGCAAAGTAATGACCCCCAAATATGTTTATTCACTAACCCCTAAATTTTGTCAGCATGTTAATTTACAAAGATAAAGGGTCTTTGTAACTGTGACCAAGGTTAAGGATCTTGAGATGGGTTAATTATATTGTATTACCCAGGTGGATACATTTTAATTATGAGAGTCCTTAAACATTGAAGAGGAGGGATTGGGCAAATTGTAGAGATTCAGTGTGACAGGTCCTTAACACACCACTACTGGCTTGAAGATGGAGGAAAGGGGCCAAAAATCAAGGACTGTGGAAGCCTCCAGAGTCTGAGAATGACCTGCAACTTGCAACAAGCAGAACTGTGGAAACAGTTCTGACAATTGCCAACAAACAAAATAAATGGAGGAAAGCATTCTCCTTCAGTGTCTCCAGAAAAAAATGCATTCTGCCAACACATTGGGTTTAATGTTGTGATATTTGTATCAGGCTTATGACTTCAAGAATTATAATATAATAAATATGCTATTTTAAGCCACTAAATTTGTGGTAATTATACTAACAAAAAGTCTAATATAACCTGCAAGAGCTGGATCATGCTGAACCTATGGTGGTCTTGTATGAATCACTGAGTTTTTAAAGTAGTTGTCCTCATTTCATTCTTTTAACCCATGTGATAATCTTGCCCAAATGGGTAATTTTTAGTTTCTTGTTATTGTATTTTTTCCATTACCATTCATCCCCCTTATACCCTATTCCATCTCCACTCAGCCCCAACACAATCACCACAGTCTTTTTCAAGTCTGAGCCTTTTTTTTAAAAAGATTTTATTTATTACTTTTAGAAAGAGGGGAAGGGAAAGAGGCAGAGAGGGAGAGAGACATCAATGTATGGTTGCCTTTCACCTGCCTCTAGCTATGGACCTGGCTGGAGACCTGTCTTGCAACCTGGTTATGTTGTCCTGGCTGGGAATCGAACCAGCGACCTTTGGGTTTGCAAGCCTGCATTTTATCCACTATGCCACCAGCCAGGGCTCCTGAGCATTTTTTTGGCCTGGTTCCTACCCCCACAGCCAACCCCCACTCCCAGAGTTGTCAGCCTGCTGTCCATCTATGAGTCTGTCTCTGTTTTGCTTGTTAGTTTGGTTTGTTCATTAGATTCCACATATGAGTGAAATTGTATGGTATTTGTCCTTCTGTGACTAGCTTACTTCACTTAGCATAATGCTAAGCAAAATGGGCATTAAGTTTTCTACTCAGTGTTTTGTGAAATTCACATTATTCCTCTGGTGAAAATTAGAACATTTTGCTCATCTTTAGTTTTTCTTAATTATATTTTTATTGTTTATGCTATTACTGTCATCCCAATTCTTCTACTTTTGACCACCTCTACCCCACAACGTTATCCATATCCATGGATCATGTGTGTATGTTCTTTGGCTACTCTATTCCCTGTACTTTATATCCCCATGACTACTTTTTAATGACCAATTTGTACTTATTCCTTTTTTGCCCATCCCCTGACCCTCTTCCCATCTGGCAACCATCAAAATGTTCTCCGTGTCTGTGGTTATGTTTCTGTTTTGTTTGTTTGTTTAGAATCAGTTTGTTAATAGATATGTATTTATTGTCTATGACTACTTTTACTTGACCTGATAATTATTAAAGGACTTCCAATAATAACACTTTGGAATTTATATATACCCAACTAAGTACATTTGTTATATTTTATTGAGAAAAATAAATATGTACACTTTATATACATTTTATAATGTATAGAAGTAATTTAGATTGGTGTCCATGTACCAATACTGCTTCAACTTTATTTTTCAGGGTGAATATCATCCTTGAACAGAAATGAAAAGCAACCTAAGAGTTGAGTCATTCATCTTCTACCTTTTTTCACTGTCAGCATCACACCACTTGTAGTGAATAGTCAACCTATTTCTTCCTTGGTATTTTTCATGTTGTAAATTTCATCAGCACTTTGATTTTCCTACTTGAATCTTCTTTTATTGCATACTCAGCTATAGGCATCTGTATAATATTATTAGATGTGTCTTCAGCTTTTTATTTTTGAAAATATGTGGCATTTAAATTTTTATTTTTCAACTTTATTTCAAAATCTGAGTTGAACTAGACATGTTCTTTTGCATCCATATTGCATGCTTCCTATAACAAAATCATTCAAAATTTTGTAGTTTACATTTCATATTTAGAACTTTGCTCACTTTACTTGCTAACCTTGTTTTTCACTTCCAAAGACCCCTTTCTGCCATTCTTGAGAAGTAAATTTCAAACACTCTTTTCCAGCTGTCAAAATGTAATACTGTATTCACAATAGTTTTCTCCTTTGTATATCATTATTTATTGTCTTCTTTTATTAGAACATATTGATATTTAAATAAAACCATATTTAGAAAAAGTAATAGGTAAATATTTATAGGAGAAATTTATGTCTATAAGTTATCCATCTTGCATTCAAGAATTACAACATGTTTACACTTAAATTTTTTATTTATACCTTCTAAGATACAAATATATCTTTATTTATATCTTCTACGAGTGTTCAAAATTATCATAGCTTTTTATATGGTTTTGTTCTTCCTAAATCTAGAAGAAAAACTGAAATATGTTTTATGAGGTCATAAAGCTATTAGTGTTATTCACTGTTATAAGTCTGTGAAATTTTCCAGAGCTGTTTCTTGGTTCATCTTGTTAGGTATCTTATGAAAATACAATGTTTTTTATTCTTACTGTTTCTGCTATTCTTGATATTGCAAGAATTCAACTACTCCTAAGAACATTCTCAGAGCCTATTACAAAATTCTTAAGTATTAAGTTATAGAACAATGCAGGGTGGAGGTCAGGATTTATGTTAAGTTTTCTAAGAGGAACTAGAAAAAAAAACACCAACATTTCAAGGTCATTTCATAGATTTTTTTCACCAATAATAACGTCATCTTTAATGTTAGGAAAACAAATAAGTGATAGATTAGGAATATGCTTATAGTTATATTTTTCAGTACAAATTTTACAAGAATTACTAATAGTAAATTTACATTCATATAAATGTATACATATATTAACTTTATTTTTCTATTACAATTTGCATAGAATTTTATATTAGTGTCAGTTGTACAATATTGTGATTAGACATTAATACAACTTGCAAAGTGACTACCCAGATAACTCTAGTATCCACCTGACATCAAACATAATCAATATATTGTTGACAATATTTCCAATGCTGTACTTTACATCCTAGAAACATATATTTTTTTAAATGTATGTTTATATTGATTTTTACACTAGTATAAAACTAGTCTTAAAATATGTCAGATTTTGATATCTCTGTCCCATTTCAGAAGCATTGTTGCATATTCTGAATATGTTGATTTACAGTGATATTAATAAAACTACTAATTGAAAATGTTTCCTTTGTTTGAGGAAATAAACATTTAGAGGAAATGATTAGCACATAGTCACTTCTGATATGGCTTTACTTAATAGTGATAATATTTCTTTTTATAAATTAAGATTTTTGGCCCTGGCTAGTGTGGCTCAGTGGATTGAGCACCCAGCTGTGAACCAAATGATTACTGGTTTAATTCCTAGTCAGGGCACATGTCTGGATTGTGGGCCAGATCCTTGGCTGGTGGCATGAGAACCACACATAGATCTTTCCCTCCCTCTCTTTCACCCTCTCTTCCCCTCTCTCTATAAATAAATAACATCTTTTTAAAAAAGATTTTTTAATATTACTTTTTGTATCCATCATAGTTTCTCAAAACAGACCATATTTTGACTATTTTATATTCTATATTCTATATGTATGTATATATAGTTAGAACAATTTATAAAACTATTCAATGCAGGGAGGATCACCATCTTTCTTAGAATGTGATATGCATATTCATGAAAACTGTATTTGTTAAGAAAGTAAATTTTTGGTTGGCCATTTACTTTTAGGTTCTAAAGGAAGGTCTACAGTTTGGTCAAAAGGAGACAAGACTGGTCAAAAGGAGACCAGACTGGTCAAAAGGAGAGACAGATACGTTCTTGGGAGGATTGTAACCTCCTCTATTGACTATGAATTTTGGAGGTATGATTTATATATTATCATTGTGTTATCAAATTTAAAAAATTTGGTACACTCAATACATATATTGGTTAAATTAGCAAACTAATTATTTGTTTTGGTTCTAATTTCAACTGCCCTTTTAGTGGACTTCCTAAGATGTTTGAATGTCCTTTGTACCTAACCACCTAGAGTTTTTCTTTTTTTTAATTTAATTTTATTGTTGTTTTATTATATCCATTCCCTTTTTCCTTCCCTCAGTCCCCATCCCCTCCCACCCACTCCCCCCAAAGTCAATCCCACTTGCTGTCCATATCCATGGTTCTTTCATGCTAGTTCCTTGACTAAACTGCTCCCCTTCTTTGTCTCCTCCTCCTGCCTCCCTACTGCCCACTGAAGGTCTATTCATTGTATTCATGTATCTGGTTCTGTTTTGCTTGTTTGCTGTTTTTTTTGGTTCATCATTGTCCTATAATGGGTGAGATCATATGGCATTTGTCTTTCACTGACTGGCTTATTTCACTAAGCATAATACTCTCCAGTTCCATCCATGTTGTTGCAAAAGGTGTGAGTTCCTTCTTTCTTTCTGCTGTGTAGTATTCCATTGGGTAAATGTACCAAAGTGTTTTGGTCCAATCATCCACTGATGGGCACTTAGGCTGTTTCCAGCACTTGGCTATTGTAAATAGTGCTATTATGAACATAGGGGTACATAGGTTCTTATGAATAGGTATTTCAGGGTTCTTTGGGTATAGAAATTGCTGGATCAAAAGGCAGTTCCATTATTAGTTTTTTAAGGAAATTCCATATTGTTTTCCATAGTGGCTGCACCATTTGCATTCCCACCAGCAGTGCACCAGGGTTCCCTTTTCCCCACATCCTCGCCAACACTTGTTGTTTGTTGATTTGTTGATGATGGCCATTCTGACAGGTGTGACGTGGTATCTTAATGTAGTTTTAATTTGCATCTCTCTGATAGCTAGTAATGTTGAGCATTCTTTCATATGCCTTTGGGCCCTTTATATGTCTTCCTCAGTTAGTTGTCTGTTCAGGTCCTTTGCCTAGTTTTTAATTGGGCTGTTTCCCTGGTATTGAGTCACATTAGTTCTTTACATATTTAGAATATCAAACGCTTGTCTGAGGCATCATTGGCAGATATATTTTTCCATGCAGTTGGTTCCCTTTTAATTTTGCTGGTGTTTTCTTTAGCTGAACAGAAACTTTTCAATTCGACATAGTCCCATTTGTTGATTTGTTCTTTTATTTCCTTTACCTTTGGTGAAGTATCAGTAAACATATTTCGGTGTAGGATATCTAAAATTTTACTCCCTTTATTTTTCACCAGGACCTTTATGGTGTCACTGCTTATGTTTAAGTCCCTTATCCATCTTGAGCTTATTCTGGTACATGGTGTAAATTGGTAGTCTAGTTTTATTTTTTTGCATGTTACTGTGCAGTTCTCCCAACACCATTTGTTGAAGAAACTATTTTTACTCCATTTGATGTTCCTTCCCCCTTTTTCAAATATTAATTGACCGTAGAGTCCTGGGTTTATTTCTGGGCTCTCTATTCTGCTCCATTGATTTATATGCCTATTCTTATGCCAGTACTAGACTGTTTTGATGACAGTAGCCTTGTAGTATAGTTTGATGTTGGGTGTTGTGATTCCTCCTACCTTGTTCTTCTTTCTCAAGATTGCTGTGGTTATTTGTGGTGGTTTGTGGCTCCATGTAAATTTTTGAAGTATATTTTTCATATCTGTGAAGTCTGTCATTGGTATTTTAATTGGGATTGCATTGAATCTGTAGATTGCTTTGGGTAGTATGGACATTTTAATGATGTAATTTTTCCTGTCCATGAACACGGTATATGCTTCCATTTATTTGTATCTTCCTTAATTTTTTTCTTCATTGTTCTGTAGTTTTCTGAGTACAGGTCTTTTACCTCCTTGGTTAAATGGATTCATAAGTACTTTATTTTTCTTGTCATATAGTTGTACTAATTTCTTACAATCCTTTGTATTTCTGAAGTATCAGTTGTGAGTTCTTCTCTGTTGTTTCTGATTCTGTTTATATGGGTCCTCTCTCTCTTTTTCTTGATAAGTCTGGTTAAAGTCTTGCCAACTTTGTTTATTTTTTCAAAGAACCAGCTCCTGGACTTGTTGATTCTTTGAATTGTAGTTTGGGTCTCTATGTTATTTAATTCTGCTCTGGTTTTGATGATTTCCTTCCTTCTACTTGCTCTAGGCTTTGTTTCTTATTGCTCCTCTAGTTCTTGCAGCTTTATGGTTAGGTTGTTTATATAAGCTTCATCTGACCTTTTTTAAGTAGGCCTGCATTGCTATAAATTTTCCTCTGAGGACTGACTTTGCTGTGCCCCATAGGTTGTGGACAGTTGTGTATTCATTGTCATTTGTTTCCAGAAATATTTTGATTTCATCTTTGGTTTCATTGTTAACCCATTCATTACTTAGAAGCATATTATTCAGTCTCCATGAGTTAAAGTGTTTTTGCTTTTTTCCCTTGAGATTGGTTTCTAGTTTCAGGCCATTGTGATCTGAAAAGATATTTGGTATGATTTCAGTTTTCCTGTATTTGTGGAGGTTTATCTTGTGACCTACCATGTGGTCTATCTTAGAGAATGTTCCATGTGCATTTGAAAAGAATGTGTATTTTGCTTCTTTGGGGTGAAAAGTTCTGTATACATCAGTTAGGTCCATTTTCTCTAGAGTGTTGATCAATGCCACAACATCCTTGGTGATTTTTTTTTTTTTTTTTTTTTGTTTGGAAGATCTGTCCATTGTCGATAGTAGGGCATTAAAATCCCCTGTTATTAGTATGTTGCTGTCTATACCCTTCTTGAATCCTCCAAGATTTTCCTTATCTATTTGGGAGCTCCTAAGTTGGGTGCATATATGTTTACCAGAGTTATTTCTTCTTGATGGATTGTTCCCTTAAGTATTAGGAAATGTCTTTCTTTATCTCTTTTTATGGCCTTCATTGTAAAATCTATTTTGTCTGAAATAAGGATTGCTACTCCAGCCTTTTTTTTTCATGTCCATTTGCTTGATATATATATTTTCCATCCCTTCACTTTCAATTTGTGTCCATCTTTTGTTCTGAGGTGGGCCTCTTGAAGGCACCATATATGTGGGTCATGTTTTCTTATCCATTCAGCTACCCTATGTCTTTTGATTGGCACATCTAATCCATTTACATTTAAGGTTATTATTGAGTGATACTTATTTATTGGCATTTTCCCACTTTGTACCTGTGTTCCTCTCTCTCTCTCTGTTTCTTCAATTTTTTTTTTTTTTTTTAAAGCACACCCTTTAGCATTTTTGCAATGCCGGTTTGGTAGAGAAGTATTCTTTTAGTCTTCTTTTGTCTGGGAAACTCCTTATTTCCTCTTCCATTTTGAATCAGAACCTTGCTGGGTAAGAGTATTCTTGGTTGGAGGCCTTTGTTTACCATTACTCAGAATATTTTTTTGCCATTTCCTTCTGAATTGTGTTGTTTCTGTTGAATAATCATTTGATATCCTTATTGGGGCCCCTTTATATGTTATTTGTTGTTTCTCTCTTGATGCCTTTAGGATTCTCTATTTGTCTGTGAAATTTGCCAATTTAATTATAAAGTGTCTTGTAATGGGTCTGTTTGTGTTCATCTTCATTGGGACCCTCTGGGCTTCCTGAACTTGAATAACATTTTCACTCATCATATTAGGGAAATTTTCTATCATTACTTTTTTAACAAGTTTTCCATTCCTTGTTTATCTTCTCCTTCTGGTATCCCTATGATATGGATATTATTGTGTTTCATGTTGTCCTGCAGCCCTCTTAATACCTCTTCATTCTTGTTCAGCCTTTTTTCATTCTCTTATACTGTCTTGGAATATTTTTCTAGGTTGTCCTCCAGCTCAATTATCCGATCCTCTCCTTCCTCTAGCCTACTGTTGATTCCTTCTACTATATTCTTCAATTCAGAAATTACATTCTTCATTTCCCCCTGGTTCTTACTGATAGTTTCTATGTCCTTTTTAATGCTGGTGTAGCTCTCAGTAAGTTCTTTGTAGCTTCCCTAGAGTTCTTTGTAGTTCCCCTGGAGTTGTTTATAGTTTTCTTTGAGCTGGGTAAGCTCATTGAGCTTCTCCATCATCATTATTTTGAATTCCATATCTGATAGTTTGTTTGCCTCTGTTTCATTTAGTAATCTTTCTAGGGATTCCTTTTTTCCTTTTGGTGATGGACTGATTCTTTTTTCCCCCATTTTGGGTGTCTGTTTTTGCTTGTTTCTGTCTTGGATTAATCTGCGTTGATTCCTTGCCTTCGTGGAGCACCCTTCTGTGTTAGGAGATTTGTGGAGTTCAGTGTTGCATTCTTTTAGATTTTCTCAACTTGTTGCTCTTGGGGTTGCCTTTATGTCATTTATGTCTAATGCCTCTATGTCATTAGATCAAAACTTTATGTCTGGTTTTATTTTGGATTGGTTGTATGTGTTGCTCCTTTTCCTCCAATTTGCTGATTGAGAGACACTTGATCTATCCTGTCTTATACACTGTTTATGAGCGGCTCCTCAGATTTTTTAATGCTCTCACAATCAGTGTCTCCCACTGTTCCTCTGCAGCTGGTTCTCACACAGCAGTCAATGAATCTTTAAAATGTCTACAGTTTTTCTTTTACAAAATTGATGAAGAAACTTTGAAAAATGTAAAATTATTTTTAATTTCAAGTTGCAGATAAAGCTCTAGATGCAGATGTGATGAAAATTATATACTATGTAGACATATTGACTTAAGCGTATTTACATTGTTTTATAGAAATAGACATCTGAAAACAGAAAGAAGGATGAGATTTACCTCTTGCAAAACAGCTCCCTTTCTGGGATCTATTGAAAGTCAGCTGCTTTTGTTACAAAAATTCAGAATAGAGCAAAAAATAAGTTTGTTTTTTTAAGTCACAAAAGATGACAAAATTTGACTATGGCAAAGATCAACAATCAAGTATACCTACTACACAATAAATCCTATCACTCTTTAAACTCACCTTTTACAGTAGCTGCATATAAATAAGATAACTATATAGACAGACATATATAGGTATATTATGTACCATTAATTTTGAAATAGGAATTCTGATTTCCAAATAGTTATCATCTATTTAAATATACAAACATCATTAATATTTTATGCATGCATCATTATGCTTTACATAATTTGAAGAAATATAAACATATTTATCTACTTTTTTTTCTAAAAATAATACTATATTAGGCATTCCAAGTTCCAATAAGAGAAAAATAATTCATCAGTGCTATAATTACCTAATATTTGAACTATTTTAGGAACTCTTTTTTTTTTTTTTTTTTTAAGATTTTTTTTTTTTCCCCAGAGAGAAGGGCAGGGAGGGAGGAAGAAAGGGAGAGAAACACCCTTGTATGGTTGCCTTTCACCTGCCTCTAGCTACGGACCTGGCTGGAGACCTGGTTTGCAACCTGGATATTTGCCCTGGCTGGGAATCAAACCAACAACCTTTGGGTTTGCGGGCCAGTTTCTATCCACTGACCCACCAGCCAGGGCTTATTTTAGGAACTCTTAAGCAGAATTATCTGTTGTATGTTTTGTTTAATTTAATGAATTAACCTATACTTTTAAGGGACACCAACTATTTGCAAAAAAGAAATTGACTATTTTGGAAATCTTTACATGCTATGTAACTTCTGACTATACATAATTCCAAAATGGGATACAGTTAAGTTCTTAAGTAGGTGATTTACATATGTAGTTTCATGATGGAATAGCTTAAAATAAAAATTCATGTTTTCTAGTTCATGTGCATTAGGCTAAGATGACATTAACTCATTTTTGCATTCTGGAGTTTAATCTTTCAAATTCAATTTATTTACAAGTTGCTCTAGATACCAACTAAGCACCATTTGGTCTGACAACCAAGTGGGAAAAATCAATTAAAAAAAATAATATAAAAGACAATCTTGGAAAAAAGGCTGTTTAATATCTTTATTTCTAACAGGTGTTGCTCTAAAAGATGTTATTGATAGTGAAATATAATTTGGGTCATTTCCAGTAATGAGAATTTAGCTTCCTTATTATCCTGGACACTATGGATCATCCCTTATTTCAGGTGTTGGCTGGATTTTCATGGTAATATCTTCATAATGATCAAAAGCAATGGCTTAGTTAATGGGGTTATCAGTATGATTGTCGATGCTGCCAAAAGTTTTTGGCTCAAAAATCAACTGCTATAAACTGTGTCCAATTTCTTTTCAAATATATAATAGAATGTAAGGGAAGAGAGCAACTCTATTAAGACTTAGAATTATAAGAACTACATGGTATGATTACACATGCGAAACATTACTGTGTAATTGCTATCTAATAAATATACTAGTTTTTCTATTTACACATAGCCATCTGTTTATTTTCAAATGAGTTAAAGATTAAAGAAAAGTATGTGAGCATATTTGACCTTTAAAATTATCAAATAAAATAGCATTTACTTAATTTTTTAAACACTAAGCAAAAAGAAATATTTTCTTATTAAAAAACTCAAAAGTTAGCATGTTCACTGATTCCTTTATTTGTTAGACATTTGTAAAAAAATGAGAAACAAAAGTTTAGCTCTCTTAGGTTTTATTCAGCCTTGGGGAATTGCAAACAGTTACAGAGGCTTTCTACCAAAGCATAGTGGAGAACGATTCCTTTTTACATGACTGAAGCTTTAGGGACCAATCAAGAATAGATATTCTGAACTCTAATAAAAAAGAAAAAAGTTAAGAACAGAATCATATCAGATAATGAAACAGATATTTGTTCACTTTGAGCAGATAGGAAAGCAAAGTCTCGGGAGATATTGATAAGTCAGTTATCGTAATTTTACGTTAGATCATCAGGTTTAATCAAGCTAGTTGCAAGAAAAAAGTGCTTTTTTTTTGTTGTGCTCCCTGCTGATCTGCTGAATCTTTGTAATCTTTTTTTATGCCACAACTCAGTTGGAATCCTTGTCTGAAGCCATGCAGGAAAGGGCTTCTGAGAAAATAGGATAATGTTATTCACATTGAATCTTTCAACTTTTTTTTCAGGAGAGAATTATTGATTATGTCAGCATCTTTTGCACTGTATTGCAAAGATTCAACCTGGAACAACTATTCATTCTATAAAGGAACACAGGACACAATTGCCTTGCCTCTCACACTGTTAGTACTTTAATTTAGAACTGTTTTACCCAGATGTTTTGACATATAAATCATCCCAATTGGTTTTTACAAATATAAACTATATTCATATGCTGCTCAGGTTATTTTATGCTTTTCCATTCACAAATCTTATGAAGATATTGAAGCTTGTGACCTGATCTCTGGATAATAAGGCTAATTAAAAAAAAATAGTACCAAGCTGTCATCTCTTTGAAAAATAGAAATTGTAGCATACATGACAGATCATTCTTGTGTGTGACTATAAAGTCAGCAATATAGTAAAAATAAATAAATAAAAACCCAGGGCACATGAAATCTGCATGCCAAACATTTTTAAAGGTTGCAATTTCCAAGATTTTTTAAAGTCTGAGTCATAATTTGAGTAAATGATCAAGAGAAAATTATTTTACATTAAAATTTTTATTTGTAGTGACCTTCATGCAATATAAATTAATTAATACCTACTACTATATTTAAAATATACTTTCCAATGATAGTACTAAAAATTCAAAATAAATTTTAATAGATTTTTCCAAAAAAGGACCTTGTTTGTCTATTGGTTATATGTCTATATAGTTTTAAAATTTTAAAACACTATATTCCAGAATTTGAATCACTACTTCTAAAGACCCTTTACATATTTTCTCTTTGTTTAGGAAATAAATTGATTAATTTCCACAATTATTTTTAGTTTTTATAGTAATCCATAATAATGTAACATAGTATTATTAATTTAGTAATGTTATATAAGCATCCATTATCATATCACTACCCCAAGTGACATGGTAACAAAGCTCAGCAGAAATTCTTATTTCTTCTAATGAAATATATAAAAGTAAAAAATCAACAGAATTTGTAAACATTTCCCAAGAGCTTACTTAAACAGAAGAGTAAAGGAGTAAAGGTGAAGGCAGTAGCATATAAGCCTTCTTCTAACCAGATAACCGTGTGCTTGATCTTGTAAAATAGAGTAAGAAATTCCAAGGAACACTTTCATTGCTCTATTTCAATTGTGCATGTGCTTGTACTTATATATGTGAGAATAATGTTAGTGATTATAAAAACATTGAGGGAATCAAATCAAGAACATGTTCTTTTTATTAACAGCTAGTACATCCCTTCTTGTGACAGTCAACATTTTTTTCAGGAAGTATATTGACTTTATTGAGAAATTACTCTTAATTTAAAATCATTACTTATATTAAATATTATTTATTTTAATTTTACTACAGTTAATAATGTTTCATTTTACTAACATTAAAGTAGCATTTTATTTACTGTGCCTGATATTCTAAGTTGAATAAGCTACAGTCAAAATAGTATTCAAAGTGCTATCATAAACAAGCCATTCCAGCTCTAAGTTCTGTCTTTGCTAAAGCACTTGTGTAGCTCATTTAATAACATACTCAATACAGAATTTGCCTATAAGTTTTAGGCAGTTCCTGGGCAAATTTATAGATTTTTGTAGTAGGATAATTTTCTGCTATAACAATGCCAAAGACAGAAACTGTTAGATCCTTTTCAAATATTCTAATGATGATTTCTTCTCAATTTGTTGTTGTGAATTGCAAAAAATCTTAGTGCATTAAAGTAAATCACAGCTTCTATTAATATCATTATTAATAGTGTTATTTCTCACCACATTTTTACAAGTACCTGAAGTGATATTTCTCACTATATTTTTACAAGCACCTTAAAAACCTCAGTTTTGGTTATCCCAAGTGGTCTGCTTTCTTTATACGTAACATTCTTTTAATCTTCACATCATCTTTCCATGGATTCATTATTATTATTATTATTATTTTAATCTATAATGTTCATTTACACATTCACATGTATCAAAAACAAGATTCAGAAGTCAACAAATCCAAGAAGACTCCTTCTAGCAATCTCCCTTCACAGATGATCTAATTGTAGCTGTGCTGGGCAAAGTGCTGGGCAATTGCACTTTCTGGTGCAGCCAGAGTTTCTAGGCTGATCCAGCTAAAGTTCCCTTCTCCATACCTTAATGTGCCATAAACATCATCATTTTGCATGTGTTATGTGAAAATGTTTTGACTATAGTGCTGTAAATAATTAGTCATATAATTTTCATTGACTTTCATTTATTTCTTTGAATGTTTAAAAACAATTTTCTATTTTTATAATCCATAAAATTTATCTCTCTAAATGAAATGTAAAGACCACAAAGGAGAGGGTTACCTTTTGCACCTTTGCATACAGGGCAAGGACTTAATTAATGCTGTCTACATTATAGTTGTGAAACAGACACCTATGCCTAATTATTGGAGAAATCAATAAAAGATTGGAGTAATGGAGATTTAAAAAAGCTTAATTTCTTCACAAAAAAATTGGAAATAATTTGGTTGTATGTTTTTCTGTATGGGTGTCACTTTAGGTTAAAAGTGTAACTTGAAAAGTTATTCATAACCAAGGGAGGAAAAATATTCTGAAGCTCAGATTTATGTTTATATTTTTTTCTTAAATTGATGTGCATAGAGTAACCCCATTTAAGGTTTTAAGATTTGGTGTTTCCTTATTTGCTATTCTAAAGTAGCCATCCAGCCTTGGCTGGTGGCACAGTGGATAAGGTGCTGGCTTGCGGACCCAAAGGTCGCTGGTTCGATTCCCAGCCAGGGCAACATAACCAAGTTGCAAGCCACGTCTCCAGCCAGGTCTGTGGCTGGAGGTAGGTGAAAGGCAACCATACATTGATATTTCTCTTCTTCTCTGCCTCTCTCCTTTCCCTTCTCTCTAAAAATAATAAATAAAACATTTTTTAAAAAATGTTCTTCCCTCACCTTTAAAAAAAAAGAAAAAAAAATTAAAGTAACCATCCATTTATTCTTCTTATTTGATAAATTAAAGAATCAAGTTTTCCAATTTCTACTTATTAGGTGCAACCCAAGTGAATTTACATTCTCAAGACTGGATTTATTTTCCAATTTACATATTTTTTAGTTTTTCTGTTTCTCCTTTTTAAAAAGATGGTGAGCAATTTAATCATGTAAAAATCCAACCTCCCTACAACTCTTTTATTTCCATTATTTTCATTTTCTTGAATATATTTTCAAAGATGAAAAAGATCAGCAGTAAGAATTGAAGTGTGTCAGGTCTTTTGTGATGCATTTAATACCTTTGTTGTAAGTCTCAATAGAGAGGCATATTATTGATAGGTATATAAACTGGCACTCTTTCCTTCTCAGCCATAACTGCAAAGTAGTTTTTGTCCTGCTAGTGTGGGTGCTTCCTTTATTCACCAAAAGAAAATCATTACGTATATTTGAAAGAACAATTCATGTGTGGCCACTAATGACTTGACTTCAAGAAGTTTTGTTTGTGCTATGTAGAAGAATTACAAATAGGATGTGAATAGCAATACCTTATACCTGTTCTCTGAAGTCAAGGACAAGAATTGGGAATGGGCTGTTAATCATTGACAGAGAGTTATATTTACCAAAGGTGAAACATGCCATTGACAGAGAAAGAATTTAGAAATCATGCAAAGGTATTTACATGGATAGGCTTCAACATTTTTTAGATGTTGGTCACCAAATCTTTCTTAATTTATTAGAAAAATAATTGAAAATGAGTCAAAAATTAATGAAAGTATTATCCCATGATCATAGATAGAAGCATTTCTTCTGAATTAGCATTTGATGTTTTATTGATACTTTAGATTTGTTTATATCTATTTTCTTTTTCTTTTTTTTTAAATTTTATTGTTGTTGTATTACATCCATCCCCTTTTTGCTCCCCTCTGTCCCCCTCCCCATCCACCCATTCCCCCCAAAGTCAGTCCCACCTGTTGTCCATGTCCATGGTTCCTTTATACTAGGTTCTTGTCTAAGCTGCTCCCCTTCTTTGCCTCTGCCTCCCCCCTCCCCCCAACCCCTTTCCCCCTGACCACTGAAGGCCTATTCCTTGTATTCATATACTTGGTTCTGTTTTGCTTGTTGTTAGTTTTGCTCATTATTGTACCGTAATGGGTGAGATCATATGATATTTATCCTTCACTGACTGGCTTATTTCACTAAGCATAATACTCTCCAGTTCCATCCATGTTGTTGCAAAGGGTGCAAGTTCCTTCTTTCTTTCTGTTTATATCTATTTTCATTCTGAGAGTTTTTGGTATTAACTCTATAATAAGCAACTTCAAAGTTGCCATCTTACTGCATAGGAGTATGTATTAGCATTCTTTGATGTATTCATCGTTATCAGAGGGTTTCTGGAAACATGATGAAACAATAAATTGAAATAATTGTTTATTTGTAAATCTGAGTATTCTCCCTCAGCCTTTTCTCACTTCCTCTCCTTGCTTATCTGCCCCCTTTCCTCCATCTCTGTGCATTATTATGTTTTCTACATACAAATAGTCATAATTGGGGGAGTATAGGAAAGAGACACCTGAAGGGAAAAGAAATGATTTTTCACAAAATTAGATGGGGCAAAGTATGTGGGTTTTTTCTCTATTTACTTATTGATATTTTTAGAGAGAGAGGAAGGGGGAGAGAGAAACATAGATTTGTTTTTGCACTTACTTATGTCCTCATTGGTTCTTGTATGTGCCTTGACTGGGCATAGAACCCACAGCCTTGTGCATCGGGATGATGCACTAACCAACTGAGCTACCTGGTTAGGGCAAAGTACGTGTTATAAATGGTGGTAGGGTTATGGTAGTTAGTTAGATATTAATCATGAGAGCAAAATGCATTAGATTTTGAGCTTAATGAACTGAGAAGCATGAGCCCATTTGATTAACCAGGAAGCTACAGCTTCACACCTCAGGGGAATGCAGTGTTTCTCTGAGAGGGGAGTAGCATTTCTGCCTGCCTTTCTTCACCACTGGATTGTTGGGGCATGCAGGGGTGGTGGTGACCAAAGATGCCTGTCAGTCTAGCCTGAGGAAAGGAGGAATTGGTTGGGAGTTCAGCCAATTAAAAACTCCCTTGGAGCTTTGGCATCTGAATAATTATTTTGAAAAAGTACCTTGTCTGTCCCAAACCCAAGCTGATATATTTTCATAGGAACATAGAGTCTTTCTCATTTCCCTTTCTCTCTCAATCTCTCTCTCTCCTATTAGGTCACACACTTGCATGGTGCATTTACACGTTCTCTCTTTCAGGAGCATTTCACTATGTGGACCCAGCACCTACTGGGGCCTGCAGCGTACTGCATGGGCTCCAAAGCCTAAGCTTTAATATGTAGTAGGAAGTCCACTCTGGCTTTTGTTTTGGTCTACTGAGGACAGGTTGGACTTTTTCCATAGTAGGATGAACAGTGATGGGACACAAGGGCACTCCTGATTTTGCATCATGAATAAATCATCTTGCCACCCGACACTGCCTCATGTGTGAGTCCTTGAAACACTGTCCTCAGAATTTCCTGGAAGAACCTGATTTTCACCAACAATAGGATGATGCTGGATATTTTGAATTAATGTTAAAATGGGCAAAAATTTTGAGTAAATTTTAAAATACAAGAAATGACTAATTTTTATGATATTTACTAATTGGGTTTTTAAAATATATGCTTTTTAATTGTTTACACATTAATTAAATCAATGCATTATTTATTCCATGAACATTAAGATCAATGGCATGCCAGATATTTTCAAGTTGCTAGAGTTAAACTGATATATAAGGTAACAATTCCACAGGAAACTAACATTTTAGTGATAGCTAATGTAAATAAAGAAGTAATAAATACATAAAACTGATAATAGCTACATGTGCTGCTTATTTTAAAATTATTATTTTTACATATCCCTAAAATTTATGTTACAGACATACATATCTTTAAATTATGTAATGGAGCAATTACCCATGTCCAAATTTTTCCTCCTTTGCCTCTCTCCGCCCAGCACCTGCCACTCCCTCCGGCAATCCTCACACCATTGTTGAAGTCCATGGGTCATTATATAAGTTCTTGGGCCACTCCAGCTTCTATACTGTACTTTACATCCCCTTATCTCTTCCCAAACTACCTATTTGTACTTCTTAATCCCCACACCTCTTCACCTATTTACCCCACATCCTGCTCAAATCCTAGCAACCATAAAAACACTCTGTATCAGTGATTCTGTCTTTGTTTTTGTTTGGCTTGTTTTTAGGTTCAATTGTAGATATATATATGTATTCATTGCAATTTTATTGTTCATGGTCTTGATCTTTTTCTTAAATAAGTCCTTTTAACATTTCATGTAATAATGGTTTGGTGATGATGAACTACTTTAGTTTTTTGTTATGTGGGAAGCACTTTATCTGCCCTCCCATTCTAAATGATAACTTTGCTAAATAGCGTAATCTTGGCTGTAGGCCCCTGCTTTTCATTAAATTAAATATTTCTTGCAAATTTCTCTAGTCTGCAAAGTTTCTTTTGAGAAATCAGCTGACAGTCTTATGGGTACTCCCCTGTGGGTAATGAACTTCTTTTCTGTTGCTATATTTAAGATTCTCTCTTTATTTTTAACCTTTGGCATCATAAGTATCTTGGCATGGGCCTCTTTGCATCTGTCTTGTTTGGGACTCTCTGTGTTTCGTGGACTTGTGTATCTATTTTCTCACCGAATTAAGGAAGTTTTCTTTATTATTTTTTCAAATAGATTTTCAATTTCTTGTTCTTTCTCTTCTCCTTCTGGCACCCCTATGATGTGAATGTTGGACCTCTTGTTGTCCCAGAGGCTGCTTATATTTTCCTCATTTTTTTGGATTCTTTTTTTTTCTTCTTGTTCTGATTGGTTGTTTTTTTGTTTCTTTATGTTACAAATAACTGATTTGATCTCAGCTTTATCCACTTTACTGTTGTTTCCTGTAAATAGTTCTTTATGTCAATTAGTGTATCCTTTGTTTCTGACTGGATCCTTTTTTGTGTTTTTGAGGTCCTCACTAACTTTTGGGTTTTTTTTTTATTGTTGTATTACATCCATCCCCTTTTTGCTCCCCTCTGTCCCCCTCCCCACTCACCCCTCACTGACTTTTTTGAGCATCCTCGTAGTCAGTGTTTTGAACTCTGCATTTGATACATTGCTTTTCTCCATTTTGTTTAGTTCTTTTCTAGGAATAGTGATCTGTTCTTTCATTTGGGCCATGTTTCTTTGTCTCCTTATTTGGGCAACCTCATTGTGCTTATTTCTATGTGTTAGGTAGAGATGCTATGACTTCCTGTCTTGGTAATGTGGTCTAATGAAGTACTTGTCCTGTAGGGTCCAGTGACACATCCTCCCCAGTCACCGAGGCTGGATATTCAAGGTGTACCCTCTTTGTGGGCTGAATATTCCTCCTCTTGTGGTTGCCCTTGATTGTTGTTGGCAGATCAATGGGAGAGATTTTCCTAGGATAGTCAGCTGCAAGGACTGGCTGCAACCACTGACCACCAACTTCCATGGAGGATCTACTGTGCAGTGTCAGGCTGGTGTTGCTCTGACATGGTCTATAGCTATTTACTGGTTAGACAGGTTTTGGGCTCTGCTGGGTTGTGCAGGCCATTGTCATCTCCTACCTGTGTTTTGCCTGGGGCCACCCTGCCTGAGCTACAAAGCAATCTGAGATGCTGCTACTTGTGCTGGGCCTAGGGGTTCCCAGGCATAGCCAAGCTGTGAGTGTAGGCTGGCTGCTGCTAGTGCCAGGCCAGGGATGTCAGACTCATTTTTACCAGTGGCCACATCAGCCTTGCAATTGCCTTCAAAGAGCTGACTGTAATTTTAAGACTGTATAAATGTAACTACTCTTTCTTTCCAGATAGAAACAAGGTAGCAGGCCAAAGGTGCCAGGCCAGATAAAACATGGTGGAGGGCCGGATTCAGCCCACCGGCCTTGTGTTTGCTACCCATGTGCTAGGCCTTGGGCCACTTATCAAGAGCTAGAAAGACTGGGGGATAGAGCTATCCTCCAGCTTTTGCCTAATGCCAGACACTTCAGCTCCTCCCTATGTGCCACAGTACCTTTCAAGCTGTTACCCTGAGGCTGGAGCTAACAGAGAGTGAGTCTGATTCAGTCCATGTGTGGGTTTTTTAAAGAGGAACTGCTTGAGACTACAGAAGCTTCTTCTACTGACTCAATCATTTTGGTTTTTGCAGCCAGAAGTTGTGGGAACTATTTCTCAACACTGGAACCCTGGTCTGGGGGGCCTGGTGGGGGTGAAGACTCCCCAGTTCTGAGATACGCTTCCTGAATTTTTATCCACTACATATTAATGTGGGACTAACTCTTTCTCTCTGTCTCTACTCTTCCTACCAATCTGGATTGATTTGGTTTCTTTAATTCTATAGTTGTCAGACTTCAACTCATTTTCATATGGTTCTGAGTGATGGTTGTCTATAATTTAGTTGTAATTTTGATGTGGTTGTGGGAGGAGACTTTGCTCTACCACCATCTTGACCAGAAGTCTCCTCAAAAGCACATATTTTAATAAGATATTATTTGCAATATCACTGACAATGTTAAATAGCTTGTAATAATCTGGGAAAGTATACAACATTATCACAAGTAAAGATACTAATTAAATTGTAGATAGACTTTATTCATACAACAGGTATCATTGATTTATGGGTAACATGCCTCACAATCAAAATCTGAAAAAAGATTAAGTAAAACTAAACAGTCTAAGCAAAATTTACATGGAACTGAAAATGATCATGAATAGCTAAGGCTCTCATCAAGAAGGAAACAAGTGCTGACTTGCGGATATCAAATAACTAATTTTAAAAGTTATATGGAGCGGCAAAGGCCATAAAAAACCAACAAAAATATTGTAGAGGAAAACAATTGAGTATCTATAAGGGAAAAATTTAGTGATCACTACTTCAAACCCTACATAAAAAATAATTTCAAGAAGATTGTAGAGCATCCATATTAATTGTATATATGCCTTATTTAATTTCTTCCTAAAAGTCATTTAAAATTGCTTTATATTTTTATTCTTATTTAGTGATGTCATATTATAAATTATAAATAATAATATGACATTTCACAGGGAGTGAATCTGATTCAGTCCTTTCATAATAATAATTTTACTCCTGTTTAGATTTTTGTTTTCAAGTTTACCAAGAATTGATTTTCTTCTCTTTTCCCCCTCACCTCATCTTTTTATTGTTTTGTTAGTTTTCTTCTGCCTTGTCTTACCTTTTTTTCTCTATGGTCTTTCCCTAGTCTATGATGATATTAATCAAGAATAAGCTCAGTTTTAGACTATTTGATGTTTACTGTAATGGTAATGCTATGATACTAAAGATACAGTCAAGTGAGTATGGCTTCTCTTAACCCTTATATAGGCAAAAGTTCCAGGTGTAAGATTTTGGGGCACTCCTTTATGAGCTCAGAAGATCAATGGCAGGCTCTGACTTAAAAGTAGTGAACCTGGTTCCAGTACTCTGAATAACTGGAAACAGTTTTATTCCAAAGGGAACAAAACCCTGAAATGCTTATATATGAACCTAAGTTCGGGCAGTACTATGGCCAAAGTCCCAGTTACTGCTTTCATTGCTTTCATTCATTTTAATTCTGAAGCTTAGAAGCAATCTCTCTCTCTCTCTCTCTCTCCCCACCATTTAGTTTTATTATAGTAACACATGCCTGCAGTTTATGTATGAAGTAACATTTAACTTCACAGACCTCTGTTAGTAAATGACCTCAACAGAGAAAGATCACTGATCCTTTCATGGAAAATTTTAAGCTTTGAAATGCTCATGGTGTTTCAATGAAAAGTCTAAGTATCTCATTAATTAAAAATCCAACACTAGTTTCTCCTTTAATTTAAAATCTGAAGTGTTTTCTTCTGTTGCTACTACAAATGCACCTCAAATTTGAATAATAATATATCAATTATGACTACAATAGAATTTGACTTAGAATGATATTCTAAGTCAATACAATGAATATATTGTATATAAAATATAGATTAGAGATAATATAATTTTAGTATTAATTTGCAGATTATCCCAAGAAATAACAAATAAGGATTAAAGTTCAAATTCCCTACATATTGCCTATTGATCTAATTAACTACTTTATAATAGAATGAATGGGTTATAAATATATTTGGGCAGAAAGATATGTAATAATAACCAATACAAACCTTGAACAATGAATGCTATACTTTATAATTTTCATTTTAAACTAAAAATCTAAAACTTTTCGCCTAATGTTTATGTTGATGGAAGTTTTCAATTTTTGTATTCATTAAGTTGCTTTAACAGAGAATCTGATCTAAGCTAATATGATCATTATCTATTTAGGAATTCCAAGTATAGCATATTCATGCCTTCCTTCCTAGGATCATTTGCCATTTCAAGTATAGCCTTATTTCATTCTTTATTTTCAAGCATTTCATTATCTATGTTAAGCCTGACACTTTCCAGATTGAAGATACTAAATTTGTCTTTTTTTGACCATCTGTGTTAATTTTAGGGCTAAAACCACCACTTATCATATTGCCCTAATTAAATCCAACTTTATATATCATTCAATGCCCTCATCATTCCTTCTCTGCAATCATTCCTCCCTTCTTGACTAAACCAAGCCGAATCTGTGCTGATAGTGACTCTATCTCTGGCTCTAATGTAGATGATGAACTCATGCTCCAAAGGTGGAGCTAACTTGAAAAGGACTTTTTTACTTATCACTCTTTGAGGTTTTTTTTTTCATTTTTATCCAACATAGTTTTCATTTTGAACTTCTTCTGCATTTCTAATGAAAGTATATAGCTATGATCACTTTCAATGTTGCCTCTAATGCAGTTTGTTATTAGTGTTCTCCTTAGTCACTTTTTACTCACTTTACTTTTTTTTTAGTTTGTTTATTTTGTTTCATCTACTGGACTCACACATCTAAAGTGCAAGTTGCCTGATTAAAATAATAAAAACCATTATATGTATGTGTGTGTGTGTGTGTGTATATATATATATATATATATATATATATGTGTGTGTGTGTGTGTGTGTGTGTGTGTGTCTGTATAAAATGGTTTTTATTATTGTCAGGGCAGCCTTGCTCAGAGAAATCACACTGAGAGACAATTGTGGCATCAAGCCATGAATTGATTGGGGGAAGGAAAGTGGGGAACAAAGAAAACGGGGAGTTACAGGGAAGAGACTTGAGAGAAGCCCTCTTACACTTGACATCATTGGGTTGGGTTTTTTATCCAAGTGGCTATGAGCAGTTTCACAGATACCTGCTTCAAAGAAAAGTTAGTTCATTAACCAAATTCTATTAGCAAGGAAGAGCTAAGTGGGTCTGTGTGATGGGCCAACTGCCTTATTAACACCTCCCCAGGGATCTCCAGACAAGCTAACTTTATTAACTCATTCCTAAGAGTTTCCTTGGCGATTCCATTATCACATTCCTGCCAGGTTAGATATGTAAACATTGACTGTTAAAGTTTTAACTAAAGTCCAGGTACAATTAAAGTCCAAAGGTATGTGTTGTCTCCAGGTTAGCTGCCCCCATATCCTGATAATTACTAATTCTTATTAGAAGTATAACTCACTTGTGCAGTGATTTATCTTTTTCATGTGTGCTAAGTTTTCTAGATAATTAACTCTCTGTAAATAACAGCCAATATTATTCTTGCTCTACTATCTGATTCTCCGTCCTTAAAGCTTCTTCCTGAGCTCATTGTCTTATACTGCCTGCTCTAATGCGCAAAGACTAATTCCTATACCACCATATACTTCAATAACCAATTCCACAGAATTATTTCAGGTCAAAATGATCTTCATTTAGGTTAAGATTTTTTAAAGAATTGCTTCATTCTTTGTATGTTTGACTTTTATTTTTATTTTGGAAAAACAAAATTCCTTTTATTAATTAAAGATTGTATTATTTTTAGAGAGAGGGGAAGGGAGGGAGATAGAGAGAGAGAGAAACATCAATGTATGGTTGCCTTTCACCTGCCTCCAGCTATGGACCTGGCTGGAGACTTGGCTTGCAACCTGGTAATATGCCCTGGCAAAGAATCGAACCAGTGACCTTTGGGTTCCCAGGCCGGCGCCAATCCACTGAGCCACCAGCCAGCACTAAAATTCTCTTAATGTGACTCTTTGGACAGCACATACCTCACATTTATATTTAATTAATATAATTTACTTTTGAGCAGTTTTAGGTTTAAAGAGATATTGTATGGATAGTACTATTATGGGAGAAACCCTGGTTCTTCTCACCAATGCAGTAAACAATTACAGATCAGGAAACCTATTAGCTTACATGCAAAGTTTATTAGTGAATGGGAAAGCAAAAACAAGGGTGGCCAAAGGCCAGAGTGGTAAACTTGCCCTAATGTGGCCAGAGGCCTAATGGCCAGAAGTTCAAGGGCACCAAGAGAGCAAGTCCTTTGTTCTGAGGATTTATATAGTTGGTGGGATGAGTGAAGGAGTTACACACTGATTGACAGGTAAAGATGGTGCTAGCCTTCCAGGACTGGGGCATGGATACTCAAAAATGTTAATGGGCTTCTTTCTTTAGGCACTATGGGCCCTTTCCTGCCTTTAGGGCCTTGGAATGTAAACACAGCTTCAAAGGCATTCCAAGGCTTCCAAGACAGTGGAATAGCATAGAATTCCCAGGACTTTCCTCTTCCCATGCTAACACAGTGTTTCTTGTGATATTGGAACATAGGCAATATTATTAGATGAGGCTTAGGCCTGCTGGGTTAGCAGGTGAGACCATGTCTCCCTGTTTCTAGCTACCTGTAACAGCACAGGGTATTTCCATAAAGTATCCTCTTCTCCTGTCTCCCTTCCTCTTTCATGAACATCTTACAATTGAGGAACCAACACTGTTACATTGTTATAAGTCTATAGATGATTGGTTCTGGCAATAATCTATATATGTAGAATGACATGTATTACAGTATCATAGAGAATAGTTTCACTGATTTGAAATCCCCTGTATTCTACCCATCAAATCCTTCTTTAATTCCAGGTTCTTAAAAACTACCAATCTTCTGTTTCCATAATTTTACCTTCTCTATAAAGTGGCATAAGTAGAAGAAGCTACCATGTATAGCCTTTTTAGATTGGCTTTATTCACTTAGCAATATGCATATAATGATGTTCTCTGTTGTTTCATGGTTTTATAACTCATTTTTTAAATATTGAACGATGAGCTACAGTTACTTAATCCATTCACCCACTAAAAGGTATACTGGTTGCTTCCAGGTTTTGACAGTTATAAATAAAACTGCTTTAAACAGTCATGTGCAGATTTTGCATGAACATACATTTTCAACTCCTTTAGGTAAATACAAAGGAGTATGATTGCTGGATGTATGATACAAATGTGTTAAGTTTTGGAAGAAACTGGCAGTTTTCCAAACTGGCTGTACCATAGTTCAATCCCACCAGCAATGAGTGAGAGCTTATGTTGTTCCTCATTCTTGCCAGCATTTGGTTGTGTCCCTGTTGCAGATATTGGCCTTTCTAATTGGCATGAAGTGGTATCCCATTGTTGTCTTAATTTACATTTCCCATATGACATACAAGTTGAGAATCTTTTCATATGCTTATTTGCCATCTGTCTATTTTCTTTGATGAGTTATCTGTTAAGGTCTTTGGTCCGCTTTTAAAAAGTCAGGTTATTTTCTTACTGTTGAATTTTAAAGGTTCTTTGCATTTTTTGGGTAAGAATTCTTTATCAGATGTGTCTTTTGCAAATATTTCCTCTTGTCTATAGTTTGTCTTATTCTCTTGACATCGTCTCTCATAGAGCAGAAGTTTTAATGAAGTCTAGCTTACCAATTGCTTCTCTTGTGGATTATACACCCATTATTTCTAAAAAATGATTGTCCATACCCAATGTCATCTAGGTTTTCTCCTATGTTACCTTCTAGGAGTTTTATAGTTTTGCATTTTATATTACATTTAGGCTGTGATCCATTTTGAGTTAATTATTGTGAAGAGTGTACAGACTGTCTCCAGAATCCTATTTCTTTTTGATATATCCAGTTGTTCTAGCATTCTATTTATTGTAAAAACTATCTTTGCTCCATTGTATTTTCCTTTGTGAAAATTAAACTTTTCAAGAGATACTATAAATATCATCTTGTGTCAGTTATGAACATGTCTTCTTAGCTTGTGTATATAGCTTGATTTAAAATTGAAAGTAAGTAAAACAAAGATAATATAAATTACTAAATTAAGAGTAAATATGTCTTTAATGTTGACACTATCTGGACCAATTTTGGGGTTTCAAAAAATCTGTTAAAATTAAGAATATGTAGTATTTTGGTCATAATGAAATTGGATTAATATTTTTTAAAGATTTTATTTATTATTTTTAGAGAGGGGGGAAAGGAGAGAAGCAGAGAAAGAGAGAAACATCAATGTATGGTTGTCTTTCACCTGCCTCCAGCTAAGGACCTGGCTGGAGACCTGGCTTGCAACCTGGTTATGTGCCCTGGCTGGGAATTTAACCAGTGACATTTGGGTTCACGGGCCAGCTCCTTTTCCACTGTGCCACCAGCCAAAGCTTTGGACAATTATTTACTTGTTTAATGAAAATAATTTGATCAAATTTATAAATTATAAAAATCATTCTAACAGGGTTAATAGTGCTGTTTAATTTTACCAGTTCCTAGAAAAAACAATTTTCATAGACTAGTAATATAATCACAAATTGATTACTAGGGAAATTTAAAAAACGAAACTCAATACTCAGCTTCACTTAACATATTCCAGGTGGCTGAAGTATTTATAAATATCATTTTTCAATTAACAAATATTGTATTTCTTTATTTTTAGAGAGAGAGGGAGGGAGAGTGAACGACAGGGAGAGAAGCATCAATGTAGGAGAGGAACATTGATTGGCTGCCAATTGGCTGTTGGGGTACCAGCAGCGTCTGCTATACCCACTGTCTAGAGGTAACAACAAGATCTGTGTGCGTGCTTCTCATAAAGATAAATTGTACATTATTTTAAAAATCTGTAGCTATATTGCTGGTAATGTACCTTTGACAAACCAATATTCAGAACTTTTGCGTGGTTACTTGCTATTTAATGTTACTGCTGAAGTCCAGAAAGAGCCCTTTTGATAGATCTTGCCTTATAAAATGTAAGGAACAGCACTTTAATCTCTAGGCCCTTTGAATATATAAGAATTTTGTTATATTCCCTACTTTAAAAGGATGAAAATTATGTCTAGGTCAAAGGAAGGCATGATATACACATATTCTGTAGGATACTAAAAGCAGAGTGGCAGAATGGCTCTATGCTTTTTGTTTGGACAAATCTGATACCAGACTAGCTCCTGCTAATTCTCTGATACAGTTTTGAGAATCTGCCTAATTTTAAATGTCTATGACTTTCTATTTAGTTGTCCTTACTGCCATCTTGTCTAGCTCCTTAATCAGTTTCAGGTTCTAGAATCTGTTTACTCTAAGAAGAAATACTTGCATTATAACATTTCCCACATTTTCAGGGAATTCCTTCATGGCTTATTATTTACTAACTTAGCTTTTGTTCCCCCTTACCTCTGGTTAGCTTAACTCAGATGGTTCTTTCTCATAGTGGTTCAAATGTCCGATATTTACTTTTCAGAACCCTATGTAGGTTAAATTTGCACAATTTCAAAAGAACAGACCTTCTTAATTCCCCAAACAGACAAAATCAGGCAGCTGTCACACACAGGCTTTTGAATGCTGCATGTGAATCCCAGTATCAATTTTCATTGCCCTGCACTCACTGTAGGATACTGAGGTGGTCCTCCATGTAAAGGTCAGTCTACTTGGCTCTATGTCCTTAAATGATCTTTAAAGTAAAATATGGAAAATTTACATAACTAGGAGTAGCTTTTACTAATTATGATTCATTTTAATTTTGATATATCTCTACTGTGGTATGCTTTAACTATATTCACTTGAATTTGTGTAATTGTTGGGGGTGAGATATAAAACACTCATATGCAAACCTGTTGATTTCACTAGTGATGTCTTTAACTCATATTCTGTGGCATGACAGTAACAGTGTCAAGTAGTGTAATTCTTTCCCTGGAAGAGCCAGTCTTATAATAACCAATCTCAGGGAGAAAAAAGGAGCATTTGAAATCTCACAGGTTTCCTTAAAATCTTCCTTGTAGTAATGTTTGAGGTGACCTTTAAATCTATACCTAAAAATACTGTATTGGGTTATCCATGGTAACAATATCCTTGAAGTACATTCAAGGGAATAAGTCCTAAAATTATTTTGGTTGGGAGCTGAGTCAAACTAGTCAGAACAAGTTGAGGGAAGACAAAACAAATGAACAAAAAACAGAAAGACCCAAGACCTTACCAGCTCTAGATGTGGAGACAACAGCTACTCAAGGGTGTTATGAACAAACTCGAACATCATGAACTCTATTTATGTTTAATCTAGTACTAGCAGTCACTCCCATACAGCACTGTATCCAGAGATAGATGAGAAACTACCTCTTCATTTTATTCTTAGTAATGAACTTTAATAGCCCTCCTCTGTCAAAACTAGTCAACTATTTTTTTTAATATTTTATTATTTTCAGAGAGAGAGGCAGAGAGCGAGAGCAACATCAATGTATGGTTGCCTTTCACTTGCCTCCAACTATAGACCTGGCTGGAGCCCTGGCTTGCAACCTGGTTATGTTGCTCTGGCTGGGACTCGACCAGTGACCTTTGGGTTAGCAGGCCGGCATCTATCCACTGAGCCACTAGCCAGGGTGAAAACTAGTCAACTTCTTAATTCTTATTGTCAGAATTAATGCACTTTCCCTTTTCTAAAAAATCACAAAACCACTCCTAAAGCAAACACTGATAAATTAATGGAACTACTATAACCAACCTAGATAAATCAATTGAAGTGAAATGGAATAGTAACACAATCAGTCTTGAATCCTTAAATTGATTTCAAATATAAGCAAGCTATTTGAATATTTATGTTATAATGCCACACTGTAAATTCTCATTAGATTGGTTAATTTTACTTTATTCAATCTAGTTGTGACCAGTTTTATTGAGTTGTAATTGACATATAACATTGCATTAGTTTAAGGTGCACAGCATGATAATTTGATATTTGTATATATTTTGAAATAATACATTCAGGTTTTATAGGTCAACATTTATATAATCTTAATAGTAACTTTTCTGTCTTCCAAAATTTATACTGTTTTCTTCAAAATTTATGCAGTGAACTCAACAAAATATTTTAAAAAATAGGCATGATAAGCACTATCAGGACTTTGCTATTGAATTATATCCAATTCAAATTATACCTATAAGAAAACAAATAACTAAAATTAACCAGTTGTTGACTAAAATTCCAGAGGAAGGGCTAACTTCAGGCATGACTTAAACTATAACTCAAGAGGTGTTCTGAGATCCTTGGCTATGGCACAGTGGATAAGGTGTCGGCCTACGAACCCAAAGGTGCATGGATCAATTCCCAGCCAGGGCACATAACCAGGTTGCAAGCCAGGTCTCCAGCCAGATCCATAGCTGGAGGCAGGTAAAAGGCAACCATACACTGATGTCTCCCTTCCCCACTCTGCTAAAAATAATAAATAAAATCTTTAAAAAAAAAGAGGTGTTCTGAGGAATATTTCTTCTTTCCAAGTCTCTAATTCTGTTTTTAATTTTCATTATGCCTTCATTCTTTCCTATGAAAAATGAATTGTTTCATGAGGCCCAGAAAGATAAATGTTGCCATTTCAGTTTATAATATCCATTCAGTTTCTAATCCCAAATCTAAGGAAAAGTCTGTATAGGTAACTGGCATAAAATCCCCAGAGGATGTGCCAATAGGCTTCATTTGAGTTCAGCGTCATTCTTGAATTACTCACTGTGTTTGGGATACTTACAAACTTTTACTGATCAAATCTGGGCTATGCATGAAATACCAAAGACAAGGAAAATATCCCCATATAAACCAGATGGAATATGAGAAATCTAGTTCACAAGTAGAAATATATTCAGTAGGCTATAAAATATTTCATTAAAATGTAAACTGTATATTTTAGTGGATATATAAAACAACAGTGCATTGCTTCCTTACATTATTACCCAATATTATTTTTGGTAATGGTCATTTTAGGTCATGAGGACTCTTCTTCTAGTAGTGACTCAGAGATCTGGGATCCTTCCAAATTTTGAATCTGATATCTTCTACAAATGGTTTGACATCTACAAATATTCGACCTGGAAACAAGTGGGAAAGAAAGAAAGAGAGGAAAAGATCATTTTGGCCTTAGCATGGAAGTGACATGTCACTTAGGCTGATGTTTCACTAGTAAAAAGTAATGATATGCACCCATGTGGGTGCATTATGACTTGGAAATGCAGTTAAGCTGTGAACTCAGTAAGAGGAAATGTATTTGCTGATAATACAACCAGTCTTTCCAATGAATGTTAACTATCAAACTTTATTTTTTCAGTACATTATTAGACCATTTATATGTGTCACCTTATTGAAAATTAACCATTAAGTACTAAATTATATGGTGACTTGAAATAATTGCATATTATATATGTCTTTCTCTTAACTTATTCTACTTATAATTCTCTCTAGGTCCATCCATGCTGTTACAAATGGTAATATTTCATTACTGTTTTTTACAGCCAAGCAATGTTCCATTATGTATATGTATCACCACGTTTTTATCCACTCATCTATTGATGGACACTTGGGTTGCTTCCATATCATGGCTAGTGTAAATAATGCTGCAATACAAAAATATATTTTTTAACTTTGTGTTTTAGTTTTCTTTGCATAAATACTCAGAAGTGGAATCACTAGATCATTAGAAAGTTCCATTTTTAATTGTTTGAGGAAGCTCCATACTGTTTTTTTTCCCTTAGTTGATGCTGTTCCAATATATTTTTTAATCTTTAGCATACTTTTGTTATTGTTTGTTGTTGGGATTTCCACCTCTTCCTTTACATAATCCATCTGTTATTACATGGTGTTTATCCATTGGTATCCACAGCATATGAATCATAGTTGTCTTAAATTCCTGGTCTAATAATTCCAATATTACTACCATGTTTGGTAAAAGAAATTGCTGTGAACAGGACTTTACTAATGTGATGGTGAGCAGTGTAAGGGGAGGGAAAGTGTCCTATAATCCTCTGATTGTCAGTCCTTTAGGGAGACTATGTCATCCACAGACATAGTAAACTTCTCAAGTGTTTCTGTTTGTTTTTTCTTAGCCACTAAGCTAGAGTAGGCTGGAATTAGTATTTCCTTCTCTAAGTCAGGTAGGTTCTGAAAATGCCATAGCAGGTGAGTCTCTGGTTAACTATTTTTATCTGAGGGAAGGACTTGTTATGAAGTGAGTGCTTTACTATATTTCAAAAATAATTCCTTTCCATCTTTCACTGCCAGAACCATGATGTTTCTGAGATACCTACTGTTGAATTGGTTAGCTCCCACAGATAATCTCACAAAATCGTGGGGGCCTCCCTATGATACTTGGTTCCCGTGGAGTTTTTACCTCTAGCAGTTATCCACACTGAGCTTCCAGAGGTTTATTCATTTCACGTTAACCTTCCTGGCTCTGGTTCCTTCTGTGGTGTCTGTTGAGAGTTCTATACACAGGTAAATTGTGATTCTCTGCATGTGCCTGTTAATTTCTCCAATGTGGGGGCATTTTGCCCTGTGTCTCAGAAGAGTTGAGGATTTCTTAGTCTGTTCTGCTTTTTACTTATTTGTACAACACAGTGGCAACTTCCAAGCTTCCTATATGTGGAACACAAAAGTGCTGAGGGAGTTTTCTAATTTCTGTAAATATTTTAATCTTATGTAAACTGGGAATTACAACCACACCCACCTCCTAAATTTGTTAACATCAAGTGAAAATAGGTAGATGGCGGGTAGATGATAGATAGACAAATAGAACATAATATAGATTATATATAATGTGTTAAATGTTTGAATGTATTATAATAATTATATCCTGGTGTGCTTTTTTGAAAATAAAATATTTGTATATAGCAGTTAAAATAAAAGATGACAATGTCATCTGTGTTAAGTATTTGGATCAGGGTCCTATTAGTGTGTTCACATACTATATGAAGATCTTTTGATTTTTCCATGCCCCTGGATAATGTACACATCATTTGATTTATTTGCTCCTTAAATATTAAAATAGCACTTGATTTCAGATTTTCTCATCATTCCACGTAATCTATTTAGATGTTTTTTAGTTTTTTATTATGTTTGGTATTTTACTAAGAAGTATTTTCCATTATGATTTTTAAAAATATTTTATTTATTATTTTTCAGAGAGAGGGGAAGGGAGAGAGGCAGAGAGGCAGAGAAACATCAATGTATGGTTGCCTTTCACCTGCCTCCAGCTACAGACCTGGCTGGAGACATGGCTTGCAACCTGGTTATGTGCCCTGACTGGGGAATCAAACCAGTGACCTTTGGGTTCAGAGGCCTGCACCTTATCCACTATGCTACCAACAAGGGCCCATTATGATTTTTAAATATACATAAGTAGACATGTAGGTGACATACACAAAACTTTTAAACATTTTTAAGTTTCTATTATGAATATATATTTTGTCTTTAGCCTGAATTTTACATATATTTCAAACCTTCCTATTTTTATGTTACTTTTAACAAGAGATGACATACATACTTTACTGATATTAATATTTTAATGTGTGGAGGGGCTTCACAGAAAAATCATGAAAAACTTAAAGAGGTGGTTAGACTCAGGGCTAATGATGAGTCTGGTTAATGGCTTGTCAATTTGTTTATTTTTTCAAAGAACCAGCTCCTGGACTTGTTGATTCTTTGAATTGTAGTTTTAGTCTCTAAGTTATTCAATTCCTCTCTGATCTTGATTATTTCCTTCATTCTACTTGCTCTGGGCTTTGTTTATTGTTGCTCCTCTAGTTCTTGCAGCTTTAAGGTTAAGTTGTTGGTATAAGCTTCTTCTATCCTTTTTAGGTAGACCTGTATTGCTATGAATTTCCCTCTTAGGACTGCCTTTGCTGTGTCCCATAGGTTTTGGGCTGTTGTGTATTCATTGTCATTTGTTTCCAGAAATTATTTGATTTCATCTTTGAGCTCATTGTTTACTCATTCCTTACTTAAAAGCATGTTATTCAGTCTCCATGAGTTAGAGTGTTTTTGGTTTCTAGTTTCAAGCCATTGTGATTTGACAAGATGCTTGGTATGATTTCAATTTTCCTGTATTTGTGGAGGCTTGTCTTGTGACCTACTATGTGACCTATCTTTGAGAATATTCCATGTGCATTTGAAAAGAATGTGTATTTTGCTTCTGTGGGGTGAAAAGTTCTGTATATGTCAGTTAGGCCCATTTCCTCTAGAGTGTTGTTCAATGCCACAATCCCCTTGGTGTTTTTTTGTTTGGAAGATGTGGTCATTGTTGATAATGGAGTATTGAAATCCCCTGCTATTAGTGTGTTGCTGTCTATAATCTTTTTGAAGTCCTCCAAGATATTCCTTATATACTTCGGAACTCCTAGGTTGGGTGTGTATATGTTTACCAGAGTTATATCTTCTTGATGGATAGTTCCTTTAAGTATTATGAAACGTCCATCTTTGTCTCTTTTTATGGCCTTCATTGTAAAATCTGTTTTGTCTGAAATAAGGATTGCTACTCCAGCCTTCTTTTCATGTTCATTTGCTTTATATATATATTTCCATCCCTTCACTTTCAGTCTGTATTGATCTTTTGTTCTGAGGTGGGTCTCTTGAAGACAGCATATATGCGGGTCATGTATTCTTATCCATTCAGCTACCCTATGTCTTTTGATTGGCACATTTAATCCATTTACATTTAAGGTTATTATTGAGTGATACTTATTTATTGCCATTTTCCCACTTTGTACCTGTGCTCCTCTCTTTCTCTGTTTCCTCATTTTTTTTTAAAGCAGACCCTTTAGCATTTCTTGCAATGCTGGTTTGGTAGAGATGTATTCTTTTAGTCTTCTTTTGTCTGGGAAACTCCTTATTTCTCCTTCCATTTTGAATGAGAGGCTTGCTCGGTAGAGTATTCTTGGTTGCAGGCCTTTGTTTCCCATCACTTGGAATATTTTTTGCCATTACCTTCTGGCTTGTATTGTTTCTGTTGAGTAATCATTTGATAACCCAGTCAGAGCCCCCTTATACATAATTTGTTTCTCTCTTGATACTTTTAGGATTCTCTTTTTGTCTTTGAAGTTTGCCATTTTACTTATAATGTATCTTGGAGTGGTGCTGTTTGGATTCATCCTCATTGGGACCTTCTTTGCTTCCTGAACTTGAGTAATGTCTTCATCATATTAGGGAAGTTTCCTATTATTACTTTTTTGAACAGGGTTTCCATTCCTTGATTCCCTTCTCTTTCTGGTATCCCTATGATACCAGAAAGATATTATTGTGATTTATGTTATCCTGCAGCTCTCTTAAAACCTTTTCATTCTTGTTCAACCTGTTTTCATTCTGTTGCACTATCTTGGGATATTTTTCTATGTTGTCCTCCAGCTTGCTGATTTGATCCTCTGCTTCCTGTAGCCTACTGTTGATTCCTTCTACTGTATTCTTCAATTCAGAAATTGTATTCTTCATTTCCTCCTGGCTCTTACTGATAGTTTCTATGCCCTTTTTAATGTTGTTGTAGCTCTCAATAAGTTCTTTGTAGCTTCCCTGGAGTTCTTTGTAGTTCCCCTGGAGTTGTTTATATTTTTCTTTGAGCTGGCTAAGCTCATTGAGCTTCTCTAACATCATTATTTTGAATTCCATATCTGATAGTTTGTTTGCCTCTGTTTCATTTAGTGATCTTTTTGGGGATTCTTCCTATTCTTCTGGTGATGGACTGTTCCTTTTTCTCCCCATTTTTAGGTTTTGTTATAATCCAATCAGCCTGTGATCAGCTGCCAGGCTAAGGAAGTGCTGGGCTGGAAGGATTGATTTAGGTGTAATCCTATCAATCTGTGATCCACCACCAGACTCATATGCTGGTTGGGGTGACAGATCGATTCAGTTATAAATCAGTGAACCAGCTCCCGAACTCAGGCCTTGCTGGGCTAGACAGAGAGGTTCAATTGCAATCCAATGAATCAGCCACCAGTGCAGGTGCTGCTTGGTGGGACAGATTCAGATGTAAATCAAGGAATCTGTGATACCCACCAGGCTCAGGTGGTGCTGGGCTCGACTGAAAAATTCTATTGTAATCCAATGAGTTTGTGATCAGCTGCCAGGCTCAGGGGTCACTGGGCAGGACAAACCAACTCAGTTGTGAACCAATAAATGCACTATCAGCCACCAGGCTTACACGCCACTGTGTGGGACTGATTGTCTGACCGAGCTGTAAGTCAGAGAGTTTGTAATCAGCCGCCAGGCCCAGGCTCTGCTGAGCGAGAAGGACTGATTCGGTTGGAAAGCAATGAATCTAAGATCAGCCATCAGGCTTGCACGCCACTATGTGGGGCTGACTGACTGACCCAGCTGTAAATCAGAGAGTTTGTAATCGGCCACTAGGCCCAGTTGCTGCTGGCAAGAAATACCTCTTCAGATGCCAAGTATTGTATCTATGCTCTGACAAGCAGGACAGGAGAGGTTTATTTATATGTAAATCAAAGAATTGTGATCAGGCACCAGGGTCAGGCACCACTGGGCAGGGCAGATTGCTTCCAGTGGGTGGGGCTATGAGGACCCTTATACAGAAGCCGCTGGGTGCAGGGCAGTCCAACCAAGGTGTGGGCAATGAGTCAGTACCTGGATCCCCACTTCTCTTCTCCAAGCCACCACCGCAAACTCTCCCCACGCATCTCCAGTCCTCTCTACTCTCCCTCCGCTGGAGCCCAAGGTAGGTGGGTACCAATGTATTGTTGCCCTGGTCACCCCAGTAGTTCTTTGTCTCCAGCATTTTCAGGCCAGTAAACTCCCTGGCTCCCCACCCTTCTCAGCTGGATGCTGCTCTGCTCTCTTCTGTGTTGCTGTAGCTGGGACACCAGCTGGAGGACCAGAACCCACCCTTCTCAGGTGGAGCCCCTGGCTCCATCCCTTCAGCTGCTGCCTCTGGTGGGGGCCCAGTCAGCCCTCTTGTGTTTCCATGATTCCTACCAGTCACGTTGTGATGAAGTGTCCTCTTCTATTCTGTCCATGGTTATAAGACTTCTTTCCAGCTGGTGTTCTGTTGGTAATTCCAGCTGTGACCTGGGAGGAGATTGGTGTAGCTCCACTTACTCCTCTGCCATCTTGCCAGAACTCTAAACAAAGCAGTTCTATGTAAAGTCCTTCTTTTAATTCTCACAGCAACCCAATTTTTTTAATGTTTTTAATTACAGAGATAGAAACTGATGCTATAAGTGGTTACTTGACTTATTCAAGATCACACAGCTGGGAACTGGCAGATACAGAAATCAAAAGTAAGACCTTTGACTTTTAGCCCACATGTCTTTGTATTTACACCAAGGTATAAAACATATGTAAGATTTCATAAATTCTCACGTCATCACTTGAGTTTATATAAGCACTGCAAAATTTAATTTTTATAATTACGGTTACTGAATATACAGGACTTTCCTTCAAATTGTATCTACTTTTCATCTATTTTGCTAAATTTCTGGAGCTATCACTGATTATTTTCTTTTTGCACCCTCATTTAAATTTCAATAAATTCAAAATTATAGATGCATATTTTTTAAAATGCTTGATATAACAGCTTATAAACTACTACTATCTTGACAAATTATTTGAGTAACACATGATTTTTTTCCTCTAAATCATTAATGTATTTTAAATTTGCAAGTAATTTTCTAAATATTAACAATTGAAAGTGACTTCTAAAATTTTTAATTGTGGTAAAAAACATTTCTGTTGTAACATGAGTAAAACAAGAAAATATCTGTCACAATCACCAATGTTAGTCCATTAATTTATAATATCGTCACTCTTTCATGCTATAGTAACTTGATTCTTTATTCTTTATCTGCTGGAATTAGGAGATGATAAAGTAATCCAAAATATTACAATGAAACTACTTAGAAGCAGCACTTAAATATCAGTATTATCAAAGTAACAATAGTTTTATTTTATTTTTTATTGTATTACCTACCATCGCCATTTAGTCCCCTTAAAACCTGAAACCCCTGGCAATCACCACACTGCTGTCCATATTCATGGTTCCTTTTCCTTTCTATGCAATCCTTCCACCCCCTACACTCCCCACACCTGGCTAGCATCCTGCTCTGTCCATCTGTGAGTCTGTCCTCATTCTCCTTGTTAGTTCAGTGTGTTCATTAGATTCCACATTTAAGTAAAATCATATGGCATGTGTCTTTCCCTCACTGCCTTATTTCACTTAGTGTAATGTTCTTCAGGCCTATCCATATTGACACAAGGGTAAAACTTACTTCTTTTTCACAACTGAGTAGTATTTCATTGTGTAAATGTCCCATAGTTATTTTATCCACTCATCTACATCTACTGATGAGCACTTGGGTTGCTTCTATATATATAAAATCTTGGAGATTGTAAAATAATGCTGCCGTAAACACAGGGGTGCTTATGTTCTTTCAAATTAGAGTTTTGGGTTCCTTCTGATATATTCCCAGAAGTGGGATAATTGGGTTGCAAGGCAGATTCATTTTTAATTTTTTGAGATATCTCCACACCGCTTTCTCCAGTGGTCACACAGTCTGCATTTGCATCAATAGTGCAAAAGTGCTCAGCTTTTTTCTCAACATTGCCAGAACTTGTGGTTTGTTGATTTATTGATGATAACCATTCTTAGAGGTATGAGATGCTACCTCATTTGGGTTTTAATTTGCATTTCTCTGATGAGTAGTGATGTTGAGCATCTTTTCATATGTCTGTTGGCCATCTGAATGTCCTCTTTAATTGGGTTGTTTGCCTTTTTGGTATTGATTTTTTATAAGCTCTTTATAAAATTTTTTAAAAGATTTTATTTATTATTTTTCAGAGAGAGGGAAAGGGAGAGAGGCAGAGAGGGAGAGAAACATCAATGTATGGTTGCCCTTCACCTGTCTCTAGCTACGGATCTGGCTGGAGACCTGGCTTGCAACCTGATTATGTGCCCTGGCTGGATATTGAACCAGCGACCTTTGGGTTTGCAGGCAGGTTGGTGCCTTATCCACTGTGCCACCAGCTAGGGCTTTCTTTATAAAATTTTAATTAACTCCTTATTAGATGTATTGGTGAATATGTTCTCCCATTCTATAGGTTGTCTTTTGATTTTGCTAATGATTTTCTTTGCTGTACAAAATCTTTTTAATTTGATCTAGTCTCATTTATTTTCTTTTATTTCCCTTGTCTGGAGATATATATATATGCAGTAAAATATTGCTATAAACAATGTCTATGATTTTGCTGTCTATGTTTTCTACTATTATTAAAATGCTAGATTTTAGGTCTAGCATTTAAGTCTTGATCCATTTTATCTTTATTCTATGTATAGTATGAGAAGGTGATTTACTTATATTTTTCTGCATATATATTTTCAGTTTACTCAACACTAGTTATTGAAGAAACCATCTTTACTCCATTGTATGTGCTTGTTTTCTTTGTCAAATATTGACTAACCATAAATGTGTGCATTTATTTCTGGGATTTCTATTCTGTTCCATTAATCTATGCGTCTGATTTTTGTTTCCTTTTTAATGCCATTACCATGCTGTTTTGATTATTATGGCCTTATAGTATAGTTTGATATTAGGTAGTGTGATTCTTCCAACTTTGTTCTCCTTTCTCAGGATCATTGTTTCTATGTAAGGGTGTTTTGTGGTTCCATAAACATTTTTGAAACATTTGTTCCAGTTCTGTAAAATGTCATTGGATTCTCAATAGGATTTCATTGAATCTATAGATTGCTCTGAGTAGTATGGGCATTTTAATGATACTAATTCTTCCTATCCATGAACACAGTATGTGCTTCTATCTATTTGTATCTTCTTCAATTTCTTTCTTCAGTGTCTTATAACTTTCTAAGTACTGGTTTTATACATCCTTGGTTAAGTTTATTCCTAGATATTTTTTCTTTTTGTAGCAGTTGTGAATGGAATTATTATTTTAATTTCCATTTCTGTTAGTTTTTTATTGGCATATAAAATGTAAATGATTTCTGGATGTTAAGTTTTCATCCTGCTTCTTTGATGAGGTCATTTATCAGTTCTAGTTTCTTGGTGGAAACAATAAATTATTTTTAAATGAGAATCTGAGAGCGTTTGGAATAGCTACATATTATATGGTAACGTTGTCTTTGGAAACTAAGTCAAGAACAAACAGAAGCCTTGACTGATGTGACTCAATTGATTGGGTATTGTCCCCAGAGTGAAAGGTTTCTGGTTTGACCCCTGGTCAGGGCACACACCTGCATTGTGGGAATGGTCTCTTGCTAGGGCACATATGAGAGGCATCTGGATGATGTTTCTCTCTCATGTTGATGTTTCTTTCCCTTTCTTTCTTCCTCCCTTCCCTTCTCTTTAAAAAATATCAAAAATGTAAAATATGTATAAAATGAACAATTATTGATAGCTTATTTGAAGCTCTAATGCATGAACAGATTAGGACTTTTCATTAATTCATTAATAGTAATCCAAAGAACCAGTGTTTTCTTATATTCAGTTATCCTGGTAAAGGAGGCATCTCATAGGTTCAAACTGCATCACTAAGAAGCCTGCTCTCAGTTGTGTGACCAAATGTTTCGTGAGATTGTTTTAAGACATTGTTTGACATACTTTTTAATCCCTACTTCCTCAATATACCCCAAAATATTTGGTTTATTAATTAGATGCCAAGTGACTAAGTCCATAATAATACTTCCACAGATAGATAACAGTAACTTTGGATACTATACACATTTATTATAAGAGGTATACATTTTGTTTTAATGAAATGAATAGCTACATTTTAATTATAATCAAAGGCTAAATCTATACTATATTTAAATTCACCTTATTAGACCATGCAAATAAGTCAATGAGGTCCAACTGTTGAAGTAAAAAATGCACCTTGAAGAAGTTTAAAAATGTTTGTAGTCACACAACTATTAACATATTAAAGACAGAGGCTATTTGATCTTTATCATATTAGGTTATCATTAAAAACAGTGCAATGTAACTTCATGCTTGCTTGAAGTGTAATGTTGAAAAGCATCTTTATAAAATTGTAAAATATCATCTTTTAGGTTCAGTAAGAGAAATTGATCCTGTTTTAGCCCCAAAGAGTATTTCTCCTGAATGAATTAAGTGACTTACTTTTCATTGTTTGGACATGAATCATCAATCTTACTGTGTTTTGGAGCCACCTTTGTATGATACATATTTTTGTGTGTGTGGTAAATTTGAGCTTGTCGTTTTAGAGGACTGTGTTTGAAAATATTATATTATTCATTCTTTATCACTGTTGGCCTAAATATTTATGCATTATTGCCTTTCTAACACTTTCTGTTTCACTGAATTAGGATATGCTTAGGTCTACAGTGGAATTAATTCAGAATGTCCCTCCAAATTAAGTCAGGATACAGTCTAGCTGTCCAGAACAAGAAACTTGCTATGCAACTCAGAGCTGTCATAAATTCTAACATCTGTGTCTTATAACTAATTAGGAGGAATACTTTTAACACCATACTTGCCACAAGCTCTTCTGCTATCTTTTTCTACCTATGCCACACTCTTTGTGTTTAAATAAATTAAATACTTCCAAAACCCTGATACCTTCTATGGCCATCTCTGAATGAGTATGTTTCTGAATTCAGAGGTAATGGCTTGACTTGTATTCTCCCATGTGTCTAGTTGGGACCTCAGACTGCAGCCTTATTTGGAAATAAAGTCTTTGTAGATGTGCTTAAGTTGAGGTCAAACTAGATCAGGGTGGGCCCTGAATCCAATAACTGAAGTCCTTATAAAGAGAGTTGAGTGGCTCGGTGGATAGGCACCAGCCTGGGAACCCAAAGGTTACTAGTTCAATTCCCAATTGGGCACATAACCAGGTTGCAAGCCAGGTCTCCAGCCAGGTCTGTAGCTGGAGGCAGGTAAGAGGCAACCATACATTGATGTTTCTCTCCCTTTCGTCCTCCCTGCCCTTCTCTCTGAAAATAATGAATAAAATCTTTTAAGAAAATCTTTAAAAAGAGTTGAAATGTAAATATCTTAAAACTATTCAAATCACATTCTACTAATAGGGTGAGCTAATAGAGCCAAATTATAAGCAAAAGGTGTTTAAGGAACATGAGCTGAGAACATAGGTGCTATAGAGATTTATAGAATATTTCATTGAATGAAACTATGATGGGCAGCCACATCCATTTCATTAAAAAAAAAAAAAAAGAGCTTTGAAGCTGACAAAAGAACATTTGAAAGACTTCTTTTTGAAGTTCCCTTTCTATGGACAATGAATTAGAACAGGGAATACCAACTTTTGAACTTTTGTCTCAGTGACTCTTGTTCTGTGCTTGTATATCTGACCAAATCTACAGCCTGACACATTTAGCAAGTACAATTCCATTCTTAGAAGTCCAGAAATATTTTAAGTAACCTTGTAGATCTTCATGCAGATCCATTATGCTGGTTCTAACAGGAAAAATGTATTCCCCTAATTTCTCAGGTTTTGATGATGCCTCATAACATTCTTGAAAGAATGACAATATAGCAATCTTACAGAAATCTGAATTATAATTCAAATTACAGAGAGGGAAGAATGAAATAACCTTAATAAATAACCTTTTACATATAATTAGCTCTAGGACCTCTGTGATTTTAACATAACTAGCAATATTGGTTATGGCCTTGCTTTTCTTTTGTTCCAAGTTCCTGTATACTTTTCCTTTCCACCTAAAGTTTTATGAGCAGTTCAGTCACTGTGCTCACTAATGTTATGAAATCTTTAAAGCTGGTCACTTTTCACTTTTGGAAATTGTTTATAATATAGCAAATTCGAGCTAGTGTACTTCATGTACTCACATTCAGAGGAAAGAAAAACACTTTGAGTCAGGAGAATGACGGCCTATTAACTAAGACACAGACATGTACCGCTTTTTATTTCTGCCATTAGAGAAGCCCGCAACTTCCTGCTAAATGGTTTTGTGTTCAATACACATTTGCTGGGTGAGCTGTGCTATAATTAGAGCTCTCACTAAGTCATTTCCACATCAGACCACTTCCTAGTGGCTTATCCAAAGAAGTGCAGGGCAAGCCTGGTTCTCCACTCTGGGTGGAGAGCCTCCATCATTCCTCCTCCTACTTGAAAATAATCTGAAAGTCCCTGTTAGAAGGCAAAGTGGATACTTGAATGTGGGAATGCTTCCTGGTCAGGAAACAAACATGCAACAACAAACCTCCAAATGAGCTTGAAGCAGCAATTCCTTGTTACTCAGTTTCAGGGCATGTACCTATAAGGAGAAAATGGAGAAAGGGAGGTTGATTTTACATGTTTTTGGAAGAAAATATAAGTTGAGGGTTTGAGTGTTTTAGAGTGGAAAAATCTCAGTACCTGATGATGTAAAAGTTTAAAAAAATTAGGAAGCATTGCTTATTATGGCAGGATTTTGTCTCAACAGGGAAAACAATAGTTGTAAACAGTAGTACCAGGTGACCTGATTTAGTTTTGCAGCCACTCCCTCAATGGCTACCTAATTGCACGATTAGAGTGTGCTCCTCTCATTTCATTTTGTTCGGGCCTATTCCACATACACCTTGACAGGTAACTCCTCTCTTCAGTCAACTCCCCTGTTCAAAGTGCCAATGTCAGAATGAAGTTGCCAGAGCAGGGGGCTCAGGGCTTAATCAACATGAATGTGGTATTAAGTATCTAAGGTGTCAAAATATTGTGGAAATAAAATGGTATGGGAATGAGAAAAAAAGATACCTTGAAATCCAGTATTGTTAACTAACAGCTACTATAAGTCTTAGTTTTCTTCTCCATAAATTAAATATATTAATACTTGCCCTTTCTGCTTCACAAGTGTTCTAAATTACAGCTGATTAAGGTAAAAGCCTTTTACACTTCAAAATTAGTAAAGATAGAAAAATTATGTCTACTGCTAAGAACTTTAAAAACACATACATGTTGAATTAACATTGAATGTGTTTTTTATGTACAATAGACTTAAATATTTTGGGCTTATTTTCACCTTTACAGCATAGAGCTCACCTCTGTGTTAGGTCTTGCTGACATCTTCAATATTTCACCATAGGAAACTACAGCTTCCTTGCTGAATGGTCGCTATCCTTTACATACAGATGTTGACTCATCTGGAGTGAATGCACTGTAAGAAGGAGAATGAGGATTTTAATTTACTAAGCAGGGAAGCAAATTATGTAATTAGCTGTTAAGCAGTTAAGCAGAAAAATAAGTAATGTAGGGAACATGTTGGAATCACACAAGATGTTAAGTATTTCTATGACAATTTTTGAGGGTAAGAAATCTTCACTGTGTATGAACTTACTGAATTACAGTCCACAAAAAGTGAAAATACTAGAACTTGAAGTTTTGCATTATTTTCTTAAATATTTTATCTTTATTTTTTTATTAATTCACTTTTTTTTTTTCTTTATAAACAAAACAGCTTATCTTATTTCTATGTGGTCAATTTTTTAAGAGAAAACAACAATATTTTTTCATCAAACCATTATTATAAAAAATGAAAAGCACATCTCTATAGAGCAGGATTTACACAAAGAAGGAAGTTACTTTTATGAGAGTTTTATAATAAATTTGGTACATTCTACTGTAAATATCATCTCTCAAAGAATGTGGCCCAGTCCTGGTTGTAGGTAGCATAGCCCATGTTTGGAAACTCAAGTGGTATCAATCATTTTATTTAGTATTTTCGTAGGCCAGAAGTTTAAAGTTAATGTTCAGTGAAATGTAGAGCATTATTGTCCCACTAAGATTATATACAGTGAAATACTATTACAAAATAATGCCATAGCATCTTTAAAAATTAACATTGTGACTATACTTAAAATTATTTTGATTATACTTGAAAAACCCAGGGTGAGTTTTCATGTCTTTTTTTAAATGAAGCCTAGAAGCTTGGTGCTGTGGGTTTTTATGTCATTGGCCTGAATTGCTCCATCATTAACGGCTGTTGACAGTGTGATAGAGAGTAGTTAGGCATTGAAAGAGGAGGCTTGCTGTAACTTAGAACTCACTTCAGCAGTTCCTGGAGAATCACTAAAGGCTCTGTGAAGACTTCAAGGGACACTCCTGAACTCATTCTGATGTTATTTTTACTTAGCCCTACCTTATTCCCAGCGATCAGAAATGATGAGAAATACAATTTCTTTGGAGCTCAGTGTCACCAGTTTTTGACCCTGAAAGCTAAGGGCTTAAGTTCTAATGAATGTGTTTGCCTCTGTGTGTTCTATTAGCATTATTGAGGACAATGGATAGTTTCTAAATGGATTGCAATAAGTTAGTGCAGGAAGCTCATAATGGCGATTAATTTTGATTTTATACAGCAGATGTTTGCTCAGTGCCAAATAAACCTGTTCAATTACCCCATGTCTTAATGTACCCTATCTATTATTTACATGTGAGCACATGCACCACTGAGAAAAGTAATAGCAAGGGCATGGCTGGGGTATATCAAGACATCTGGTAAGGTGATTGCTTACAAAATCAAAATTCCTGGCTGCAACTCAAGATTGAAAATAATTTAGAAATAAGACCTTCTCTGTGTTTTCTTCTTGTTCTCATTGTCTTGCACTTAAAGCTGTATACTGTTTGTTACCTCTTAGGTTATCAGGGCAGGTATATATATTTTCTGACCAAATACATTAAAATAATATGGGCTGATACAATTAATTTTATTTTCTTATTCCAAATACTTTAATTGTAATTAGCATGCATGGCTCACAAATACTTGGTCACATGTATATATAAAATAAATTTTTCATAAATCTGGGAACACAATCTATTTGTAACAATTTGATGCAAATAATTTTGTAGGTTCTCTTCTACTTAGATGATGGCTATATGTAGGTGTTACTTTTGTCAAGAAATAAAATCTAGAGTTTATACATCAGAAACTGCATATGAGTAGGTGGAAATATCAGAAAGGTTAATTTTTTAAACAAATAAACCTTGAGGGAATTGTAAAGAAAAGACAATAAAAGGGTAATATGCTGACCTTAATTATTTCTATTTTTTTTCTTTCATCTCTTACCTATTTCTTCCACTCAGTATAAATGTCCCAGAATCCCTTCAAATCCAGGCTAAATGCCCTTTTTCATTCTAAATTACAACATTTAAACTGGAGTGGACAAAAGGACCAATAGGGTTTGAATATCAAGTACTGAGTGAAGAAGGCTGTTCTAGTTTAGTGGTTTTAGCACTGCATTAAGCTCACGCTGCATGTATCCTAGACCCTGAGTATACAGAAATGAAAAGTCATATCAACTAATGGTAGACAGAACAGAAAGGAAGAAAAGACTACAAGGCCCCACTACTTAAAAAATTTTAACTTTTGTCCCCAAATTAAATCTGTCATTAGAATAGAAGCCTCTTCTAATTCAATCTTCCCTTTAGAATATTTCTACTTTGAATTATGACTTATCAAAAGTAGTCAATCTTCATAGCAAAATGTAGGGGAAAATTGCACATTTTTCATTAATTTGAGTATTACTATAGATGATTATTTTTCTCATGAAACATTAGATCCCACAGGGTTTTAGGAAACTTTTTACCAGCATGACTTAATTCTAGTGTAAAAAGCATACATGTATTTCATTTTTGGACTTGATACTGCTTTGTTATTAGGAGAGTTATGACTGCACCCTACTTGTCCATCTCTTTTGAGTCATCCAGAAAAAATTAATTCAATCAGAAGATGTGAATATTACATCATTTTAAAGTCTTATTAGTTTATTGAGAATAGGAATGCAATGCAATAGATCTTAATTTAGTTTAGCCTTTCTAACACCATGACAATTCTTTAATATATGGTATTTGGAATATTCTAAGTCATAAACTTATATTTGGCTTGTGGAGGGGGTGTTGTGATTAGTTATTTTACTGAAAGTTCATTATGAAAACACTCTAGAGCTCTTATAAATAACCCAACAAAAGGCAGTCTTGACTGTGACATGAAAATTTATAAACATGTTTTAATATGATAGAAATTATGAAAAGTTTTTTTTCCCATTTTTACTAAAGTGCCTAGCTAATGACAGCTATGAATTTCATAAAAAAGCTAATCAGCCCTGGCTGGTGGCACAGTGGATAAGGTGCCTGCCAGCCTGCGAGCCCAAAGGTTACTGGTTCAATTCCCAGCCAGGGCAACATAACCAAGTTGCAAGCCAGGTCCCCAGCCAGATCTGTAGCTGGAAGCAGATGAAAAGCAATCATACATTGATGTTTCTCTCCCTCTCTGCCTCTCTCCCTTCTCTTCTTTCTGAAAATAATAAATAAACTCTTTTTTTTTAAAGCTAATCAGTTTAGCACTCCTGAGACATTTCATGTTCTGTTCAGTGACTTTTTTTCTCTCTCTGAAAGGAAGGAGCTTCATTGCTTATTTATTCTGGCAGGATTGACTACAGAAAGGTTTTACTGGTGAAATTGGTGGAGACCTGGAATGTCAGTGGTATTGTCACCCACCCCCCTCTTTTTTTTTTTTTTATTATTTTTTAAAGATTTTATTTATTATTTCCAGAGAGAGAGAAGGGGAGAGAGGCAGAGAGGGAGAGAAACATCAATGTATGGTTGCCTTTCACCTGCCTCTAGCCAAGGAACTGGCTGGAGACCTGGCTTGCAATCTGGTTATGTGCCCTGGCCAGGGAATCGAACCAGCAACCTTTGGGTTTGCAGGCTGGCATCTTATCCACTGTTCCCCCTCTTCTTTTAATATCATTTCTGTTAAAAGTATTTTTTGTTAAAGATGAATCATTAACTAATATGAAATCAATTATAAATAGCATATTTGTGGAAGAGTTCCAAGAACTGACTTCAGAGGGAGCTGACATTGGCCCCCAGCACACTTGCTGACTTTCAACCACACACACATACACACACATGCACACACACAAACAGATCTCCATTTGAGCAATTTTGAGATGATCATTGGAATAGAGTGTGCTGACTCACACATAGAGAACTTTGAACTCCACTCCCCCTGATTTCTTGGTTCTGCTTTCCTTCTTCCTCCTAATAAAAGCCCCTGTCTGTACTGAGATGTGAAGATGGCCTTGAGAACCAGCATCAGCCATCTTTTCAGGCTGCTGGACTTGAGTAAACCATCTTTTCTTACATCAGCACTCCTCTCTGAGTATTACTGGCTTTCGAAGCAGCACGCAGCCAAACCTGAGTGGTATTAGTTTTTGCACAGAAATTCAGAGAATAGACAGGTAGCATCAATATGCATATCTTTTCTTATAAAGCAACAGTCATTCTATTACTTTTGTCCAATATGATTTTGATAATTTTATTTTAACACTTCATGAGACCAATAATTCAAAAAATTTTTGTTCTTTATTGTGCTGATTAATTATGAAAAAAACCTTAGTTATTTTGTCGTGAAGCATTTAAATATTTTATTTGAAAAAATGCCTATATTAATGTGTTTTGGTTTCTGGTTTCATATCTTAGGAACTTGGAAGTTGTCATTCCATTCTAACAAAACTAAAATGCTGAATAGACTGAAGAATGATCAACTCATCCCAGATCTATAAAGAGATGGAGACACAAACCAAATCATGGCCCTCAATCTTGAGGGGAAAGTCAGGTAAATACAGGGATTTATAGTTTACTATAGTAAAGACTCATTAGCAGACACTTCCTTGGAAATCAGCTCTAGAGGTGTAGGAAAACCTGAATTGTAGTTGATAGTTCAGAAGCATAGGGCCCCTAAAAAACTGAGACCTAATTTTAGGACTATAGAATGCTTCCCCTCTTCCACACCTTACCACCAAAATTCTAAAGGCCAATTTATAGCAGTTCCTTTTACCTTGTATGTCATGTCTAGTTATCAAGAAAAATTTACAAGGCATGCCAAAATTCAACAAATAAACAAATAAAACAACTTTTAAGAGACAGAGCAAGTGATGGAAGCAAATAGGATGGGGATATTAAAATTTTCAGACCAGGAATTTAAAACAGTTATGATTAACATGATGTGTGAAGGGCACTAAGGATAAAGTAGATAGAATGCAAAATAGATGGGCATTATAAGCATAGAATGGAACCAAACAAACAAACAAAAAAATAAAAATTCTAGACATAAAAGCATTGTAACAGAAATGAAAAATAATGCCTTTGTTGGACTTATTAGTAGATTGGATACAACTGTGAAAACAATCTATGGTCTTTTTTTTGAATGTTTAATATTTGCTGCCAGCTATTTTTATTATAAGTTCTTTTTTTTTTTTTCTTTTAATTTTATTGTTGTTGTATTACATCCATCCCTTTTTTTCTCCCCTCTGTCCCCCTCCCCTCCCACCCTTTCCCCCCAAAGTCAATCCCACCTGTTGTCCATGTCCATGGTTCCTTTATACTAGGTTCTTATCTAAGCTGCTCCCCTTCTTTGCCTCTGCCTCCCCCCTCCCCCCTACTCCT
>PVIW01002305.1:0-134661 GCA_004026585.1 Noctilio leporinus
GGGGGACAGAGGGGAGCAAAAAAGGGATGGATGTAATACAACAACAATAAAATTAAAAAAAAAAAAAGAAAGAAAGTTTTGGTCACTTACACCAATTTATAAGCTTAGTAAATGCAGAGCAGATAAATCCAACTGTAGCTAATTCCATGGGTCAAACTCTTAAATAATAAGCAGCATCCCAGCAGGAAGCCTGATGATGTGTGTAACTGGTTCCAGAATACCTTCCTTGATCATGCCTTTAGAATTCCCTAATATTTGAGGTATATTTGTTGTATAAACCAGACTGAACCATGGTGTATCTTTGGTAGATGTTCAGTATCCCTGGATACCTTGAGAGAACATTGAGTTACCCTCTGAGTTTGATATTGTAAGGATATGCATTCTGTTCATCACCAATTTCAGTTGGTACACACCATTCAGTATCAACAGCTTCAACAGTACACCTTCACAATGATAATAATGAAGTCTCTTGTGCATCCATCACAAAGACCAGCTGGGTAACCAATGGGATTCTGAGTTATGCATAGCATCTCAGCAATATTGCAGGAGTCTTTCCAAGCTAATATTGTGTAGGTAAGTTAATAATTATGTATTAATGCAGTCAGAAGAGAAGACAAGATTACTTCTATCTTGAACTGGATTCTTAAAAAATTTGTAGCAGGAACAATACATCTCACAAAGTAGGGCTTTACCTTAAAATATTTCCAATAATAACAGAAGTTAGCACTCAACAAAATGCTAACTATAACCTAGGTATAGGTGCTTTACATATGTACCATCTAATTTAATCCTAAAACAATACTGTAAACCAGGTACTATTATTTTTTTTCTTTTACAAATGTGGAATATGGGGCAAAGGGAAGTAGCTAAGCCAGGATACTAGGCAGTCTAGCTCACAACTCAAACTCTTAACCACTGTTGTACAGTGACTTCAAATGTTTAAAATTAGTTTCATTTAACAACAATCATTAAATAATGTTAGCATAAAATCCATATACAAGAAGGTTCTATCCTAAGAAAATCATTTAAAAATCAGTATGGAGACAGACATTTCAGAAACTGAATGAAAGTATTTTCAGATTTTAATCCATTTGCTACATATCTATCAAAATATTTTTTTATATTGCCACCATAAAGAGTCTGCTTTTAGTAATTTCATAAGTCCATTGTGGAGTAGAAGGAAAAGGAGAATAGAGGGAAAGGAAATGTTAGCACACATAATTGATTCCTACATAGTAATAGAAACAAGCCAGTCAAGTTAAAGTGAAGGCCTCTTGATTTACTAAAGACAAATTTACCAAAAGTTGTCCTTAGGTTAAATTTAAGAGTAAAATTGATAAACTGTACATAGGTAGGAATAAGGGGGAAAGATATGTATATATGAATTTGGAGTAGGCTACTGAGAAATTCTGAAGCAAGAGTCAAAAAACAGGCTTGCATTGGTCCTTATAAATCTGAAACCATAAACTAAGAGGGGCAACTGAATCAGTTCAGAATGGTGAGGAAAAAGGTCGACAGGATTTCAAGGTGGGATTCTGAAAACCAAAGTAATAAAGATAGAAATCAATTAACAGAATCTAAGAGTTAGGGCTGAAGGCAGAAAGGGGCCAGAAATGGGTCACATAGCAAGTAGACCATATGGAGGGCAAAGCAGACCCCTGGCTGAGATTTTTGCCAAGAAGCAGGGTGCCCCTGTACCACCTCTGAAACTCAACAAAAGGTAATTTTCAACTCAAGACCTTGAATTTGTTGAGGTTTCAATTTTTGCAAGCAGCATGTAAGGATGAATTTCTGTGTTTAGTGATGGTCAGCCTCTTTTCTTCTTTTATATTTCAGGTGTACAGCATAGTGGCGAATCATATACTGTACAAAATGGTCCCCCCAATATTTCCAGTACCCACAGAACCATACATAGTTATTATAATTTTATTGACTCTATTCCCTATGCTGTACTTTATAACCACATGACTATTCTATAACTACCAGTTTGTACTTCTAAATCCTTTCACCTTTTATACCCAGCCCTCCACCCCTTTCCCATTTGGCAACCATCAAAATGTTCTCTGTATCTATGAATCTGTTTCTGTTTTGTTTGTTGATTGATGCTGTTTTTACCTTTCCTTTGAACAGCATTCAATTCTTTTAAAAAATAGAGGATTTTGGAAGACTGACAGGAATGAAAACATTACTTTATCCCCAGATTCTGGTATAAATTCCACAGGAAACTAATATGGTAGGTATCTCAAAGCTGGGACTCAATAGTAGCAAAGATAAGATAACCATCATAACTCCTAACATGTCTTTTGAAATGACAGTAATGACTGTGATATAAGTTGGTGACAACCTGAAATTAAGGCTCAGAAATTTTGGGACATTAAAGGGGAAAAAGATAAAAAAATATAAGATATCAAAAGCAACTTGCAGTGACTTTCCACTATCACCTTCTCATGTTAGTACAACACACAGCTAAATCTTATGGAAATATGGTAGAGTTGAGGTTATTCAACAGCCTTGTGAAAAAAAAAAACTAACTTTTATGCAGTATTTATGAAATTTATATCACAATATATATTTTAAATTACAAAATTATATTATAAAAATGTGACTCTGCAAAGAATTGGCTAAATGTTCTCTAAATATATTATTACCAGCTGTAAGCCTGATGACTGAGAGTTATCCTTAGTCATTTCCTCAAGGTTTATAGCTACTATGGGAACTAGATAAGGGATGAAATTATTGAAAAACATCACTTCAGGACTCTCATTGAAAATAAATATTTTCATTAGGACCCAAGTACATAGCTTTTTTCAAAGCAGATCTATTTATCAAATAACATTCTAAACCAATTAAACTCAATTACCTTTTCCTGAGTGTATAATAAATAATTTAATGATGGCATGGCACTCTAAAACAGTTGAATAAACTCATTCATTTTTATTGAAAGTATATTGTAAGCAATTTACTAATGTTGTAAATTAGATAATTAATATAATTTTAAACACATTTTGAAATAAGCAAAATTTTAGTAATTAGTTCAATCTAGGGAAACAATTTATTGACTATACTGGCATCATTTTGTTTGTAAATGTTGGCACATTTTCTGGCATTATGAGGTATTTATAAGGTGTCTGAGCACTTGAAATTTCCTTGGTAAAATAGATTAACACTCAATTGCCAATGTGGCACACCTTCATGGGTTACATTGAGATAAGGCCAAAATATAATTTTGTAAGTTTTCTTAAATTTTATTTATTATTTTCAGAGAAAGGGAAAGGGAGAGAGGCAGAGAGGGAGAGAGACATCGATGTATGGTTGCCTTTCACCTGCCTCCAGCCATGGACCTGGCTGGAGACCTGGCTTGCAACCTGGTTATGTGCCCTGGCTGGGGAATCAAACCAGCAACCTCTTAATTTTGTAAGTTTTTATGCTAAGAATTATGTTGAAATACATGAAAAAGAAAGATAAATGAGCAATAACTAGAGCTGGACTATAGCATAAGGACTGAAGTTTAAATCTCAGCTTTTCAACTGTTTCGCTGTTTCAGAATTTTAGACAATTTACATCTTTTTCAACCTCAGTTTATTAAATAGAAAAATAGGTTTAATATGGCTGGCTTTGCAGGCATGTTAGAAGATTTACAAATATATATATATATATATATATATATATATATATACATATATATCCCTTAGCATGACATTTAGCACACAATGAAAGCTATAGAAATTTCTGCTCATGTAAACGGTATGTGTATCTATCTTTTTGTCCCACTTTAGCATCTTTGAATAAATCAGAAATTATAGTGTACTCTTCATTTAAAATTCTTTGTGTCTTACTTTAATTTAAATAATATTTTGTTGGTAACATCTAATATTTTCTATTCAGTAGGTACTGAACGTTTTCCCAACCCTAACTCTACTCTTAATTTTATTTCTTTTTGGCTTTCCTTAAACTATTTACAATGCCCTTTTATCATCAGTACCTTGGAATATTACTATGCACACATTTCCATGTAAATAAATTTTTATTTTTCCCCAGTAATTATAAACTAAGTTATGTAGTGTACCCCAAACACTACCTTAGGCTCAGTGGAGACCAAAAAACGGTCTCTATATTTTAGGGTCTTACAATCTAGTGTAACATAGATGCTCACCAGATGTGTTGCAGAGTTTCAGCATGTCAGGAGAATACCTAGTTATTTAAGTTATATCTTTTTTATGATAATAGTAAGCAGGTGATAGATGAAGATAAAATTTTAAAAATTAAGTTGGTCTAGTAACAAGTCAGAAGATGAAGCTGAGAATCACAATAAATACTATAAAACATGGTAAAATTCTACAGACTGCTCAACATGAAATGAACTTTTGGAGAGGAATAAACAGGAAAAACAATTCAGAGAGTGTGATCCAACAGACACTTGCCTCGAAAATTAAACGAATGCCCCTCTATGGTTTGTTCACAGATGTTTACATGGTAAGATTGCCTCTGGCTTCCTGTTGGGTAATTAATGCCCCTCTAATAATATTCTTCCCAGAATCTCTAATGGACACATACTTTATTTGACTTAAGTGGAACCCAACTTCTAACTCCATTCCCCAAATTTATTTCCCTTACTGTGTTTGTGAGTTATTATCCATCTCACAGTGAAACTCTGGAAATAATTGATTCCTTCTATTCCCTTATGCTTTTTACTTTCTTTCTGCAATGAATGATGCATCTGTTTCCCTCTTTTTGCCTTTCTAGTGTCACCTGCCTTGTGGGTCACACCTTCATCACATTTTGACTGCCCTCCAAATTGTTTTCTTTGCCTCTAACTCTCTTCTCCTTTCTCTTCTTCATGCTGCTCTAAGAGTAATTTTCTTTCATCACAACTTTTATCATAACATTCCTCCATTTTATTAAACTCCTTTTGTACTGATGAAGTTTAATCTCTTTAGGCTTACTTTGAAAACTCATTTGTTTCAAGTGCACATCTGAAATAGTTATTAATCTTTGGAAAAATACTGATTTTGCCTGATCTCAAGGATAATAAGAGGGAATCAGATAAGAGCCCTTAAAAACTCACACAAAAACGTAAGCTACTTTGAGGGAATTAATTTTGACAGAACAGAGGAGGCATTGATCCATTCTATTTGTTCTTGAGAAGTGATCCCATTCATTCATATGTATTTAACTATAACCCATATACTGTTATTTCCCAATTTTTCTGTAGACTCAAGACTCTTCTGAGCTCCAAGTAGATGAATTCAACTACCTACTAGACATCTCTGTATAGGCACTTTTAAAAATATTAACAAAATTAACATAGCCAAACTGATTTCCCCTTCCACTATGAAGAGTGCTTTCTTCACTACCACTATGATATATCATTTGTAGTTTTTCTACACGCAAGTCTTATGTGTCTTAATAATCTTTCACATTTCTAGAACATTCTGCCAACTACTCTGGTTCTTTCTCAACACTCAAAGTTAATTTGAATGCCATCTCCTCAAAGAGGCCTTTCCTGATGACTCAATGAAATGAAGTGTCTGATATTCTCTCGGTACTCTATTTCACATAATTGATAACAATATTTCTATTTCATGGAATTTCTATCTCTATTTCACAGAATTTGGGACAATATGTCATTTATCAGTTGCTTTTTATTCTGTATCCATTATCTGATTATAAACTCTATGAGGGCAAAGATCAGATCCCTCTTGTTCCATAACATAGCTCCACTGCCTTGCATAATACATGTACATAAATCAATAGATGCAAAAGAAAAAAAAGCACTAGAAGACTATGTGAGATATCTCTGTAAATGAGAATTCCATTACCAGCAGCACTGAAATTTAGGAAACCTCAATATATAAAGGCAGAAAAGTCACATTAGAAAGTAATTATTTTAAGAAAAAACTAGTAAGTATTTCATACAATATTCACTGTGGTTTAAGTATTTTACAGATGCAACTACTTAATCCTCCCTAAAAACTTATGGAATAGCAATTAATCTTACATGCATTTTACAAATAAAGAAACTGATGGGAATTCAAGTCTTGCCCAAAGTCACACAGGTGAAAGTAGAAAAACCAGGATCTGAGCACAGGTAATCTGGCTTCAGAGTCTGCATGCTAAACCACAGTAATTTTGCCAAAATGCCTTTATATCTAGGCATGTCTATTAGTACTTTAGAAGTAGTTTAATGGGGAGGGGTGGGGAGCAGCCCTGGCTGGTGGCATAGTGAATAAGACGCTGGCCTGTGAACCCAAAGGTCACTGGTTCGATTCCCCAGCCAGAGCGCATAACCAGGTTGCAAACCAGGTCTCCAGCCAGGTTCTTATCTGGAGGCAGGTGAAAGGCAACCATACATTGATGTCTCTTTCCCTCTCTCTCTTCCCCTCTCTCTAAAAAATAATAAATTAAATATTTAAATAAGTAAATAAATAAATAAAATGAAGCATGACCATATTCCCACCCAGGACTGACAAACAGGATCTGCCAGGTTAGAATGAGGGTGTATTTTCACATCATTGACTTAAGTGGAACATGATTGGTCCAGTCCTTTCTAATCAGAAAATGCCTTTTTCATCATTTTGAACTTTTATTTTGCACAATCTTACATTCATCCATTAGTTAGTTTCAAAAGCTCTGTCAGCAAAAACTCTATTTCAAAAAAAATGACAAAGTAAGGAAAGCTTATAAACTTGGCCTTAAGTATGAAAGTTAATGGCTAAGAGCAACTGCGTTTCATAACCCAATGTAGAGCTTAAAATATTTTAGAATTATTGGTGCCATAAAAATTTCACTTAATTATAACTTCAGCATTAAGATTCAAGAAAAAATAGGAAATATTGAATCCAATTCTTGGAATAGCACTTAACTAGTATAAAAATATTAATTGCAAGAAATAAGTCCTTTGTGTGTTACTTACATATAATTTTCAAGTACAATCACCATATCTAAGTGTTACATTTAAAAAAAAAAAAGTACTCCTAAGGCCTGGCTGGTGGCACAGTAAATAAGGTGCCAGACTGGGAACCCAAAGGTCACTGGTTTGATTCTCCAGCCAGGGCATATAACCAGGTTGTAAGCCAGGTCTCCAGCCAGGTCTGTGGCTGGTGGCAGGTGAAAGGCCTGCCATACATTGATGTCTTTCTCCCTTTCTTCCTCTCTCCCTCCCTCCCCTTCTCTCTAAAAATAATTAATAAACTTTTTTTTTAATTAAAAAAAAAGACTCCTTTATCAAAATGTGAATGTTAGTAAAAGGGGAAATGATCCTGGGTGAAACTGCATCTCAGATAAGCTCTTTAACAGGAGATCTAGAGTTTAGAGCTGTACCAAGTCTGAAAAATACTCTACTGCTGGTCCCAAAGAAGCAAACTGCTGTTTGCTTATGAACCGCCTATGGACAGGGGTGGCCTCTAGGAGCTGAGAATTTCAGTCTTACAACTACAAGGTATGGAGCTCTATAGACAATCTGAATGAGCTTGGAGTGGACTCTGCTCTCCAGCCCATGATGACATCTTGATTTCAGCCTTGAGAGGCTAAGCAGAGGACCCTGTTGAGCAGTGCTCAGATTTCAGACCTACAAAATGATGACATGGTAAATGTTTTAAGCCATGGCATTTGCGATTGTTATGCAGCAAAGAAAACTAATAAACTAGAAGATGGGACTTCTGGAAATCTATTTCTTCATTGGGTAATAAGAACACTAAAAAAATTTCTCAAAATCATCTTTTAGAAGTCTGGAAATATCCAAACACTTTCACTAATCTGAGTAGAGTTTTTCCCAGAAACCCTGATGAATCTTGGTGAGAGCAGTTAGCCTTGTTGTGTTTTAACTTGCTTTGGGATCATCATCTCCCCAGCTCTGCAGTAGCTGGGAAAATCAACAGTGTTATAACTAAGGTAGCTATGACCCTGGCAACTGAGTAACCACTAAATGGGGTACAACAGGTTTAGACTGTTTAGAACCCAGGATCCCCATTCCCAGATAATTGTTGTCATTTGACCTACCTGGCTATTCCCTGGAAATCTACACTCACAGGAAGTGTCTTTGACCTGATTTAGAACTCTATCAGTGCAATCAGCCTTTCTTCTAGATTTTTTGTCCAAAAAAAAAAAAAAAAAAAAACAGTTATAATTGTCTAACACCACACCTGCTTGAATTGGAAATAATAATCAGAACATACAAGAGGCTTAAAATGGGGTGGGGAGGACTTAAAAGATAAAGCTGTGGGATGAAACCTATAGGGAGATTTGAAAAACTCTGAAATATTGCTGGGAATCTAGAACATCATGAAAACATAGTCATGCCTGAGAAGTCCCTAATCTCTCATCTGTAGCTCACCTCAAGGGTCTGCACAAGCAAGAAGACTAATATAACTTACAAATGGATGGAGCAATTGAAGGTGTGCCCCAGTATTTATACAGCCCCTTAGGAAAGGGTCAGAAACTTATACTTTCAAAATATTTAAGGAAAGCTCTGTCAAATAATTAGCTGATCAGTAACTGAGCAGAGATCAGTGGCCACACATGGCAAAAAACACAAACCAGTAGGATCAACAACAAATAAAGGGGAGAACATAAAGAGAGGGTTAGATGTCACATTATTTAAATATCTAATTTCCTCGGGGATGGGTGAAAAAAGAAGGGATTAAGAAATGCAAATTGCCAATTATAAAAATAGTCACAGGGATGTAAAGTACAACATAGGGATTATAATCAATAATATTATAATAACTATGTATGGTATCAGATGGGTACCAGACTTACCAGGGTGATCATTTCATAATTTATATAAATGTTTAACCACACTGTTGTACATCTGAAACTAATATAATATTGTATATCAATTAGAATTGAATTTTTTTAATTTTTAAATAAAATCAAATGTCCAATTTCCAAACAAAAAATTTCAAGGCATGCAAAGACAGACATAGTTGGAGAACTAGAAAAAAGAAAACCCCATTTATAGAGACTGTCCCTGAGAAAATCCAGGCATTAGAGCTACTAAATGAAGATTTTGCAGCAGCTATTATAAGTATACTGAAAGAACTAAAAAAGAAACCCTGTCTCAAACCAAAGGAAAATATGAGAATGTCTCATAAAATATAGAATAGTAATAAATAAAAGTTATAAAAAGAATCAAATTGAAATTCTAGAGGTGAAAAACCCAACCAATCAACCAAGACAGACAACCAACCAAACCAAAAGTAGGCAAAAGTAGAAAATAATGAAGGTTAGAGCAGAAATAAATGAATCCACTTAAAATATAAGATGGAAATTTTCAAAATGTATGCAGCCTGGCTAATAGGTTAATTTCAGCCTTCTGAAATTCTAAGCAGATATTCCAACTGAGTCCAGTTTCCAATCTATAGACATAGAAAGATGAATTTTTGTTGTTTAAGCCCTGAGATTGTGACATCTACTACCGAATAGAAAACCAATATATATTCTCATTAAAGTTAACAAAACAAAAACTTTCAACCTTAACTTTTAATTTAATAGTCATCTTAAAATTGTGTGACAGGTTGTGTTCTCCCAAAAATTATACTAATTTTTTAAAAGATTTCATTTATTATTTTTAGAGAGAAGGGCAGGGAGGAAGGCAGAGAAGGAGGGAAACATCAATGTAAGGTTGCCTTTCACCTGCCTCCAGCCAATGACCTGGCTGGAGACCTGGCTTGAAACCTGGTTATGTGCCCTGGCTGGGAATCGAACCAGCAACCATTTGGGTTCACAGGCCAGGGCCAATCCACTGAGCCACACCAGCCAGGGAAAATTATACTAATTTTATCTATACATGCTTCTAGAACCTTTTCATTCTTTCATCAAGAGGTAGAAATTATTTTCCCTGTCCCTGAAATTTAGTAGATTGTTGTGGCTCTCTGTTTTGGAAGATTTTATTTATTTACTTTTAGAGATGGGGAGAAAGGAGAGAGAAAGAAAGGTTGGGAAATATCAATGTGAGAGAAAACAGTGATTGAGCTGCATCTCACACAACACCTTCTAGGAACCAGGCCCACAACCCAGGCATGTGCTAGGACCAGGATCTGAATCAGCTACCTTCGGCTTTGCATGAGGACACTCAGCCAACAGAGCCACGCTGGCCAGGATGATTTTTGTGACACTCTTGATGAAAAGTATAGAAATGACACTCTATGAATTATGAAGCTAGGTCCCTATAAGGCAGTTATGCTTTCACCTCCATCCTCTCCCTCGTAGGACACTCACTCTCGGAAACCAGCCACCATGTTGCAAAAAAAAACCCTGTTGTCCAGACTTCTGACCACTTCTGTTGCTCTAAGTAGAGAAAAGATGAGGCGTCCTTGACAACTACTGCTCAAAATGCAGATTCATGAGCAAAGTAAATGTTATGGCTGGTTTAAACAATTAATTTTTGAGATTTTTTTAATGCAGCAAAAGATACCAGAATAAATAATAAAATGAAGATTACAATTTTTTTTAAATAAAAGGAGGCAGAATTGCCTATACTTAAAATTGTCAATTATATCATTATATAACAAAACCCTAAATGAATCCACTAATATAAAATATCAAATAACTCAAGTAGACTTTGTGATAGTTAATTTTATGGGCCAAGAGACAGTCGTGATAATGACTTCTACAAGTGTGATGATTCTTAACAGGGTTGGCTTTCCTCCAAAGGACCATTGTCAATGTCTGGAGATATTGGGGCTTCACAATTTGAAAAGTGTTCCTTGTATCTAGTGGGTACAGGCCAAGAATGCTGCTAAACATATTACAATGCACAGGACAACCCCCCACAATATAGATGTATCTGGTCCAAAATGTCAATGGCACCAAGCTTGAGCAACACAGGACTAATACAATGGCAATAGAACCCGAAATAAGAGAGCATTTCCAAAGTACCTATCAGAAGTAGAATAGATAGAACTGCTCATGTGAGATGATACAAAGGAAGGAGCAATGGTAACTCCTGGAGTTTTGGCCTCAGGGGCTGGATGGATGGGGGAACCATCCCTAAAAGAAGGAGAACCAGGGATGAAGATTTCTGTCTTTGACAGAATCAGCAGCTTTGTTTTAGACAATTCAAATTTGAGAGGCCCATTACAAATCCAAGTAGAAATGGCAATTAAGAAGTTGGACAGACAAGTTTGGCGCTGAGAAAAACCAGCACTAATGCTGTGCACTTGGAATCTTTAGGGTATGTCTCCTTCAGCCATCACAACAAGCTTACGACCTAGGTGCCGTTCTCACCCAACATTTTAGGAAGTGGAGGCTCCGGGAGAAGTTAAGTCATTGACTCAGTTGTTGCCAAGTCTAATGTTTGGAACCAGATGTGTCTAATTCTAAAGCCTTTGCTTTTTGTCTCCAAGAACAAAACCTGAAGTGACTACATCAGCCCAAAGAACTAACCTTCTACGTTGTCTACATAACAAAAAGTACAGAATGGAGAGTATTGCTGGGTATCAGATCCCAGATTTTTGTCAGAGATCTAGATGCCTACTAATACTACAGTCATTTTTAAGTGCTGCTGTATTTTTATGCTTGCTTTAGATTGAATTCCTGGCTACATGCTTGAAATCAAAGGATCTTAATTAAATCTCTCCCGTAGATTTGAATTTACTTGCCATCTGGAATGCAGAAGCAGCTCAGAGACTTTTAGCTTAATTGGGGTCCAGGCCCTTTTGTTTGGCCCCCGTGCTGTTTGGCAGCCCCGGTCCTGCTGCCTGTCTGGGACAAGCTTCCTTCAGACTGAAGTCAGCAAAATGAGACGTCAGAAAAAGTGCTGATGCCTAAACCGCAAAACCCAAACCCACTTAATTAATCTACAGGTTTAATGCATTTGGTAATTAAAGTTTAATTCTTTTAAGATGTACAATAGAAACAACTCCTGTTGCAAGCATTTAATCCATTGGGCTGCTGAGAACGAAGTTGAAAATGGAATTGAAGTTGTTCCTCCTTTTTAAGCACCAATTACACAGAGATCGGTAAAATAACAGCATGGGCTTAGCCTGGATGGATCACCATTCTTGCTGAGTTTTGGGGCTTCCCTTTTAAAGAGACAGTTCTTTTCTCACAGAAAACCTGTGTGTGCAGAGAAGCTCCTATAAAAATACACTGTATCATTGAAGTATAAACAATACTCGAAGAAATTTAAGCTATCCCCTGAACAAGTAAGCAAAAATTCAAGTTAGTAAGTAGACTGTCATCCAAACCATAGTTTTTCATCCTCCTGAGACTCTTAGAGTTATGTAATTTACCAGCAGAGATCATGATATTTTATAATTTACAAAGAAATCCATTACCTATTTAGTAAGAAAGTATAGAGCCTAACAGAATTTTGGTCCTTAGCTACATCCCACTCAAAACAACCAAAAGGCTTCGTTGTCAAACAAATTTGAAAAATAGTGCCTTTCACATCCATTCTCTAGGAGAAAGACAATTCACATGAGCATGTTAGTGCCCTGGAAAAAATCTTACAGCATAACTAAGAACAAAAATCAAAATATCTTACTCTGTTCAATTTAATAGTTTCAGGCTATGAAACTCTTTTTAAAAGTGACACCCATTATGATCCTGTACAAGTAATATTTTAAAAAAAAACAACAAAACACATGTGCAGAGAAACCACTTGACTTTTTCTCCCAAACTGACATTTGTTCATTTAGTAATGCTATTAAAGTGAGAGTACTTTTAGCTGCCTTATAATACTTCATCTCTTCAATAAAGATTTCGTTACATGTATGCACAAAAGTCATATATATTCATAGCTGCACTATTTTGAATGGCCCAGAACTCTACAAACATCTAAATATCCTTCAACAGTAGAATGGATAAATATACTCATATGTGGTGTAGGCATTCAATGTAACACAGTACAGCAATGAAAATGAATAACTGATGCATGACAATATGGGCAAATCACATGAACATGAACATGATATTGAGTCAATAAAGACACAGAATACATAGCATAAGATTTTATTAAATTTCAAAAGAAGGTATGATGGGTGGAATTGTGCCATGCCCCCCCTCCCCTCATTCGTACGTCAAAGTCCTAATCTTCCATACCTCAGAATGTAACCTTATTTGTAAATAAGGCCCTTGCAGATCTAATTAATTAAGATAAATTCATATTGGAGTAGTGTGGCCCCTAATCCAATATGACTAGCATTTTAATAAAAGACACCACATGAAGATGAAGGCTCTATGAGCCAAAGAATGCCAAATACTGCCATCAACCCCGAGGAACTAGGACAGAGGCATGAACAGATTCTCCCTTACTGCCTTCAGAGGAACTCACACTGTAGGCAGACAGTTGATCTTGGACTTCTAGCCTCCAGAGTACAGAAAACTTTCTCTTTAAGCCACCCAGTTTGTGGTATTTTGTTACAGCAACCCTAGCAAACTAATACAACTAACAAAATTGATCCGCAGTATTCCTTATAAGTCAGGGTAGTAACTATCTTGAGGGGAAGCTAGTGGTGGAGGAATAGCTGATAACATCTTCATCTGAATGATGGTTAAATGTGTGTCATGTCATGAAAGCTCAACTAGCTTTACACTTAGGATTTGAATATTTTCAGCTGTAGGTTACACTTCAGTAAATGATTTTTTAAAGAAATATTCACCAGTGTCAAGGGACTTTCAGCCTAGAAGGAGATGGAGACAAGGCAAAGGGAAATGAAAGTAGGGCAACTTCTGGTGAAGGGTTCAGTGCAAGCGCAGTAAAGCACACTCAATCCTCAGGGTTTGGGAGCATTTAGGGAGAGGCTTCCCAAAGGAATCTAATGGCAGGAACTTGAAGAATGAGTATCAACTAGGAAGAGAAAGGAGTGGAAATTATATTTCAGTCAGAGCAGACAGTATGTGAAAGAAGGAAGAAAACAACTAAACAGCAAAAACTAAAATAAGTGAGAGAAAGCAAAGCACGACCCCTTTAAAGAAGGTGTGGGGTCTCTGAGGAAAGCTGGGAGAACTGAGCAACAGGTAGGAAACGGAAGCTGCGGAAAAAGCCATGAAGCATGGTGGGCATGACCGCAATTAACCGGAATGCATATCATTTTCAGTATTATTTATTCAAATATTAGAAAATGCATATAAATTTGTTAACATATGCTTGCCCATTTGCAAGAGAGAAGTGAACTACGCAAATTCTGAAATAGGATTTTTTTGTTCCAGCTAATCATAGGGTAGATATCATACTTTATAAAGAGAACTGGGATAAGAGATGGGGCGTATATTTTATATTTTAAAAAATAATGTACTTCCATATAAAACATAATTTAGAGGTAAGTTCTAAAAGCATTAGTTTTAAAGTAAAAGGCACCTGCCTTTGAGAACTTGGTCTCCAACATCCTAGCCAGGTGGCCCAGTGTGGATCTGTCAATACATTGCTTCTCCATCTGGGATTTGGAGAAAATAATAACTCCTTTCCTCTAGGGCTCTTGAAAAATTAAGTGAGGTATACAAATAAAGTATTAGTTTCCTGTTGCTACTGTAACAGATTGACACAGACTTAGAGACTTAAATAAACACAATATTTCTGCCTTTCAGTTCTTTAGAAATAAAGTTTTGTGAGCAACTAAAGAAGCAGGATGTCAGCAGGGACAGTCTTCCTAGAAACTGCAGGGAAGAATCCATTTCCTTACTTTTTCCACCTTTCAGAAGCTGTTCTTTTTTTCTTTTCTTTTCTTTTAATTTTTTAAAAAGATTTTATAATTTTTAGAAAGAGGGGAAAGGAGGGAGGCAGAGAGGAGAGAGACAGCAATGTATGGTTGCCTTTCACCTGCCTCCAGCTGCCTGGCTGGAGACCTGGCTTGAAACCTGGTTATGTGCCCTGACTGGGAATCGAACCAGTGGCATTTGCATTCGCAGGCCAGTGCCTTATCCACTGTGCCACCAGCCAAGGCTCAGAAGTTGTTCTTATTCTTTAGCCACTCATGGCCTCCTTCCTCCATCTTCAAAACCATCCAGGAGCGTCAAGTCTTTCTCATACCTTTATCTGCCTGGCAGTCTGACCATAGCAGGGAAAGATCCTCGTTTTTAGGTTCTATGTAATTAGACTGGGCCACCTGGGTCACTCTCATGTCAAGACCCTTAACCTAATCACACGTACAAAGTCCCTTTCAGAGTCACAGGTCTGAAAGTAAGAGCATGAACATCTTCTTCTTTTTTTTTTTTTTTTTTTTGGGGGGGGGGGGTATGACTGTTTCTACCCCAATACCCTAAGTATAATTCTCAAAATTGCCTTTTTTTCATTTTTCAGGTTTATTGAGATATGATTGGTATGCTAAGTTTTAAGCATCAAGTTATAGTTAACAAGTCAGTGATATAGAAAATTCACTCCAATAATATTTTAAGTTATCCCACAAAACTAAGGGTTTCAGTGTCTGAAACTAAGGTTCCTTTTGGGGAAAAAAAAAAAAAAACTAAACAAAAACAAAAACAATTATCTCAAAAAACCGGACTTCTCAAAATGGTGGTGGAGCAAAACGAAAATAGTTCTTATACTAAATCATCGCCAGTTCCAATCTTATAGGCTAGTCTTGCATCAGACAGGAAAGCACACAGCACAAAATGTCAACAGTGCCATGGTGAGAAACCCTAGCGTACAGCAAGAGAATCATTAGGGCATGTTTAAACACAAATGCTTGGCAGAGACTTAGCTGGCATACATGTGTAACAGCCCCTGTGGCCTTTACCCACTAGATGTCATCATTAGCACTACCCCTGCACTGTGACCAGCAAGCATGTCTTGCACATTGACAAACGTCCCTGGGGATCAAAATTGCCTGCAGTTGAGAACCACTGCTTTGAACTAAAATATATAAGCTCTCTAGTTAATAGGATCACATTTAAGAAAGGGCACTGAAAACTAAAGCCAGAACAGGCTGCCAAAATGTTTGCAAAAAATGAATCTACTTGTGAAATATGTTACCTTCCATTTGCCTAGGTGCACAATGTGCCAATAAAATTAGAGAGTAAATACATGTTGTGGTGCGTTGCTTTCCTTGAAATGTTATTTTTCTCAGCAATATTGTCTGAGCATGTAGGTGAAGTGAGTAGAAAACATAAATGGAAGATGCAGGTGCAAAGTAACAAGCGTGTCTGTCTTCTCATTAAATCTTTTAAATTATCTGTACTTCTGTTGTGTACTTAGCAAAGCAACAGCAATGAGGACTTTATATCTAGCACCTTCTGTTGCCCCTTTTAAAATTCCAGGCAAAAGCTACAAGGGGCCATCCTCATGAAACAATGGAGGTTGGATAAAGAAAGTAAGAATGACTGAACAGTATTCAAGATTGAAAGAAAGAAATGATCTACACAAAATCTACTGTATATCAGACCCTGAATATGTCTTCTCTCATGAAATGGAATGAGTGTCCTCCCTTTTCACCCCCATCACTTAAAACAGCTTAGTTCTAGGAACTCTAAATTCTACCAATTACAAACATGTGAAATTAAATAAATAAATAAATACATAAAATAAACAGAACCCTCTTGGAATGTTATATGATAAAAACGAATCCCCAAATAAAACACACTATAAAATCTAAATATTTCTACTATATTTCAATTTATTATAAACTTTTTCCCACTTCTTTTCTGGAATGTATTTCTTTTCAGCTTTCTAATCTATTCAGGATACAATAATTGTATGCGTTTTTTGCAATATAAGCTTTAAATATGGTAAAGCCAGAAAGTCAGACTTAATAAAGTCATTTTGTTAAACTTATACCTAATTTCTATCTATAGAAAAGTATATAGATTACGATCATTTGATAATATCAAATTGAAGAGAATGAAGTAATCCAACCTAAAACTTAGAAAAATAGTGTTACTATTTTTCCAGGACTACATCTAGCCAATACAATGCGCAACTTTAAAAGACCCACGTACACATTGGACTTTGTCCAATAATTACTGCAGTCCATGAGATAGTTTTTATTCACATATTTTATTCACATGTTATGGCCCAAATGAGAACACCTGCCCAAATGCATTATGGGCAAACCATCTGTTGTTTGGCTGACACACTTTCCTGAGTAAAAAGTAATAAAATCTTCTTCATAAAGATGTATACAAATGGATTTTTAACAGAATATATCTATAATGTTACTAGTAAACTGAAGAATAAAAGTATCATTGCATTTTTCAATCTAACATTTTCTCTTCTCATCACTATTAAAATGTGTAATTATCTTTTTGACCACAAGAAAACATTTTTTCTGAATAGTTCCCAAATGTATAATAAAAGGTAAGCAAGACAGGCTGTAGCTAGAAAGATGTTCTCCAATGCATAATAAATATGCACCATAAACATCGCAACAGATTGCACTTTCAAAAGCAGCCTCAACACATCTTTCGTGTCACACACCCTTGCTTCTATACTATGACCTGGGCACTCCTCCAACCGAGTGATGGTGCCTACATCCACCCCCCTTGAATGTGAGCAGATGTTTGACTAGCTTGTGACCAATAGAGGTGGTAGCAGTCATGGAAGTGGCATCATATGGTTTCTAAGGCAGCTTCCACCTTGGTCACTCACTGAAACACTTGCACTTGGAATCTTGATCTTACAGATAAGCTGCTGTGCTGCAAAGAAGTCAAGTCATCCAGTGATGTCAAGGATGAGCACACCTGATAGCCATCCTAGACCTTGTCTCCTGTCAGCCCAGCGGCTACATGTGAGTGAAAAAGTTATCATATGACTAGGCCTCAGTCATCAAGGTACACACTCTCTCCCAACTGTTGAGTCTTTCAGGTAAGGCCCCAGATATAATGGAGCAGAACTAGGTCACCCCCAATGTGTCCCTTAGAAATTCCTAACCCACAGAAGTCATGAGCTCTGTTTTATACCCTGAAGTTGGGGCTGGATGTTTCATAGAAATTATCACTAACTAGAACAAGTCTGCTGAAATAATCACTAACTAGAACAAGCATGCTAACCATAAGCAAATGTTTTAATATGATGCCCATATTAAATTAACAAGAATAACAACAACAAGCCCATGAGTAGCATTAAATTTCATTGATACTACATTGACTCAGAAAGTAGGCTTTAAAATCAGGTCCCACCCACCCTGGCTGGTGGCAGAGTGGATAAGGTACCAATTTTTGAACCCAAAAGTCGCTGGTTTGATTCCCAGCCAGGGCAACATAGCCAAGTTGCAAGCCAGGTCTCCAGCCAGGTCCGTAGCTGGAGGCTGGTAAAAGGCAACCATACATTGATGTTTCTCTCCCTCTCTTCCTCTCTCCCTTCCCCTCTTTCTGAAAAATAATAAAATCTTAACAAAAATAAAATCACATCCCTACAAATTTTGCTTTACCAATTATATGGGTGGTCATTTTTATTTAAAAAAAACATAATAATAAAATACAATAAAAATTTTCATTTGGGTAGGGGGGAGGGGGAGGTAGAGGCAAAGAAGGGGAGCAGCTTAGACAAGAACCTAGTATAAAGGAACCATGGACATGGACAACAGGTGGGATTGACTTTGGGGGAAATGGGTGGGTGGGGAGGGGGACAGAGGGGAGCAAAAAGGAGATGGATGTAATACAACAACAATAAAATTTTTAAAAAATTTTTTTCATTTGTAAACCATTGCTAAGTTTTAATTCCAGCAATTTCTTTTACTTTCAAAGATAAATTAAATGTAATTTGCTTTTTTGACTATTTTTATCCATACAAAGTTTTCATCAACTCTCCTAGGTGGAGTGAGCAACTTTGATTTCCTCTTAGAGTCTGAGGTCAAAGAAATATGTTAGGCCATATTCCATCAGAGACTTTTCCCAGTTGTACCCAACACTATCGACAGTTCAGCAGTAGTGGCACTTGGCCTCTGACATGACTTTAAAAGTACTCCATGTTCATAATGCCTTTAAATTACTTGCTTCCAGGATTTCCTTTTAGTGGGCTGCTGACCCCCTGAGACTTTAAAGCTATTTAACATAAATGGCCTTTGCCTGGCACTGCTTAACAATGTAAGCTAGGTTCAAAAGGACTAGAATTGAATCAGTAGTCTCCTCTCAAGACTAAAATACTGAAGGCTTAAAGGCTCAGTTTGAAAGAACAATTGTAGTCAGGATCATTGTTTCCATGGCTGCCTTCCTAATGCTGCTGACCGGAGTGAGAAGACTGCTTAATAACTTCCTGACTGACCAAACAGGCCACAGTTAACATGACTTAACCAAGCTCAGTGGTCTTGTATTCATACTACTGGGTTTCTCAGAAACCTCGAAAACCTGGAGGACATGTTGAGAGTAGATACTGTTTATCTCCAGTTAAGGACAAAAGTTTGCAGAATGAGTGGGGAAGAACCCACTCATGTTTCACTGGAATAACACTTCCGGCCTCTGGCTCCATCCTGTCCATCATTCCAATCCTGAGGGTAATAGGTAAAAACTTTGGGGCAGTCAGGATATCCACAAGGCACATAAATGCTGAGTTTCCCTATGCCATTGGCATTACAAGGACAGGTTCTCCCAGGGTGAACCTGGGGACTGAGACAAGGTAAGTCTGAGTTATTAGCCTGTTCTCTTTACATCAATTAATCAATTATCAGTGATATTTTTTATCTCCTCAACTTGACTTTTATTCTATCTCTAATTTTATTCCAAATTCTGGTTGGGAACAAGGTATTATAAATAGTCCCCTCTAACATCAATAAACATGAGATAATAAATATGTAAGTCTAATTCTCTATTTCAGGTTAATTCACAGTACAGATCTGCTAGAAGCCCCTTTCAATTCTCTCCGTCCTTAGCATTAATTCAAGGGTGTCCTTTAAGTTGCAGGTGTGCCCAATATATGGTGATGCCCATGGGCCTGTCCACCATTATCACCCCAGTCTGCTTCTCACATCCTTCCCAAATATAACCTCTGCATATGCAGTGAAAAACAAATACCATATGATGTCACCTATAAGAACCTAATGAACAAAATAAACTAGTAAGCAAAATAGAACCAGAGGCATGGAAACAAGGAACAGACTGATAGCAGCCAGAGCGGGAAGCAGGCGAGGGGGATGATGGTGGAAAGAAGAGGAAGGGACTAGACAAAGAACATGTATGAATGACCCCTGGACATGGACAACAGGGTGGTGAATGACTGTGAGAGGCAGGGTTGAGTTGCTCAGAGGAGGGCAAAGAGGGAAAAACTGGGACAACTATAACAGCATAACAATAAAGTATTTAGGTTTAAAAAAGTAGATTTGTCTCCAAATCCTGCAGAAAGGAAACCAGCCTGGCCCAGACTTCTAGTCTTCTAAACTTTTAGACAATAAATAGATGAGTTTCTCTCAGCTGCTTAATTTGTAAGAATTTTTTATGACAGCAATAGAAAACCTTACAGAATGTGTAAACCAAAATAATGAGAATCAGTTATGTGCAGACTGCTACATTTAAGTGAGATAAATATAGAAATCACCAACAAATGTCCAGACCATGATAGAGCTCCAAATTAGGGCTTATCATCCTCACTGATGATATTGACTACTCCCCTTATTAACTTATTTTCACAAGACTCATTAAGAGTCTCATAATTATTATAACAATGTAAAGATAAATTGCACATGTGTGAAACAGAATTTGACCGTGGTCCCTACGGTCTACACTGCCTGGTCTACACACCTTCCTCTTGAATGTAGGTAGGAGCCATGGAATACATGTTCTTGATTATGTTACATGATATAAGATCCATCAAAGCAGACGAGTGGGATTTTCCCTCAGGCTTTGAAGAAATAAGCTGCCATGTTTTGAGACAGCCACAGGGCTAGTACCTGAGGGAGACCCTCTAGGAACTGACAGCAACCCCTGGTCAATATCCAGCAATTAAATAGAGACTTTATTCCCTCACCTGGTAGTAACAGAATTCAGCCAAAAACATCCATGATCTTGGAAAAGGACTCTAAGATCCAAATGCAATTCCACCCACAGCCTACACATTGATTTCAGTCCAGTGAGAGTCTAAGGAGAAGATACAATTGAGCACTGAACTGTGTGATAGTAAATGGGTGTGCTTTAAACCATGAAGTTGGTGGTGGTGATTTATTATGTAATATGAAACATAGATTTATTCAATTTGCTCAAGCCTATCACTTTATATAGGCTTAGAGGGTGATCACCCTTCAGAAGCAAAACCATTACTAACTTGTAGAGTTGGGACCAAAAGTCAGGTTTTGGTTTTGAGCTTCCATGTTGTTATCTGTGGAATGGATTATGCACACATTGCAAACCATTCTATAAACTATTTTATCAAACATCAAAATGCCCACTACAGTATAATACTGGTAAATTATACATACATATTTACATACACTCACAGAGACACATACACAATTACATACCTATGTCTCATACCAGACAGCCAGCTTTCCAACAAAGGACAACCTATCTTATTGGAGAGCCACCTAGGACACTGGTGGTGTCACCTTTTACAAAGCAGGTATAATTTCTCCCCAGGAACTTTGAATATTTGAATATGCATATGTAACTGGTTCAATATTCTCATCGCCATGTAAATTGCCACCTAGAGGTTTGAAACTCCCCATGCCTATTTAGACCTTATAGGATTAAAACAACTCAGAATAGTTGAAAGACTAGATCTTACATGTTAAACATAAGCAAAAGAAGAATCTTCATGTGGACAAACCTATGAGATTTTTTCTCTTCAATAAAATTTCAAATACTCTATAAATGTTTGATAGACATGGTTTGAGGACACTAAAACATCTACTGGCTAGAACAGCAGTGCCACAAGAGCAACTGTGCATATATATCTCCAGTCTTCATCAGCATTTAGGTGTCAGGAGTCTACATACATAATTATGACTCCAAGAACCTAAATTAAAATCTCATGAAAAGCATATGTATCTTTAAAAGCTATCTTTTAAAAGATCTCATCAACTTATGAGGATGGTCCATTCAATGTGAGACCCTTTTCTGGAGACTACCCATGACTGCCCATTATTGCTAGATGGAATAGCAATAAAAGAGGGCAAAAATTCATCTGAAAAGCACAGCTTTCCTTTTCTTGTTTTTCCCTTCAAATGTCATTAAGGCTGAATCCTTAATCTGACTCTCATGGTTATGCTTTACTTCTACAAATCAAGAAGAAATTAAACAGGACAAGGAAACTAATTCAAACAAAATGTTCAGCAAGGAAAAAATACATTCTCTAATTAGAAAGCAGGAAGGCCTCTTATTAACAGAAAAACTATTCACTCCAGGCAACAAAAAAAAAGGGTCTGCTTTTCAAATAAACTGATATCCTTATCACATGATAACAGTGGGAAATGGGGCTTTATCTGAATACTTTTTCCTTAGAAAGCCCAAATTTTGAATTAAGATTTAAACCCAGGGTATATTTGAAGCCCTGGCTGATGGCACAGTGGATAAGGTGCCAGCCTGCAAACCCAAAGGTCACTGGTTTGATTCATAGCCAGGCACATAGCCAGGTTGCAAGCCAGGTCTCCAGCCAGCTCTGTAGCTGGAGGCAGGTGAAAGGCAACTATACATTGAGGTCTCTCTCCATCTCTGTCTCTGTCCCTTCCCCTCTCTCTAAAAATAATAAATAAAATATTTTTAAATAAAATAAATAAACCTAGGGTATATTTGAAACAAATTTCCATTTGAATATTGAAACTATGTAGAAAATCAAAGATATTTGGAGGGGGTGTTAATAGAAAGTTTTCCAATGTCAGCAACTAAACTGCTCAATTATATGGAGTTTTAAGAGGTAATGAAATATGTACAATATAAATTTATTGTAATACTTCTCGGAAAAGGAAAAATCATGGAGAAGAAAATAATTCACATTGATATGAATATTTGGAGGCTGGCTCCTGTGGCTTCACACCCCATAAATGACAGTGTGAGATGCACTGTATTCATTTTCCAGTTAAGGACTCTTATATGTATGTACACAAGCACAGAAACACCTGTAATAAACCTCTGTAAAAATCTATAAGTTCTCTGCAAAAATCCCAAACTTTTAAATTAAATTTTATCCTATCAATTCTCTTAAACCTTAGTATAAGGTTTAAGTATAAAATATTCTACTATACACAAAAAATTGCATTGAGTGGTAATGCTACATTCCCTATGATATCTTGAAAAAATTATTATTATTCTATGATACCTTTTAAAAGATAACTTTTTAAGATACATATGCTTTTCATGAAATTTCTAATTAAGTTTCTGGAGACATAAGCTTTACTTTTGCTGTGAGTTTGGTTGCTTCTCAAACAAATTTAAAATGTCCATTCTTAAATATAAAAATACTCTACCAAAGAAAGTGGTACCAATGAGTATCTCAGATTCAAGGATGTAATGATGAATTGAGGTTATCCCAAATCATCACAATTGTTATCATTATGTGATAACAAATGTGAAATAGTCACATCTTCATAATGTAGATAACTAAGGAATCTACTTTTCTTGTGTGGTCTTCTCCCACACAATAGTCACCAGAGAAGTGGGGAACATGCCTACCCATAAAGCAATCACTGGTCCAAGGGAACTCTCACTGATTTAAATCAATCATGGTTCATCACCTAAAGTTGAGAGAGAAGCCTACCCTCTGTGAGCATATGCTCACCAACTTATACTAAAATAACTGGGTTTCAGCAAGAGAGAATGGAGAAGCCACATGTTATCAAATTAGAGCCACATTGATTAATTTGTACATTGTCCTTGACTCCTTTCCCCCTACATTAGCATAGCTGAGTAGATATGATAGACTGTGTGGCCTACAAAAGCTAACATACTACTTCCCAGACCTTTGCAGAAAAAAATGTACCAATCCGTGAGATAAGACAATCAGTAATATCTTCCATAATTTACATGGAAAAGATCACAAAGTCCTGGAACTTCCTACTATAATGAGAAAATAACTAAGACTATGTCCATCAGCGACCCATAGAAAACTTACTGCTTTAGAATCTTGTCTTTTTATTTAGCAAACTTAGCCAGTTATGTAACAGAATTGGAAATGCAATTGAAATAAGGAAGAATGTCGTGAAGGCAACCAGCATTTGGAATGGGGCAGGGTGCTTTCCCAGGGATGTGGAAGTCCCTAACTACTTCAAGGCCACTGAGAGTTTTTCAGAAAACAGCTTGCTGTGTCTGCAGTATAGATCATACCTCTTCTCTGTATCCTGAAACCAGACCAAAACAAAGTGGACTCTTCCAAGTGACTTCTAAACTCAAATAAATACAGGCATAAGAACTCAAACAAATATTCTTAAAGCCTGTCTAGCAAGATAGCCCCAGGGAACTGTAACATATTTAAAACATATCAAAACTGTTTCCAATGGTCAGAGCATGAGGCTCCTTTCCCTTCCCCAAGTAGAGTACAGAAGGCCAAAAAGGTAAGGCTAAAAGGATCAGAAAAGAATAAGAACAAATAATGAATCACTTTCCTCCCTCTTCCAAGATCCCCAAACACTAGCAATCAGAGAGGAAGAAGGTAGATATTTCAAGTTTGATCTAAATAACATTAGTCAGAAATGCTAGAAAAGCCAACAAGCTGGAAATAATTTTGATGAAGTCAGTAAAAAGAATGGATTCCAAAACAGTCTGTTTTACAATATTTAATACAAGTAATAAGAAAAAGACACAGATTAATTGCTTTTCTTGGTACAAAAAAAGATCAGACTGCCTGGCTGGTGGCACATTAGATAAGGAACCAGCCTGCGAACCCAAAGATCGCTGGTTTAATTTCCAGCCAGGGCACATAACCAAGTTGCAAGCCAGGTCTCCAGCCAGGTCTGTAGCTGGAGGCAGGTGAAAGGCAACCATACATTGATGTCTCTCTCCCTCTCTCCTGTCCCCTCTCTCTAAAAAATAATAAATAAAATCTTTAAAAAAAAAGATCAGAGATGTAAGCAAACAATGTGTAGGTGCAGTACACTAATGAAATTTCAGCCTCCACTTTAAAAATATTTCCTGATATACACAGTTACTTTGACTCACACAGACACAGCTTTGAGTTCTGAGTCACAGGCATGAGAGAGTGCCTGTGACTCAGAACATGTGTGTGTCTCTGTGGGCATGTATGTAAAAATCTTTCTCAACTGTCAACAGAATCACCTCAAAGTGAAAGGAAAATTGTCATCTGGTTTCCTCAATCAATAAACACACTCAAACCAGATTCTCAAGCTCCAAACTGGAAGTTTCTGAGATTTGTTATGAAGTTTTAGAAACACAATGATATAAATGATGTAAAACAATGGTATAAAACTTGGTGGAACCCCATGCTTCCTTTCTTGAACACATCAACCCTAAAATGAATAACTTATTGCCTCATTATAACACCCATGTGTGCAATAGAACTAATTTTTAAGAAAAACAACTGTTGGTTGTTGTTCAATCTTTTTCACATATAGGTTCAAGGCAAGAACAATAATATACTGTCTGCTGCATTCTAATGAATAATATTTTAGAAGTGTTCTATTTCACTAACTTAAATATGGTCCCTTAGTCCACAAAATGCATTCATAGTAAATGGAAGTAGTTTTTTTAAAACAAGGTAAGGATCACTTTTCTAAGTTCTTGTCACAGCAAAGAATAACTGAATTTAAATGAAATTAGTCACAAATGACATACAAATAATTTATCTTCAGAGCTTTGAAGTTACAATTTTTCATTTAGAAACAATGGTGTTTTGAACCCTCACTTTGTTAATGTACTTCTGAATATAACCTGCTTTCAGTTAGATGTTTTATCTTTTCTATTACAGCATTCCCCAGTATTTACAGTATTTACCTATTCCTAAACTTGTTTATCCTGCCCACCCTGAATTCAATAATAGTGTAAAAAAGAAAACTAAAAAACATCTTCGTACACTGGAGAAAATGTTATTTTCTTGATAACCTTGAGAAAAGGAAGAGGTGAAAAGATTAAACCACTTTGAACAATATAACTTAGTGCAGGTATCTAAAATATGCTTTCCAGAGAAATAGTTATGAAAGCTTGTTGCATTATCGAGTATGTAAGTGGGGTCCCTATGATCTGCTTACGTGAATGTAAATCACTTTCAGTTAAGCACTTACTGAAATTGCTGTATATGATGTGGACTAGAAATCATTGCAAGTGACACAAACACAGATTCAAAGTGAGCCAATATCCATGTAAACATGGCCTCAAGGTTGGTTGTGTGTATAAAATGAAGAGTGATAACTAGAACAAGCTGCACTAATTTTCCTAATTATACAACTAAATTTCTCTATTGTTTTTACATTAATACAATATCCTACATAAATTTCAGTTCTTTAAGCTAAGAGGTGAACAGAAACTATTTCTATAAGTGATACAATGCAGTATAATAATTCTCAAATATGAAGAACTATCTTCTCAGATATCAAATAACTATGAATGATTGCAGGAATTGAAAGTACAATGTAATGTATATATATATATATATATATATATATATATATATACACACACATACATAGCCTCAGGAACTATTGTTCATTCAGAGATAATGTTATTGATCAGACTCAAGTATTCCAACTAACTGCAAGCAAGTATCTTTCAGATAAATCTGAGTAGCTAGCAAATTACTAGATCAATTCTGCAAGTCCTAAAAATCTTGGTTATATTAATGTTTCAATATAATCATTTAGGTTTTGTTAGAAAAGTTAATGAAACTATAATAATCCCATATAAAAAGAGGGAGGAAGATATATTCAATTATATTGAATAAACATTGAATATATATAATTTTGTAAATTAATTAATATCCACACAGGAAGCAATAAATTAAGATATTATTTGGAAACATCTCTGTAAATTGTCTGAATACCAAAATAAATAACATTGATTAATTATGGCCAATCATTATATAACATTTAATATGTTCTGAACAGCATACCAAATGATTTACATATTTTAATCATTTTATCTCAAAACAATACTACAAAATAAAAGCTATCATTATTCCCATCATATAAAGAAACTGAGACGCGTTGAATTTAATATCTTGCCGAAAGTTACACAGCTAATATGTGGGGAAACAAGAATTCAAGTTCAGGATATCTTGCTCCAGAATTTATGGTCTTAATGATAAAAAATTTTTAACAATAATTCATTTGCAATAGTACCCATTGACAGAAATCGATAAGGGAATTCATCTCTTTGTATGAAAAAGTATTACTAGCCATAAAAATGAAAACTATGAGACTTTTCTATTTCTTATCATGTTGAAGATGTTAGACATGTAGATAGATATTGGAGAAATACTGGAGATTGGAGAAAAGTAAAAGGGATCAACTGACATAAACATTTCAGCTAAATATGTACATGGCTATGCAATCTCCCCCCCTCGATTTCTCAATATGTATGGCATAACTTGGAAGTGCTTACCCAGGAGAATGCACTCCTAGCACTTAGTGCTTTGACAAATGCTGTATTTATGTAGCTATCAATTCATTTATAAAGTGTTTTTCCCTAGGGTTTACTGGAAGTCAATCAGGTCTAGCCACTGAAGGAGAACAGAAACATGGAATGGGAAAACAGGTTAATTAATTGGGCTGAACTGCTGAATCTTCTTCTGGTTTTAATGGCATCTTAGTTACAACTCAGTCATCCTTCTCCTGTTCTGAAATATATTAATACTATGTCTCTAAAACTTCAGGAATTCTATATCTGAGCAACCCTAACACAGAAATATGTGACGCACTTAAGTATTCTGCAACTATCAAATGCAGAGCAGATCTTTGTTCCTCAGACAGTTTTGCTAACATACTGACCCAGGCATTTAGCTGACTATTGTCTGCATATATTTGTCAAAAAAGCATATAACTTCTGCTGGTTCTTCTAGAAGATCTGCATACACTTTAGTAAGAAAAGAGCATTTGAACACCAGGGCATTCCAGACTTGGAAGTTTGCTGAATAGAAAATGGATGGTGGAAAGTTGAAAAAGAAGAGAGCGCCAGCAGAAATGGACACAAAAAGGCCTCATTGGTGACATGACCCATGATCTTAACTTTCTCAAGGCCAGAAACTGGAACTTGGTACTGTACCCAGAAATAAGTGATATAATTAACTAAATTCTCATTTAAAAAGTATAATTAAGAATATCAACTTATTAATCCATACAGGAAGCTACCAGTTTTAATGTTCATATTTGCTCTTATATTTATAGTCAATAATTCAACCAGTAGGTTGATTGATGACACATAATTAAGGCAAAGCCCAAGAAGGGCTGACATGGGACCTCAAGCCATGATGAGGTCTAGAGGTCTATTTCTGCCCACAGCACACTTTGCTCATAAATATTTCTGCCCAGAACACACTTTGTTCATAAGAGACATGAATACCCCAAGAACTGAATGCACGTTTCCTTCCTAGACAATTTTGGAGGTAAAAGTCCAAGATTCCTCTCTAAAAGACCTTCCTTTGTACAAGCCAATATATTTTGTCTTTAACTACACTTTTCTAATAAGTCTACAGAATATGATTACTATTTCTTTTCTTTTTTATTTCTTTTACTTTTTGTTTTGGTTCACCCTCAAAAAGTGAATCTGTCTCTGTTATCTCCAAGTTCTTCGGAGGTACCTCCTTAAAACCCTCATCAGTCATTCATCATTATATTACCTGATTGACATATCAGGCCAGAGAAATCAGGTTTTAAGTAAAGCCCAGGTTGATTCACAGTAGATCACTAATACCTGGACAACTGCTATCAAAGGTTCCATGGAGGCTTGTCAGAGTCCATGTAGTCTTTTTTGAAATGCTTTTTAATTCTCACCTTTTGTTCATCTCTCTGTATTTCTCCTACTGACCTATAAATATATGAGTTTTCCCTGATATTGCATTACCATTTTTTTCCTATTATTTTTCAAGGGAGATCTCCTTTGATTGTACTGACACACACCATGAAGACAATCTATTCCAAGCACGGCATCTCAAAATGGACCCTTCATATGACATAACAAGATCTAGGGAAAAGAAGATATTCACAAGGCACTGGCAAAACCAACAAGCAAATAGTGGTACATTAGAAGAGGTATATGTTTGCCATATATAAAATTGAAGCATATAGAAAGGTCAGCAGTCCAGAGTTTACCCCTGTACTCTCTGAATATTATGGACCTTTCAAACTTTAGTGATTACCAAGTATACCCTCTAGTTTTGTAAGAAAGTGATTGAAGTGTAAGGAGGTTAATTAAATTTTCCAAAAGTCAAGAAGCTAATTGTCTACATCTTCACATTTTTCATATCCTTTTTAATCTTGGCATTTTCCCTCAGATCTTAGAGGAGTGTTCTGAGACAATGGAATCCAAAGATGCTCTCTTCCTAGAAATCTAGCTATATTTTATGAAATTAGTCTGGGGAGTCATGGAAAAAGGAAACATTCACTAACATTTTGTTTGTGTGAACTGAAGTGGCAGAAGATGGAACTGTGGAATGAGATAAGAAGCACAAAAGAGATTGGGACAAACCATTCACTTAAGACAACAGAGCCCTTTTTAGCACCAAAATCCGAGTGCTATTTTCTCAGTTCTTCTAAGTTTTTAGAATCATCAAATGTCAGTACAGTTTCCCAGCCCCATCCCCTTCCTTTTCTTTTTTGAAATCAATTCCAGACTTCCTTATATCAGATTCTTTAAAGATTAATTAATAAATATAATTAAGAGAAAATACTACATAGTACATACAACAAACAATAAATGTAAAGCCTAAAATACACATTGAAATTTCTTGGTTGTTTTTAGCTACAGAAATTGTTACCATTATTGGGGTCTACAAATCTTTAGGGTACCAGCAGTTAGTTAGCTTCCCAAGTTTCCTGGGATTCCATTGCACATAATAAATCTTGGCTGCAGCCAAGAGGTCATGGTCAGCTCTGCCTGGGATGAGCCATTAACTATTATGTCACTTTTTCATTGGCTCTGGCTATGCTCCCAGATATTTGGGCTATGAACTTTCACATCTCAAATTCCAATAGTAAATTTTATACCACATAACCCCATAACATCACCTCCAAAGGAAGTGATGGTTTTCCATTTGTTTTCTCAATTTCTTGTTCTTTTTCTTTTTGGCCATAATGTCAGTTTACTGTCCTGTAGTTTCTCCAATGGCCCTTCACCTTACTCAGTCAGTACTTTGTTGTTGACCTTCTTTATATCCTCTCCTACATCACAGTCTTACTATGCTTGCATTTTCTAAAAAAGTATAGAAATCCCTACCTATACTATTGAACATATGTTTATACAGTCATGCACTGCTTATCAGAACTACGTTCTGACAAATGGGTCATTTGGCAATTTTGTCATTGTGTGAGCATCACCAGAGTGCACTTACACAAACTTAGGTGGTATCATCTACTACACACATAAGCTCCATGGTATAACCTATTGCTCTTATTTTACAAACCTGTACAGCATATGCAGTACTGAATGCTGTAGGCAATTGTAACACGATGGTAAATATTTATGTATCTAAACATATTCAACATAGAAAGGGCACAGGAAAATTATGGTGTAAAAGGTCAAAAATGCTACACCTACATGGGGCACTTACCATGAATGGAGCTTGCAGGACTGGAAGTTGCTCTAGATGAGGTGGTAAGTGAGCAGTGAATGAATGTGAAGGTCTAGGACATTCCTGTGCTCTTAGGCTACACTAAATCTAGAAAACAACATGAGAATGAGTCAAGCACAAGAGATAGAGCAAACAGGAGACATAGGAGGCTGCAGCACACTGTTTTACAGTCAACTTTTCCAGAAATAGCAAGAGTATACTATAATAATAAAGAGTATAGTATGGTCAAAACATAAAACTGGTAACATAGTTGATTCTTATTATCAAGTTTTATGTGCTGTACATAGATGTTTGTACTGTACTTTTATACACATGATAACACAGCAAATTTGTTCACACCAGTGCCCCACAAACACAGGTAATACATTGCACGATGTATTTTGATGGCTATAGCTTTACTAGGTGAGTGGAATTTTTCAGCTCTATTATAATCATAGATGGAACCACCATTATATATATAGTCTGTCATTAACCAAAGCATTTTACATGGCTAGTGACTGTATAAAGAGAACTGTCAAATGTCTTATATTTTTATCTGGGTATGAGCACACACATACACCAGCCTGGTTGTGGCGACACACACACACACACACACACACACACGCACACACACACCAGCATGGCTGAAGCATTATTATCTTCCATGCTATAACATTAAAGGAAATACAATCAAATATTACCAAAACTATTTGTTAGCTTTTTCATTTCTACTGCAAGTACACTTAAGCCCATCCATGCCTATATCTGCAATTGAGAGCCCTGCTAAAAGAAATGAGGCATCAGCTCCTATTTGATATATTCCTAAGTCTTGGCTGAGAGCATTTCATCAGAGATGAACTGCACCTAATGCAATCACCAGAATTAAAGCAGTTAAGAGAATGCAACTCCCTGCCAAGAAAATGCAGCTGTATTATGCTCTTGTTCACTTGCTATTCCAGAAAGTATATAACTAGTACTAATAAGTCGCTGGCTGCCATTCCAGAAAGAGCAGCAGGAACAAAAATGCTGACCTCAGTACATTTGTCCTCACTTTACAATCCATGAAATTCTCACTGATTGATCTATAAGACAACACATCCATCCATTCCATTACCGTTCGTTCTGAGAGCCTTTTAGGAACTTGCAAAATCAATGTAATTCAGTAAATAAAATGAATCTCCATCAATATAACTATAAATATGATAACAGAAAAAGTTGTCATATTTTAACTGATAGTTATTTAAACTAAAAGACATGGGCGGGAGGGAGAAAAGGGTGGATGGGTAATTCCATCATGATGATTCAATTTTACTTTAGAAAAATAATTACTATAAAGATAATACAGTAAGGTAGTACATTAATTAGAGTTTATTTAAAGCTTTTTAGATTTCCATATTTTAAGTTAAAGATGCATCATATTATTTCTTTAATTTGGGTTTATACAGGATCAATTTCCAAATATATATATACATGGAATAACTGAATAAATGATTAATTTTCAGTATAAACTAAAATAATTCTGGAACTATTGTATAAATTTTAAAGGATAATTCAGAATATAAACTATATATAGGAAAATGGCCTATGTTAATTATGAATTTGCATAAAAATGCTTTTTCATAAGAAAGGCAAAATTGAGCATGACAATATAGCTTTTAATTTGTGTGTAATTTTTCAGGCAAAATTATTTTTCTTGGAGTTTTTCTGTTTAAATTCCTTGAGACAAATTGAGTTCCTGAAATTTTATTCAACTTTAAAATGTTCTTACTGTGGATAAACATTGAGATATACATCTTTATATGTATGAATAATAGCTGTGCATACACACAAGTCAGAAAAATTATAAAGAAATGGTTACTTGAATTAACTATTTCTCCTAGAAGGGCCAGAACCACCAAGTATACAAAAAAGGAACACACACACACACACACACAAGTCCTCCCTTATCCAGTTCACTTTCCAAAGTTTGGGATACCCACAGTCAACCATGGCCCAAAAATATTAAGTGGAACATTGTAGAAATAAACCATTCATAATTTTTAAACTGTGTGCTATTTAGAGTAGCACAATGAAATCTTGTGCCATCCTACTGTCCCTCATTCTGGACATGAATCATCCTTTTGTCCATCTATATATACTATTTGCCACTTAGTCACTTAGTAACCATTGGTTCAGTATATACAGGGCTTGGTACTACCCATGATTTCAGGAACCTATCTATCATTGTTATTTTTAATGAGTTTTATACTTTTCAGGCAAAAGCAACATTTATTTCAGAGGTGGATGACAACTTTATTTTGGAAGGTTATTAATGGATCATTTTCAATTTACAAAGTTTATCCTACAGCCTAATTGGACATAAGGGTTGAAAGTAAACTTGTCCTAAAGAATAAAATATATGGGGTTTGAGAGAGGTAATTTAGGAGAAGTTAGAAAGACCTTGGCAATCGGGGTGGATTACCAGTGAAGAGCATCTGTTGAAAATGCACCAAAAAGAAAGACATGAGGCAACAGAAAACATTTACCATATGCAGGCAGATGTTGTTGGCTCCGTTGTAATTCTCATCCATTACCTTGAATCTTTCCATTTAGACACGCTAATAATGATAGTTATTTTTAGCTAATATCTTTGTAGGATGGAAATAATGAAGAGGAATTTGGGTAGAGAGAGAACAGCAATCACAGAAGCGATGTCAACAGATAAACAATGCAATAAGAGAAATAATTTAGAATTAGAGGTATTGGGACAACATAAACATCTTGAAAATCCTTAGAAATAATGAAGAGAGTGATGGTTTTACACCATATATGGGCATGGGCATTTACACCAATGTAAGTGGATGTTAGAACACTTGGTGTTAAGATATCCAAGATAACCGACATTCATCGTTAGTACTAGAGATACCAAGCATGAGCCGTTGCTAGCTTACAAAAACTGATCATTTAGCATGATGCAAATGTGAACTGTCATGAGCAGAAAATAGCCTTTGTTCTAAGAATCACAGTAAGTGGCACCTAGAATCCAAATAAAGCACACCTAGCTGGACTATCACACTGAGACTGAGTATACAATGTGCCCGCCTGAGGTCTGCCTTTTATCCAAAATACCTGGATGGTTTCAACAACAGACAATTATTTCTCACAGTTCTGGAAGCTGGGAAGCTCAAGATCAGGGTGCCAGCATGGTCTGGTTCTGGCGAAGGCTTTTTTCTTGAGTTGTAGATGGCTATCTTCTTGCTGAGTCTTCACACAGCAGAGAGAGAGAGAGCACTCTGGAGTCTCTTCTTCTAAAACATGAATCTTATCATGAGGGCTCCACTATCAGGACCTCATCTAAACCTAATCAGTTTTCAAAGGCTCCACCTCCAAACACCATCACTTTGAGGGCCAGGGCTTCAGCATATGAATTTAATCAATAGCAGTGCCTCATAACAGAAAACTACTTGTACATTATATATAATATCAAGGGTGAGGCAAAAGTAGATTTACAATTGTGACTATGCAAAACAGAGTTTATTCTTATATTATTAATAATTATTGTATTATTTTCTATACTACTATCAACCTACTTTTACATGTATATTATATATACATATTCATATATAGGACCATATATGTGTATACATGCAAATTCTTTATTGAGGATACCTGCTTCTCTGTAATCTTGCTCTATAAACAGTCTACACAGCTTATACCTTACACATTTTCTGCCCCAGCCTATATTTGTGCACAAACACATAACTGCACAGGATAAACTACTAAGTGAAAATGTAGCTTGTAACAAATAATTATTTCTTGGGGAAAAGTGTCAAGGTCCAGGCAAAACCCTCAGAGTTATCTGTTTAGGATGCTGATTAACATTCATCTAAGAGATGAGGAGCCCCATCCCTAGGCTGTATGCTCCAGGGGAAGGGTTTTGAAGGAGGGTATAAACAGTGCACCTAGACAGTGTACAAGTTCTGTCTGAGTCACCCTTATAATGGGTCTCAGGTATTTTGGCCAAGACATTGTAACCGTTCAGAAAATCAAAGACAATTACTCATTAAGAATGAGTGTATAGGAACCATGGACATGGACAACAGGTGAGACTGACTTTGGGGGGAATGGGTGGGTGGGGAGGGGGACAGAGGGGAGCAAAAATGGGATGGATGTAACACAACAACAATAAAATTAAAAAAAAAAAAAAAAAAGAATGAGAGTAAGTCCTAATTCCAAATCAAAGTACTTTAATACTGTGCATCATATTCTCTTCTTCCATGATGGAGTGAATCTACCACATAATGGGCATATGCTTTCAGGCAGAATTGGTATTTTATAAACTATTATTTATCCACTAATTTCAGCAAATGCTTATTGAATGCCTACCAGATCTTGAGTTCTATATTAGGCCCGAGGAAGACAAAATGAATGAGTAATTCCTGGGTTCAGACAGGATCTGATTGTGCGTTAGTGAGGTGATAACCTACTCATAGAGCAGCATGATGTACTATGATAGACGGTCACTAGGCAGACTTCTCAGAGAAGATTGCAGGCTAGGAAAGACCACCAGTAATGAAAACCTCAATGTGAGACAAGGCATTAGCTATATGAAGGGGTGGGAGATACTTGGACAGAGTTTAGTAGGAATGCGACAGCCTAGAATTGGGGATGGAAGGAGGTAATTAGATAACATACTATCTAGTTTCCACAAAAGCAACTCTGTTTTTCTCTGTTTTTTCATGTTTCTTCTAAGATTTTATTTGAGTGAAGCTTCATGAAAATAAAGAAGATCAAGGGCTTACAGTAAGGAACTTTTAGGAGTCTAAAATAGCTGGAACTTGAGAGGGCATGTATAAAAATGGCAGAAAATTAAATTAACAGGGTTGTCAAAGGACAAATTGTAAACTTGATTAAATAAGAACCTAAGTGTAATAGGATGAAATGGAACTTTTATCTTATATAAGAATAAAAGACTCTAATCAGAACTGGCACCATCACACCTCAACAGGAAAAAAAAAAAAAAAAAGACAGAGAAAAAAGAACATTTACTTACAGTAAGTATGGTTTCTCATAATGCAAGCATGGCCTGTGTGGGTCAAGGAAAAGCAAAGTTCTTCTTACTCACCATAATGGTAAAATCTATTGTTCTAAATTGAACAACATCAAAGCCACACTAATAAGAAAAAATACCCAATACAGGAAACTAATGAACAAAACAAACAGATAAGTAGAATGGAACCAGAGACATGGAAACAAGGAGCAGAATGACAGTGACCAGCAGGGCGTGGGGAGAAGAAGCGGGGAGGGAAAGGGTTTAGTCAAGGAGCTGGCATGAACGGACCATGGACATGGACAGTGAAGTAGGAGTTGACTGTGGGAGAGGGGATGGGGTAGGTAGGGCAGAGGAGAGCAATGGGGAGAAAATGAAACAATCGTAATACAACAATAATAAATTAATAAAAATAAAAAAACATAAACATAGTTTTGGGTGAGGATTAAACAAAGAAAGAACATATTTTTCTTTTTTTTTTTAATTTTATTGTTGTTGTATTACATCCATCCCTTTTTGCTCCCCTCTGTCCCCCTCCCCACCCACCCTTTCCCCCCAAAGTCAATCCCACCTGTTGTCCATGTCCATGGTTCCTTTATACTAGGTTCTTGTCTAAGCTGCTCCCCTTCTTTGCATCTGCCTCCCCCCTCCCCCCAACCCCTTTCCCCCTGACCACTGCAGGCCTATTCCTTGTATTCATACACTTGGTTCTGTTTTGCTTGTTGTTAGTTTTGCTCATTATTGTCCCGTAATGGGTGAGAACATGATACCTGTCCTTCACTGACTGGCTTATTTCACTAAGCATAATATTCTCCAGTTCCATCCATGTTGTTGCAAAGGGTACAAGTTCCTTCAAGAAAGAACATATTTTTCTTAACTTCATTTTTTCCTGTATGAACTTTCACCTTGCTGTGATACATTTGCATCTGAGGTAGCCTGATAAAGACTATCACACTCCAGAGGCAGGCACAACTGGAATTAATGCCGTTTCCTACCTCCTATAGACTGAATGTTTGTGTCTCCCCCAAATGCATACATTGAAATCTTAACCTCAGGGTTCTGTTATTAGAAAGGGGGTTCTTGGGAGGTGATTCATTCACAAGGGCAGATCCTCCTGAACTCCTGAACAGTGCTGTTACGAAAGAGACCCCAGAATACTCCCTTGCCTCCTTCTGACTTGAGAGGACACAGCAAAAAGATGGCCACCTCTGAACAAGGAAGAAGGCCATTACCAGACACAGAACCTGCTGGTGCTTTGACCTTGGGCTCCCCAGCCTCCAGAACCTGTGAGGGATAAATATCCGTTGTTTATAAGGCACCCAGTCTCAACTATTTTTGTTATAACCTGAAAGGACTAAGCTGCCATCCTACACCCTTTAGGGCTTGATCAGAGGAAAGATCCATTAGCTTTCGGCTGAACTTTAAAGCGTCATCCAAGTTTGCAAGATGTAAGATGTGACCTCTTCCTCTTGTGAGAGAAGTGAACTTACCTTGGGGAAGGAAATAAAAGCCCCAGAATGATGGATTCAACTGAACAGCTGAAGAGGGGGGAATTGGTAAGAGTCTCAAACCTCAGCCTGAAAAATTTTCACTTTTATACTAAGACTACTAAGTCTACACCACATCTATCCTTGCCCCTCAGCCCATGTACTAACATTCTGAGAGCACTGTGGCCCTTTGGTTGCAAGCTCTGTATTACCTATATTGTGGTCCAGTGTGTTCAGTATAAAGGAAATGAATTAGGCAAGATGGCCCAAGGAAGGCATGACAAACATACAGAGGTCCAACTACAGAAGTGGGTATCAGCTTCACCAAGCCATCTCCACCCTTCCCTGGATGGGGTATAGAGCGAAGTCACCACTATTTATTAACAGCCATTGAGACATCCATAAGCAAACAGCAGCAGAATAGGTCGTCCAAGTGTAAAAAACAGCAAGGTCAAGAAAAGAAACACATGCTCGCCTGTGATTGAATAAATAAATAAATAAGCAACCTCTTCATTATCATGAAGGTACTGGAGAACCACTGAAGAATTGATATTGACAAACATTGACATGTATATAAAAAGGTACATGAGAGCATTATATGTCCTCTTCCTTCCTATGAAATGTGTATCTTACTTAGGAAGCTCATACTCATTGCCAAAGCCAATTGCTCAATTACATTTCTAGGTAAGATAGATTGATTGATGTATAGATAATTGATACCGATGATAGAGTAGTAGATATAGATATCTTCAAGGGCTGTGAAGAGTCTGAGATTTTAACCTACTGGCAAACTGACATATTCTGACACAATATCATTAATGCTGGCAGAAGACAGGAGACTCCTGGATCAGAGATGAAGGACTTGATCACTCACAGCATCGGAGATAACAGGCTTCAAGTTCGCGTGGGTGCCCATTGGTGCAGTGCCTCCACCAACCCTACACAGACAGTGGAGCAGCCCTGAGCACCTCCAAGCATATAAACCCCCCACCTTATAAAGAAGCCTGCAAGCAAACTTGCCCAATATTTGTGCTGGAAAGAGTTATTACCTTTAGGAGGTCTGTCCCGAAAGTATAAAGCCAATGTCAATAAAATTAACATTGACATTGGCTTTATACTTTCGGGACAGATCTCATATTTTCCCAGATAACAAACTCACCTATTTTCAATCCCAAAGAGACCCTGGTTGCCACACCAACTGCCTGTAATGAGTGTCCAGAATAGAAGCTGATACAAAAAATACAGAAATGAAAAAGATACATGGAGAATTATATATTCATGTGCGTGAATTTTCTCCTACTTAATCATTTTTAATGTTTAGTTCTTTAATCCACATGGACTTTAATTTTCTGTAAGGTCTCAAAACACTTTTTCTGTTACATACAGTAAAAGTGTCCCAAATGAAACAGAGAAGTGGCCTATTCAAGTTATACAAATTATGTATCAGTGTACACACAGGCATGGAAAGGACACCAAGAATAATAGACTGCAAGCAGTTGGCAGTGGATACCTACAGAGAGGGGCTAAGAAGAGAGTGCATGCAAAAAGCTTTCATATTTTGTTTCAATTATCTATATTGTTTGCCTCTTACACAGCTAAAGCAAACTCATAGATCACTTAGGCAGGTAGTAGTCAGTTTTCTCTAGGTGACGTTGAGGTTACAAAGAATCTCAAATTGTCAGGGAAGGAGGGAGAGAGATTTAGCTGCTGTGTGGGGAATAGGCTGGTGATGGATGAGAAACACCAGCTACAACACTCTTGTTTGCTGTCATCTATATAAAAAATAACCAGAGACTGCTAGGAGGAATATCCAGTAATGATGTGAGATCTGTGGTGCTATAACTTTCATAATTATTAAGGAAACAGTACCTACTATGATTTTTTTAAGAGGGAAGGGAGATAAAATATTTAATATTTAAAGGATGAAAGTAACTGGCAAAATTGTTACTGAAGGTAAAATTTCTGTGTGAAACTTAGTTTACCCAAAGTCAATATATCAGCACTTTCAACACTCTAATAATTTATTGTCACCAGGAAGGGTTATAAACTGTAATATGTAACATAAATATAAGTATGGATTTATACCGGAATGTTTCCAATTATTTGTGTGGCATTGCCTATCTATGAAACAGATGCTTCTATCTCATTATATTAAGATATTAGTATGTGCTGGCAGGCGTGATTTAGTTGGTTGGAGTGTCATCCAGCACCTGAAAGGCTGCAGGTTCAATTATCGGGCAGGGCACATACCTGGGTCGCAGGTTCAATCCTGGTGGAGGCACGTAGGAGAGACAACCAATTAATGTTTCTCTCTCACATTAATGTTCTCTCTCTTTCCCCCTTTCCCTCCCTTACCTTGTCTCTAAAATCAATAAGCTGGTTTTGGGTGATTTTTTAAAATAAAGGATATTGGTACAAACTGATTGCCTGTATCTGGCAAAAACTCATACACTGAAGTCCTTGCCTCCAGTGTTATACTATTAGAGATGGGGCCTTTGGAAGATAGTTAAGTCAGGAGGGCAAGGCCCTAGTTTGATGAGATCAGTACCCTTTTAAGACCCAGAAAGCTTGCTCCATAATATGAGGATAAAAAGATGGGTGTGTGCAAGGCAGGAAGTGAGCCTTCACCAAACATCAGCTTCCAGAACTGTGAAAAAAATTTCTGTTGTGTAAACCGCTCAATCTCTGGTAGGTTGTTATGGCAGCCCAGGAGAACAAAAACACATCTGTTAACAAAATAAACGACTACAGACATGGCAAACCAAAACAAACAAACCAACCAACCCTTCAAAGTGTTTGAGTTTTGAAAGAATTCATTAAGTATGTAAATGATTGCAATAAATAACACTTATTTTGGGAACCAAGCCATATCTGTCTATCCCAAAGGATGGAAAAAGCATTTGCCAAGCTGAAGTGTTTGAAAAATACCATATATTCTTTTACAATTTGATCTTGTTCTTCCTTCGGTTATATCAAAAAATGTATTTTTTTTCCAACACATTGGTTAATACTTGTTCCTATGACCAATTCATTATAGCTCCTCACTTGCTGAATGTTGAATAAATGAGTGATTTCATTTTGACTTGAAGGAAGGCTTGTAAGTCCCCAAGAAGCAGGCTTGTCAGCCCTCAGCTCCTGGACTGACTTTCTAAAACGCTTTGCATTCTCCTATACCCACTCTATATCCTATTTAAAGCATGTACAGAAACATCTCAGGCTGTTCCCCATTTCACTAGTTGAGAGTTGTTCTAGTTACACACAAAGATGAAGAGAAGGTGGGCTTTCTCCTACCAACCATGTATGTCATCCAGACTGTGAGCACTAGAAATACAATAAAAACAATAAGTAACATTTATTTAGCACTTCTGTGCCAGACATGGCATCAATAATAAGTATTTTATAATACTTACCTAATTTAGTCATTAAAATAACCCTGTGACAAAAATACTATTATTATCACCCCTCTACAAATGAGGAAACTGAAGTTAAAAGAATTTAGGTAACTGTCTGGATTATGTACTAACCATTATGCGCACATGGTGGCAAAAAAAAAAAAAAAAAAGCTTGGGGCAGGGGAACTGATTAAGACACAAAAACTCCTTGGCTTTCCAAAACATGTCTGTTTAAAAAGATCTCTGTCACCCTGGCTGGGTGCTCAGTTGGTTGGAGCACTGTCCTGATCTACCAGTTAAGGGTACAATCTCTGGTCAGGGCATATACAAGAAGCAACCAATGAATGCATAAATAAGAGGAAGAACACTTGATGTTTTTTCTCCCCCCCCCCCCAATAAATAGGAAAAAAATAAATAAAACAAGATCTCTCTCTTAGAAATACAGGCTCTATTAGGACCACTGTGCATGGTCCTGTGCGCGCGCGTGCGCGCGCGCACACACACACACACAGAAAATACTAGAGTTGCATTTATTACCAAACATCTCTTGCTTTGCAACTACCAGACATTCATCAGCCACATTCCAAGAACATCACACCATGTCTGGGTCATCAGAAACTGACTTCCCCAAGGACAAGTGTCCCACAGGGAATTTTAAATGTATACTTTACTTCTGTCTAAACTGCTTTAGTTGAGACTCTGTTGAAGGGAAAGCAATGCCGGGTGACCTTTCAGGGTCCCTTCCAAATCTCAAGCCCTATTACTGAGATGCTAATATCCTGAAGAACTCCAGAATCTTCCCTGTACCTCCCCTCATACCCCTGCCTATTATTCAAATTCATGAAGTTTCCCCTGGTGCTGTTGCATAACGTTTTCCTTTTTAATCTGTTAAAATATGCAATTGACTTCCATTTTTCACCAGCCTACCCCTCACCCCTTTCTACTACAATGCACTCTTAATATATGCTGCCAGAATGAATAATTCTGACAATTAATAAGGCTTGTCATAGAAAATGTCAACTTAGTATTGGAATAACAGAGCGATAACCCAGAGCAATTCCATAAAGTAATCATGCAAAACAAAAAAAAACAAAAACAAAAAATCTGTCCTTTGCCTGGTTTTTGGTGTGTTAAAAGAGATCAAATATTCTTCAAATAAAACTTAGTTTTCTTAATATGTCTTATCATGTAGAATTTTATTTAAATGGACCTCCATTGATTTCACATTTATCATTGAGAAAACATTTTTCATGAAAATTATTGTTGTGGAATCTATAGCAACTGATGTGAAGAAAATACAGTAAAATATAAAACAGATTAGTTTATTAAATATGTTAAATACTTATAACAACCCTCTGAAGAGAAAATAAGAGGGATCAGACAGCTGGTGCGACACTGAACCTCCAGAACATGGTAGGGCCGCAAATCAGTGTGCCATGCTTAATCTGTGTGAATCCCACACAGGCATGTTCACAGACATTTACCACAGGGCAGGGTGTTTTCAAGATCCTAGATCTGGATTTAGACAGATTCATAGGCCCTAACCCTATCTCTACCACTTTCTAGCCCTGGCCAACTTGTTTTCATTTTCTATGCCTTGAGATGTGTTGTTTTGTTTTATTTTTCATCTGTGAGCATTGCACTTATATAAGTTTGTTGTGAAAACTAAATGAGAAAAAAGTCTTAGATTATGGTACATGTAAGAGCTTGGTAAATCTCAGATGAATTATTTTTTTCAGAAGATTACTCACTTTCTCTTTTCTACCTTTATGTGACTGGTTTGAGCATCAAAGATCCAAAATATCATCAGAGGGTTTGATTACGTGCAGGCAGGCTATTGCTTCCCATGTGTACTTTCAAGTGCATCAGCTTTCCATTGACTGCCTTCTTGATAGTGTGCACTTAAAAATCTCACCACTAAAATCTTAACGTTCTTTAAAATTTTAACATTTGAACCCACTGAAAAGCTATAACTAAGGTAGCTATCTTGTTTAGAGTCAATTAAAATACATTTGTGCCTACGGAACCAGATGAATCTGTTATCAGCTATATGCCATTATTTGGTCCTCAGAGATAAATACAAGAAAAACCTATTTCCAAGTACAGTAATAGGTTAGCAGTGACATAGCAAGATGTCCAAGGATGTTGGGTAGCAGCATACTCAGGCAAGGTCAAAGAGAAAAACTGGGGTCAGAGTTCAGGGGAGCATCACCTGCTCTGAGCACCTCCTATCCACCTCATGCCTTGGGAGAATAGGGATGGCTGCACATACGACACATGACACCTGACAGCAGCTTACTGGTCACAGTGCAGAGGGAGGAGGACACTGAATGCCATGGAGCCTTACAGCAGATAGCACTCAGGGACAGACTACATGACCAGGGGTTGTGGTAGGTAGGCTTTGCAGTATTAAGAGAACAGAGGGCCCCCAGTTCCCATGGAATGATGTGATTGTCTTATTTAAATAATTTCACAGGCTGGCAGGGAACTGAAACCTACTATTCATGGATAAGCAGAAACTTTGCCTGGTATCCTTCATGAAGATGTCTGCTTGGCTTCTCCAACGAGAGCAGAGTAAGGTGGGAACTTGGAGTTAGGCCAAATGACATCAAGTGTCACGACAGTGCACAATATCGGACTTTCATCTTAGGCCCTGAACCACAGCATCCAGCAAGCATGGGCACCTGGAGGGAAGGAATACCTGCAAAGGCTCCTGGTGGAGACCTTCAGCTCACCTTTCACAGAAGTCCACTCTTCCTGTGGTTCCACCCTTGGACACAGCCTGTGCATGGAAAAGTTTGGGCTCTGGCTGCTGAGTCAGATATCATAGGTGTTGAGCCCTAAATCTTCAACATGAAAAACCAACTGCTTATATCAGTAATTGCATACACCAACCAAAATCATGCAAATAGAATTGGGTAAACTCACATATACATGAATTTACAATTAAATGAACATATGCCCATGGGAGAGAACGGGTTGCTTTATATAGAATGATAAATATAAAATGATTAATGAAACAAAGTTAAGTGGACAGACACCTTAAGCTTGGTAAATGATTAAGCCTCTAATGGAAGCATTAGTGTTGGAGATGAGAGGAAATCTACATTTATTCGATGAATGCATGTTGTAAATATCCAGCCATTAGCTTTAAGAGTGTTGTATTTCTAATCTACAGGTATCATCTCTTTTGTAAACTACCCTCATTCTTAGGTAAGGTTATTTTCAATGTTATTCTATTCTTTGGTAATGTTACTTCTATACCCATATTAATACAGATCTCTATATATCATTGACAGAGCCTGATAAAATACAAAAAAATAAAATGAGCAGAAATGTGTCAATGGGTTTTATGATAGTTACTAAGTTGCTAAACTTTGGCACAGTTTTTTAATTAGCCCTTCTAACTCACAGAAAATTTCTTCCAGAAAATAAAAAAACAATACGCTTTCTGTTTAAAATGCTCAAGTTAATTATGCTTCTTCAGTAAAAAATATATATGTATAAATTTTATAAGAATATAATGCAGTATGTGGGCTTTGTTCAATAAATATTAAAAAGTGTAAAATATTAAAAGATTTTAAAGGAATGTGTGTGCAGTGGTCATTTTAAGTACATTTTCTCTTACACGTATTATTTTGTGTATAGTTTTTTAACAAAACAAATAAATAAAAATGGAAAAATTGGATTATTTCATTGAAATAGCTTAGGCATTTATAACTTCATGGTTGTTCTATGAATCATAAAATTAAATTCTTCATGAATAGAGATGAAAAGAAAATAACCACTTTTAGAAGATTTAAAATGATAGTTGTTCCTTAAAGGTTATAATTCACCTGGGTTAACACACCTTTCATTTATTTATTGATAAAATAGTAGGTGATAGACAGATAGACAGAAAATTTACCAAGTCCCTGACACAGAAAAATAGTCAATGAAAAAAATGCTAACTATTGACCTGTACTATGTAATTATTCAACTTAGATAATGCTATAGAGTGTTCTACTTTATTTATTGGGTGGCCAGGAAGACCACTTTGAAAAGTGGTATTTAAGCTTAGATCTGAATATCAAAACCAGGCATAAACATCAGGAAGAAGGGCATTCTTGTATGCTCTTCTGTAGCAAAAACTGGTTTAAAAATTAAGTATATATGGTTGAAATATACTGTGCTGTAGGAAAAGTAGTATGAAGTTAATCAAAGTTGTAAAGAATAGGCAGGATCTAGGTAAGCTTGATGAACCAGGGTAAGGAGTGAATTTTAACTAAGAGAGTTAAAAATACATATGTGTGACATGATCACTCTGGGTCAACAAAGAGAAAGGATTGGAGGGTTGCAAGTGCCAAAGCAAGAATACTACTGGCAAGGAAGTTGTATCCAAATGATCAGATAATGTAATGAAGAAAAACAAAAGAATCAAAAATAACTTGAGTTTTTGACTTAAGTCACTTATCGGGGGGACACACTACAGTATTACTGGAATGAGAAAGGTGAGTGAGGAGCAGGTTTAGGGGAACAAGAAAATAAAAGATTAGAGCTTGAGCCAGGTCAAGTTTGAGATGCTTCTTTTTTATTAGGTGGAAATGTTAAGTAACCAGTTGGTTATATCAGTCTAGAACTCTAGGTACAGTAGGGATGAGAACCAATGTCACCCCCAATAAATTCTATTTTTTAAAATCTTCTTTAAAATGATACTCAAAACCATGGAGATGAATGAGATCACCAAAGACCAATGGAACAATTATCTACCAGACAGTTAGAGGTGCCTTAAATCATAGAACTTCCCAATATCAATCTCATCATTGTGCTGAGGAAAATAATATTGCTATGATATATGATCCAATGCAACAGGTCTGAGAGCTCCAGCTGCCCAAGCCCTGCCCAGCCATCCCAAGGGCTAACAGGCTCAAAAACCCATCATGAATATTTGCCACAAGCTGGGAAACTCAGACTTTAAGCTTCTACTGCTATGTAGCATCACCGACAACACCATTGCTTTGTTGCTGGTAGTTGCTTTATTTATAGCATATGATAGGCTTCACTGATAGCCTGACCAAATCTTCACTTTTTTGGCTTCTAGTGTCCTGCTGTCTAACCCTATCAGGAAATCAGCATTAGTGTTGCTACTTGCTGAGGCTATGGCTGTTAACAAAAATATGAACCTGATGGAAGCACCTGTCCTGGCTTCTCTTGGTGCTCCACTTTCTGTTAGCTTCCTTGCTCATTCTTCCAGGCCACAGTAATTCCCTAACACGCAGAGAAGGACAATCCTTCGCTCACTGTCACTCATTCGGTGACACTGCCTACACCCTAAATTCTGCAGCTTTTCAGCCGAAGATACCTTTTGATTCAACCACACCCTCTTCTCTAAGAAGCCCCTACTTCAGCAGTGTGTTGGGATCTGGATGGTGATCCTCCAGGGAGGAGGTGTACATGTCAGACACCTCTCTCCAACTCCCTTTTCCTAAAGCTCTGGCCCTGGTTAGGGAACCATTAGTCACACAGATGCATTTCTTTCCATTCTAATAGGAAAAAAAAAAAAAAAAGGACATGAGCCCAATCTTGACTTAATCTAGAAATTAGATGGTATTGATCATAACTAAAATGGCGGTAATGTGAAGAAAGATAAGGACTCAGAGAGATATTTAGTAGAAAAATTCAGTAAGACTTGGGATTGAGTGGGGGTACAGGTATGGGAGCCATCTTTTGACTTAGCCAACACAATTGAATTTTGGTATTTCTAATTGAGATGAGGGGAGAGAAAAAGGAAAAAAGAAACAGATTTAAAGACCATATGGCCTTTAACTTACATTTGGAAAGGCTACCCGAAGTTACCACATGGGTCAGATCTCAGGAGATTGTGCTTCATTTAAGGCATGGACAGGGTTGGTCATTGAAGCCACTCAAGGGAGTCTCACAAATTACATAGAAAGAAAAGAGTACTTTGCATGCACTCCTAAAGAACACCAAAACTTAACAAATAGCCAGAAGATGTTCAAAACAGTCCTAAGAGGAAAAGTTACAAAGGTAGGGGGAATGTTAAAGAATCCAAAGGAAAAGAACATTTCTTAAAAAGCAGTGTAAAACATCCGATGCTCCTGCAAGTGTCCACCAAATTCAACTAGTGGATCATTGATTACCTTCCAAGAACAGATAGAGTAGAATGATTTTTTTTTTAAGGCACACCTTTCATCTCCTGATTATAAGACTTACGGGGTATAGAAGATGAAACTGCCTGTATTTGACAGACTTACGGGTGGGGTGTTCTCACAGTAGGGGCAACTGAAGAAACCATTCAGTGAAGAAATAGGACTTGTCCACCTGCAAGGGTTTTAGAGTCGCTCTCAGCCATCAGCCTGCACGTGTTCTGGCAGGTGGGGATTCTTGGGCTGATTTGTTCATGTGCTGGAGACCGTGCCAGGCCCAGAAACAGCAACAACCTGTGCTAATAACCTGATAGCAGTGGTGGCAGCCTCCCCGATCCTGGCCACCCCAAGTCCCAGTGAGGGCCTGCCATTGGACTCCTGCAGTGGGCAGAGAAGCCAGAGAATGCCCAAAGGCACAAGAAGGCACCTTCATGCAGTGAGCACTGCCTCTCAGACACATGCACATCTGGGACCAGGCTACACTGCAGTGTCCTGGGGAAGTAAGTGCCACCTCATGCCAAGTACCAGGAGGCAAGGCCTTGCCAGCCAGACAGCTGGTGCTTCCATCGCCATGAGAGCATTTCTGAGCTAGCCTGTCAACTTAACAAGGAGGAAGAGAGATTCATGAAGCAGCTGCTCCGGCCAAGCCCAGCCTCAAACAGATGATCCCTCCCTCACCCACTGAGCCATGAGAAATAAATGCATAATGTTGTAGCCAGCTTGAGATGTGCAAGTCCCTTTCCACAAATGGGAATATTTTATGAGTTACTATAAAGAAACTATTGGAGCTCAGTTATGGTCTGTGGTATCAATTCATTCACTTGATATATTTCTCACCCAAGGAGAGTGAAAGTGAGTGAAAGTTCAGTATTGGTCTGTAATTCGGATTCTGGTGCATTAAATACTTAAGTGCCCACCTAGCATGGTGACTCTTCTAGCTTCTAAATGAGATGCAGAGCTTTCTTTCATGCATGTATCTAGAGAACTTGTCAGGCAGATAAAAAGCATTCTGTTCATAGCATTACTGAGGAGGCTTCTGCAGAAAAACAAACCCTGAAAAAAGAGGGAACCATACAGGGAGTTTACTTCAATGCAGAAAAACTATAAAAACCAAAAGCCCTGGTCATTGGAAGAGAGGGAGAATCTTGAGCACATAAAAGGTCTGTGGTCCATGTCCAGTGCACTATGACTCATGATTTAAACTTATGAAATGAGGAGTTTTAAGTTATTCCAAATACTGGTGAACAAACAACAGCATCCATTTTTTAAACCTGTTTCAAAAAGACAGCATATTTTATAGTTTTTGTGTCATGAAGACTCTAGCCTTTAGTGATGTCGCCTGGCAGAGTTCCACTCTGGTGGTTGGCTCAGATGAGTGGAATAAGCTGGGTGCCACTCTCTCCAAATGGCTTCTCCCAAGAACAACAGTGGGCCCCAAAAAGGAGCATTCCAGGAGGTGAAAGCAGAAATCACAGATCTCCTTAAGCCCAGTGTCAGACACCATACAACACCACTTCTGCTGCATTCTGTTGGTGAAAACAAGTCACGGAGCCAACTCAGTATTAAGGGGGAGGCAACAGAAGAACCTCTCAGTGGAAAATGTGACAAGGAGTTCATGTCACCACTTAACCATAGTGGGAGTCACCCCCAGACAGCCCACAGGAAATATCTGAAGACCATTTCATATGAGGTCAATGCCTTACATTAGAAAATGGAGGCAAAAGTCAGTGGAATGGGGTTATTAGCACTATTGTAAATCTAACTGTAGTTAGTAAAGCCTGGGAAAGTTGAAATAATAGCAAAGCTACTTCTAATACACATTTGGAGTCATTTGTTTTACCCAAGCTGTTCAAATAAAGTATGCATAATGTCCCCAGTGCCCACAACATATACCTGTGCCCATCCTTGGCACCATATTTTCAGCCTGAAATCTGTCAGCAAAGCACCTTACAATTTTCCCTTGCTGACTTTGCAGATACCTATGGTTTCTCCTTAACTCCTAATTTAAGACAGTGCGTTAACTCCAGACTTCTCGAAGTGAATAAACTACCTTGTGTATTAAATGTGTTCTGGTTCCTTTAGTCTTTTACTTCTTGGATTTAGAGCTCTTTCCATGTTCACCACCTTGGGTCACCTAAAGGAAAAAATGCTCATTCACCTTCTGCTTCCTGCCTTTCCTCTATCAGTCAAAATTTTGGTTGCATGCAACGGGGGGAAAAAAATCCTTGCTGATTCAAATGTATTTAAAATTATTTAAAGCATATGTTGCAGCCCAGAACATTTAGAAGATTTCCTGAACTTTGGAAAGGTGTGAGAGGGATGGGGGGAAACATGTATCAGAAAAGACAAGAATGAAAAACATGAAACAGCAGCTAGGACCTGAGCTGAAGTTATGCCAAAAAGTAAGTCCTATGTAAGCTGAATGCCAAACTTGGACACTTGATGCCATTCCTGGACCACTGCCACAGCTTCCCCTGGAAACTTGACTTTGTTGCTCTTGCTGCTACAGCTCAGTACTACCCAACTGGAGTCTCTATTGCCTTTGCTTGCTTGAATCATTAATTACCCGTGCAGCCTCATGGTGACTGCACCCAACAGACCAACACCATGTCACATGTTCCCATTCTAGCTAGAAGAAAGGCTAGGACACTAAATATCTGACCTCCAGATTCTGTAAAGGGAAGAAATGGTCTCTGTCTTCCTCTGTGAGTCATGAGGTAGGAAATCCCCAATATAATAAAAGGAGGTTGAGATGATTTTCAGGGACAAGAAAACCAAATAATTCATAAAATTCATCTTTTTAACTCTACAACATCCACATACAACCTTTCTCAAATTTTAAAGGTTTAAAAATTCTGTTATATAATTAATGCAATAAATATTATCTGTATGCTGAAAATACCTACAGCCTTTATAGTAAGGAGGGAGGATCCAAATTGTAACTGTAATCAACATTCTGCTATGAGCCTTGAATCTCTTAAATCTATACATCTGCCATCATCCTGTTTCAATGCCCTGTGATATGAGTAATAAACTGTAAATTTAATCATCAACAAACTACTTCATGTGAAAGAGTGAAAACAGGAAAGAAAGAAAGAGGCAAAGAAAGAGAGAAAGAAAAGAAAGAAAGAAAAAGAGGGAGGTAGGAAGGCAGGAAGAAAGATGAAATAAGAAATACACATGTATATGTACATACATATATACATATAGTGAAAGAAGAAAAAGTCAGAGGGGAGCAAAAAGGGGATGGATATAATACAACAATAAAATTAAATTTTAAAAAAAGAAAGAAAGAAGAAAAAGTGGAAAAGAACAGCAATCTTGTACCTATAGTTTTCCATAAAAGTGTTTTTGTTCTTATGACTCCTTTTCCCTTTCTCCCTTCTCATGATTCTTTTTCCTTCAGTTTTGTTAGATTTTTCTCAGTGGAGTGACCAACTTCTATCTACAATGGTTCTTACCAAAATAAAATTAAACCACTTTACAATGTGGTACAATGTGGCAGCCATGATATCCGGTGTATTCTATTTATATACTTTCCATCTTTTAATGTATTTCACCTATGTTACTATCCTTGGCTGCCAAGATCAATCATTAGAGCAGCATCATAGCTGGTTTTCAGTTGATACTTCAATGGCTCGAGGAGTCCAAAATGGCTAGGTAAAGTCTTATCACCTGATTCAACATAGAATTTGCTATATCCCTTGATGGAAGTATTTCTCCTTTGAGTACAAGACCCTCAACATGGTAGAGCATTGTGTTTGAGGAACATAATCAGTTGTCTTTAAGAACATGCTATTCTAGAGCCCTGGCTGGTAGCACAGTGGATAAGGCGCCTGCCTGTGAGTCCAAAGGTCGCAGGTTCAATTCCCAGCCAGGGCACATAATCAGGTTGCAAGCCAGGTCTCCAGCCAGGTCTGTAGCTGGAGGCAGGTGAAAAGCAACCATACATTGCTGTCTCTCTCCCTCTCTGCCTCTCTCCCTTCCTTTCTCTCTGGAAATAATAAATAAAATCTTTAAAAAAAAAGAAAGAAAGAACATGTCATTCCCAATTGTATCAGTATCACTTAGTGAATGATAAATACCCTATATTCATTGCACATTAAGAGCATTTAATGCATCTGAAAGGGAATATAAGGGAATATCATAAGTATGAAACTGTGACCTCAGAGCAGCCATAATTGTTTAACCATTCTACCACTCCGAGAGGCCAACAGCTACTAGATCACAGAGTATGTGACAAAATCAGTGATCTGAGTGAATTTCTTGGTCAAAAACAAGATCATGTGCAAACTTCAGGTTGGTATAAAAGGAAACCAGTAAGTTTATAGATTATCAAATGAGTGAAAAGAGCAGGGCAAGCAAATTCCAGTGCAAAATAACTATTCTATACAGTAGAAGTATCTAATACAATCAACCTGTAATTATATTTCTACATAAGGGTCATATTGTAACAGTGATTGAAGTAAACTCAATATACTAATCAGGTGGCAACTATAGAATAGGCTGTACTAATAGACTTATAGAAGATTCATGTATTGAAAGTTTCCATATAAGTATTTTATAGACATCAGCAATTGCAGCTCCTGCTTAACCAAGGAACGGCCCTAACACTAAGACATTAGGCAAGCGTCAGTGACTCCTATCAGAACCAGCAGAAATGCTGCCCAGATATTAACAGCAAAACTGCAGAGGGAGTGATGAAACTATGTGATGACCCAGACCAGAGATAACACTGAAACTCTCAAGAGCAGAGCTGAGAAACTGCAATCTCAGGAAATTCCTTCGTTTCCCCTCTTTCCATGGTTTCCCTATGTGAACAGGCCAAGATGCCTGAGATGCTAAGGTGGGCTTTGAGATGAAGAGCTCCCATCTTGCAGGATGCTGAATAAAGTCATTTTCCTGTATCAGCACCTGCCTCTCAAGCACTGGCTTTCAAAGCAGTGGGCAGCTGGACCTGTGTTTAGTTACAATATTTTCCAGATGCTTATCGACAGTTTTGTCCACCAAGGCCTTGTAATGAACTTTCATGTGGGAATCAAATAGTTTTATATCCAAACATATAGTGTACATATAAACACTACACTTCTTTTATAATTTTGCCTTTAATTTCCTTAATATTACCAACAAACCATTAGCCAGGGCCCAGAAAGCAATGTAGCTGCTCAGAATGGGCCATTTCTCCATCCAGATCATATGGGCCAATAGGAACACATTTTTAAAGATTTTATTATTTTTAGAGGGAAGGGCAGGGAGAGAGACAGAGAGGGAGAAAGACATCTATGTATGGTTGCCTTTCACCTGCCTCCAGCTACGGACCTGGCTGGAGACCTGGCTTGCCACCTGGTTATGTGCCCTGGCTGGGAATCGAACCAGCAACTTTCGGGTTCACAGGCTGGCACCTTATCCACTGAGCCACCAGCCAGGGCTTTATTTTCTTTTTCATTTCCCTTCAAAGCAAACCCTGAAGTCAGTTATCATATGGCAAAAGTACATTTCCAATCATGCCAGGCCCACCTTTCCTAGCAGCTATTCATGAGGCTAAAAACATAAGTTGAGGGAAGGACAGTATTGCAGCAAAATAGACGCCATGCATGATTTGTACCTTCAGAAATTGCTGTGGCCTAGTACTGTTAATACCAAGTTGATACTTCCTTTACTTTTTGAGATTTGCCTTTTCCCTTTGATGTGCATGTGTCTTTCCAAGGTGAAAACAGAATAAATCTGATAGTCTCTGCTTTGGAGGAAGAGAAAAGAAGTTTAGCCAGATGGATAGCTGCATACCAGGACCTACAAGCTCTACTGATTTTTTCCCATTAAGAGACCACATCTGGAAACAGCAGCTACTATAGGAGCAACCATCTGATCTAGCCTCCAGCAATGCACTAGCACACTCAAAAGTTCACAGCCAATCTGTAAGGAATAGGCAAGCTGGCAGATTGAAAGGAAGTATGAGGCCGTGGCTGGTGGCCCAATGGGTAAGGTGCCGGCCTGCGAACCCAAAGGTCGCTGGTTTGATTCTCCAGTCAGGGCACAACCAGGTTGCAAGCCACATCTCCAGCCGGCTCCATAGCTGGAGGCAGGTGAAAAGCAACCATACTTTGGTGCTTCTCTCTCTTTCTTCCTCCCTCCCTGCCCTTCTCTCTGAAAATAATGAATAAAATCTTTTTTAAAGAAAAGGCTAGAACTGTAAATTAGAAATAAATTAACGACCATCAAAAATGAGTCAAGATTTTGGCTATTGTAAACAACACCTCAATGAACAAAGGGGTGCATATATTTTTCAAATTACTGTTTCAGGTTTCTTCAGATATATTCCCAGAAGTGGGATTGCTGGTTCAAAAACAGTTCCATTTTTAATTTTCTGAGGAAATGCCATACTGTTTTCCACAGTATGGAATGCACTGCTCTGCATTCCCACCAAAAATGCATGAGGGCTCCTTTTCTTCACATCCTCGCCAGCACGATAAAGTGCCATCAGTAGACGAGTAGACCAAAAAGCTATGGTACATTTACACTAGTCAGCCATTAAATAAATAAATAAATAAATTGAGACAGCAAGTCATGCTGCACTCCCACCATAGCACGCCATCCACCACCTGAACACCACCAAGGGCCAGACAACACTACATGGAGCTGAAGAAGCACCAGCTATACCCACTCAAATTCCTGACCCACAAAATCACGAGATATAATAAAATGGCTGTTGTTTTAAGCAACTTGATTTCTGTCTAGTGTTTTCCACAACAATAGATAACCAAAATAAACATTCTATAAATTGATTGCTTCCTTGAGCCAACTTGTGTTCAAATAAGGAGCCAAACTTAGATTGTTTTAACAAGACCTATAATTTCATTGTGCCTCCAGTGTAAGTCTAGGATATTTATATTTTGGAAGCTTTTTTAATTGTTATTCTATGACCGTGTCCCAATTTTTTCCCTTTTGCCCTTCTTTGCCCATCCCACACCCTTCTTTCATAGTTAATTCCCACACTGTTGTCTGTGTCCGTGGGTCATTCATACATTTTTTCATACAATTTTTGTCTCCTTCTTTCCACCATTATGACCCTCTGTCCTCCCCTCTGGTCAATTTCAGTCTGTTCCATGTTTTATGTCTGTGATTTTATTCTGTTCATTAGTTTATTTTGTCCATTAGATTCTTCTTGTAGATGAGTTTATATAATATTTGTCTTTTGCTGCCTGGCTTATTTCATTTAGCATAATACTCTCCAGTTATGTCAATGCTGTCATGAAAGATAGGAGTTTCTTCTTTCTTTCTGCTGCATAGTATTCCATTGTGTAAATGTACCACAGTTTTTTAATCTATTCATTTACTGATGGGCACTTAGGCTGTTTCCAGCACTTGGCTGTTGTAAATAACACCGCTATGAACACAGGGGTGCACAGATTCTTTGGATTTGGTGTTTCAGGATTCTTAGATTATATTCCCAGCAGAAGAATCACTGGCTCAAAAGGCAGCTCCATTTTTAGTTTTTTGAAGAAATTCCATACTGTTTTCCACAGTGGCTGCACCAGTCTGCATTCCCACCAACAGTACATTAGGGGTTCCCTTTTCTCTGCCTCAAACCATGTTTTACATAGACCAAATGTCAATCTCTTAGTTTAATACCTGATTTTTGTATAACAAATTATAGCTTAAAAATATTTCACTTTCTCATAAATTATTTAATTCTCACAACCATCTATTAAAATAAATACTATTATTTCTACTTCATAAAAGAAGAGGCTACAAATAAAATTGTATCTCCAATCTAAGTCTTCTGACTCCAAAATGTACACTCTTACATTGAATTAAAATACTTTTTTTATCTCTTGCATACTTAGTCCTTTATAATGCAATTTTTAAAGACAAAATAATCTATCTTAAGTTTGTATTTAGTGGAAGGCTTAGTGTTATTGCTATCTTCATGCCAAAATAAAACTTCAGGATGAGAAAGCAGAAAGTTATGCCAAAGAAATTAATATTGTTACTTTCAGTTCCAATTCTTACTTTAAGTTTTATGGTATCCCATTTACCAAAGTTGCTCTTTCCTCCCTGCACTAAATAGTTCCATTTTGCTACTCAGCAAAGAAATCCAGAAAGTGTTTCTATCAGCAAAATGTTCATTAGCCTCCTAAAATGTTCAAGTGATGTAGCTGATGGCAGTGGGCATTGATATGAAGTTTCATCCTTCACAATTAAAACATTATGTTTCTCTTCCTGGTAACTCTTTTAGACCCCAGCTCTTCTCTCAAATTCATTTTTATGACTGGTCCTACTTGTCTAAAAACCACGAAATTAATAAATGAACTGGACAATTATAAAGAGCAACAGGTATTTCTTTAAGTTTCATGCTCCACCTTTCGCTATTTTCAGTATTTTTTTAACAGCCCTTGTTAAAGTCATCATTAGTTGTTTTAAAACTTTTATCAAAATTGAGCAGAAGAGTACACTCTAACTAAACCAGAATGAAAAAACAGGCTTTCATTTATACTTTTATTTCATATAGACATTAGAATAAATGTTGGCTATTGCCCCCTCAAGTCCTGTTTCACGATACTGATGTAATGAACGAGTATATTTAGTCTCCTTGTACAGTTAAAATCCAGCCAAAACTTAACAAACACACAGTGTGTGGTCCTCAGTAGTAACTTCCTATGAAGACAAATACAGGAAATATTTAGGTAAAGGGACATAAGGCAGAATTCTTAAATGGTGAAAGGGAGTGCAGGCATTACTTGTGTGATTGACAAGAAGAAAAACCCAGAAGTTGTACAGAACAATCTCCCTAGAAATGAAATCCTACCCTATGGGGACAGGCCAGGGAAATGAGGATGGACACAAAATGTAACTTGCAGAGCAGCTCTCTGTCCCCTGTCATGTTGAGCTTCACTCAAACCTCTTTTTAACCTGGCAGGACCTGCTGAATTATATAACATTCTTTAGCATCAGTTCTTGGACCTGACTAATCAACAGTTAGTCATTATTCACAGTAAATTTTCTCTTGAAATTTTCCCCTTTTTATCTCTATTAAGTTTGGGCCACTTCGTCTGCCTCAATTCAATATATACTTTTCAAAACCAATTTGGACCATGACCAAGCCAATACAGATTTCATTATGTAAACCAAATGTGGATTTCTTTCATTTTTCAAAGTGCTACATGGTAATTTAATTAATGTGCCTTACCCTACATGAGAAATTTTCTTATATACTCACAAGTACAGGCATCAGCAAAAAAATAAAATAAAATGTGGTAATGGGAATAGACGATGTTGAAAATGTAGCTGTGCAGTCTTCACTTATGTTTCTGTTTTTCAGTATTGACATATTTTCAATTATTATGCTAATGTATTTTAAACACAGGCCAGATCTCTTTTTTTCACTATAAAATATTGAAATATCCACCTTCCAGCTCCTTAGAGAGCTAAAAAATAACTACATATTTTGTACTTTTAAAATCTTAGATGACTAAAAATGATAGGAATGAAAAAATAGAAAAAATGGATAGAGGGTGAAAATTAACACATCATAGAGGTTCTAATTAAGAAAAACATTCTTAAAACTAGAATAAACATTATACTGTTTTAAACCATATATATATATATATATTCCAGTGCCTGAATTTACTACTGAATAAACCTAGAGCTTAAACATTTGCCAACTTAACTGAAGTTAGTAAAAACCTTAAAACCACTATCTCTACATAAGATGTAACTCCCAAGACAAAAGGAGTTTCTCCAACACAGTGCCTAGGTACTGTTGCAGATAATTTATATGTATACATACTCAGCAAGCTTTGGAAAAATCTTAATAAAGTCCTGGTTGACACTTCAGTTTGTTTCATTTATTATTTTGATGCATTTCAAAGCAATACATGTGCAAGATTAAAATGTTATGTGATTTATATCCACTCCTATCCATTCAACTCCATTTTTCCAGAGAATCAACACATTCAAACTATTTCTGTTAGCAGCTTTTCAGGGATCCTTGTACCTTTAAATAATATGTTAATATGCTAATATTTATTTAGGCATTACATATTGAATTCCAACTATATAAGAAAATGTTTTAGCTCTGTTACAAATCAAAAACCCATCCTCTTCCTTCCATGCTTATACCAATCTCCTGGCAAATTATATTCTTCAGTTTAGTTTCTCTATTATACTTATATTTCTTTTTTATTTACTCCACAAACCACATGCAGTCGTCTATCGTTATTCTATACTTATGACAATATCACTCCTGTCTATTCCCTCACTCCTATTTGCCTTCCACCTTCAACTTCTATTATCTGCACCTTTACTTTCTAAAGTTGTAAGGTTGATAATGTGCCCTTTCACATTTTATCTATAGCTTATTCAGTATGTTGGACATGAAAAACAGCCTTTACATTATTCAGACTACATAAATATTCTCATTTAGCCCTGGCTGCTGGCACAATGGATAAGGCTCCCGCCTGCGAACCCAAAGGTCACTGATTCGATTCCCAGCCAGGGCACATAACCAGGTTGCAAGCCAGGTGTCCAGCCAGGTCCGTAGCTGGAGGAAGGTGAAAGGCAACCATACATTGATGTCTCTCTCCCTCTCTGCCTTTTTCCCTTCCTTTCTCTCTAAAAAATAATAATAATAAATAAAATCTTTAAAAATATATTTTCACTTAAGTTTACATGTCATGTTATTATTAGTGCCTTTCTTATACAATTAAAATTTTTAACTTTTCCTAGAATCTCTAATTGTTGTTTCTTTCATACTCTGCTTTGTCATGTCCTTGGGTTTATCCACATTCTACCATACTACTAGAACTATGCAAAACATGTTATTTAGCTATCTTCTGGAGCCCTTGATTCTACTATCCCACTGAAGTAAAACCGCTTCTAGTTTTGCTTCAATGAAATCACATGGGGATTTCATGCCACTGTTCTTCATAGTTGAATCTGAATTAAAGTCCTGGGCCTCCTAGTTTACTCCCTAACCTTATTTAAGCACATCCTCAAGTAACTTTTAAAGAAGCGGTGTGGGAAAATAAGTTTTCTGAACTGCATGAAATATATGTACATTTGCTAAACAGTTTGATGAGAATAGATGTTTTTGGTTGAAAATTTTTTCTAGGTCTGTACTATATTAACAATGTGACCACAGGCAAGTTATCTACCATTTTTAAGCAGTTGTTTCTTGAGTTGTGGGAAATATTATTTATCTCACAAGGCTCTTTGAAAATAAAATAGCACAATATCCACAAGGTTCCTGACATACAGAAAGAACATAATAAATGCAGCAAAACAACATAGAGCAAGCAATGCATAGTGAAGAAGACTGAAAAAGCATGATGATTTTTGTTATATGAGAAATATGATATCATCTTTGACAAACTCATTGGCAGATAAGCATATTGACTGATACAAACATAAGCAGATTTTTTGCCTTCTTTTCAACTGGATTGTTTGTCTTTCTGGTATTGAGTTGTATAAGTTCTTCACATATTTTGGCAAATAGACCCTTGTCTGAGATATCATTGGCAAATATGTTTTCCCATATGTATTCCCAAGGTTGGTTCCCTTTTTATTTTGATGATGTTTTCTTTAGCTGTGCAGAAGCTTTTTAGTTTGATGTCGTTCCATTTGTTCATTCTTTCCTTTATTTCCTGTGCCCTAGGAGATAAATTGGCAAAAATATTGCTACATGAGATATCTGAAATTTACTACTTATATTTTCCTCTCAGACTTTCATGTCACAACTATGTTTAAGTCTTTTATCCATCTTGAGTTTATTCTGATGTATGGTGTAAATTAGTGGTTTAGTTGCATTGTTTTGCATGTACCTGCCCAGATCTCCCAACTCCATTTACTGAAGAGGTTATTATTATGCACTGTATACACCTGCCCCTTTGTCAAATATTAATTGACCGTAGAGACCTGGGTTTATTTCTGGGCTCTCTATTCTGTCCCATTGATCTATGTGCCTGTTCTTATGTGAGAACAATCCTATTAAAAAGTGGGCACAAGACCTAAACAGACACTTCTTCAAGGAGGACATACAAAGGCCCCATAGGCATATGAAAGAAAGGATGCTCAATATCACTAGCCATCAGAGAGATGCAAATTAAAACCACAATGAGATATCAGCTCACACAGGTCAGAATGGCCATCAAATCAATAAACAAGTGCTGATGAGGATATGGAGAAAAGGAAACCCTAGTATACACTGTTGGTGGGAACGCAGACTGGTGCAGCCACTATAGAAAACAGTATGGAATTTCCTCAAAAAACTGAAAAAGGAACTGCCTTTGGATCCAGCTATTACACTGCTGGGATTATCCCCTAAAGATACTGAAATACCCATTCAAAAAAACCTATGCACTCCTAAATTCATAGCAGCACTATTTACAATAGCCAAATGCTGGAAACAGCCTCAGTGTCCATTAGTAATGAATGGATAAAAAAACTGTAGTATGTTTACACAATAGAATACTATGTAGAACAGAGAAAGAAGGAAGTCATACCTTTTGTGACAGCATTGATGGAATGCTAAGTGAGATAAACCGGTTGGTAAAAGACAAACACCATATGATCTCACCTGTAAGAAGAACTTAATGAGCAAAACAAATGAGCACAATAGAACCAGAGACCTGGAAATGGAACAGACTGACTGTGACCAGAGGGGTGGGAGAGGGAGAGAAAGGGGGAAATAAGGGGAAGGGTCTAGTCAAGGGAGATGACCCATGGATGGGGACAATAGGTGGGGAGGGATTGACCGTGGGAATGATGGGGGGAGGGGCAGTGGAGAACATCAGGGAAAATTTTGGGATAGCTATAATAGAACAACAGTATAATATAAGCAGAAATAAGATAAATTCTAGCTCTGAGAACAGAAATGTTATTAATAATTCAAAAAGTCTTTAAAGTATTTCAATCATAACAAGACTATTGAGCACTTATTATTTAATAGATTTAATACTCTAGAAGCTATATAAGTATGAATTCATTTAATGCTCACAACCACTCTGTAAGGTAAATATTTCCCTGATACAACTGAGGAAGCCTAGGCATCAAAAGACTATGCCATTTACCCAGAAAGAGACAGACAGCAGGAAAATGGCAAAAGCAGAATTAAAAACCCAACTAGTTTGACTCCAGAGTCCATGCTCCTAATTGCACACTGTACTGCAATTACTTTCGATCTCTCCTCCTCTATCCAGGCCCTTCTGAATAACATTTAGCAAAATGCATCCCTGGTGGGGGTAGGGAAAGAGGGAAAATGACCATAGATGATGGCAAGGAAGGCAGACACAGAGATCATGCACAGATGATCATGGGCACAAAATGAAAGGTCTATTGGCAGCCACAGGGGTAGAGGGACCAACGTGGGATAGTATGATCAATAGCAATTGTCATCATCATCACAGCTGCTACTGATTAAATACCTGGTACCATTTTTTCATTTGTTCTTATCTACAAAAATAATCCTCATCATTAAAAATTGAAACTAAACCCTCACTGGTGTAGCTCAGTTGACTGAGCATCATTCTGCAGAGTGAAAGGTCACTGGTTCAATTCCCAGTCAAGGTATATTACCTGGGTCACCAGTCAGATTCCAATCAGGGCATGTATGAAAGATTGTAGAGCAATCCTGCTAATTTATTCTCTTGCTAGAATTATTGTACTGTAATATTTTCTTCCTAAAACCACAGGCATGAATATTGTGGTTTTTCAGGGCTGGTGTCAATCTAGAAACTATGAACATGGAGAGAAGAGCATTCTTCCAATCCTGCGGCTGTGAACTACATGCTTACAACTGAAGACTAAACATCCTGCTTTCTTCATGTTGGTAGGTGGTAAATGTCTCAGTCTGTTTAAACTCCCATAAGAAATACCATAGATTGGGTCACTTATGAACAACAGAAGTGCATTTCTCATGGTACTAGAAACTGGGAAATCCAAAAGCAGGGCTCTGTCAGGTTTGGTGTCTGATGAAAGCCAGATTCCTAGTTGATAAACAGCTGTCTTTTTTATATATCTTTACAAGTACATGAAAGGGACAAGGGAGGCTCTGCAGGACCTCATTCATAAAGGCTCCACCTTCATGACCAAATTACCTCCCCAACTGCCCATCTCCAAATATCATCACAGTGGAGGTCAGGTTTCAATATAGGAATTTTGGGACAACTCAAACATTCGGTCTATGGCAGTCAAAGTTGTCATTTTGAATTGGAAACAGCTCTGAATATCAGTTCACAAACTCATAAAGGCAAGAAAAAAATACTTATTTTTTCAAATTCAATCAATTTGGTGCCTACCTTTCATTGGGGTTCCATCTAAGTTTGAGGAACTGGCTTGGGAACATCCTATTAATAGTCATACCTCTACATCTCAGATGTGGCTCAGGTACAGACATCCTCCATCACATCTGGTCCCCAGTCCCTTGTCCCTACAGATGCATAAACTCTCCATTCTTTCTATAAGGCTCCTCAAGTCTCTCTCCTCCTCTTCTCACCCTCCAAAATCAACAATATTTTTCATCTAGACTTTTAATAGTAATTCCTCCAGTGAATCATCATGGAGATGTTTATATCCTTGCCTGGGCTAGGAGTAGATTAATTTTTCTATGAATTCTCTCTTTTCCTTCAGCAATAAACAGAAAATTCTAATAATGGAATGTAGAAGAAACAAAGAAAAAGGGAAATTTCAGGGGGAATTATGAATAGTATATCAAAAAATACATCCTACCATGTTAGGCATCTTCTTTTCCTCCTCAAGTGCTTGAATCAAGTAGTTAAGTGAAAATTTAAAAACATTTGAAGAGCACAGGGATAAATACAGCACATTTATCTATTTCTATCTTAATCTACTGAAGAATAAATACAGCAATGTGTCCACATGTACATATTATCTTGTGCACATTCTTACTTTATCTTAAAAAGAAACTTACATAAAGTCTACATAACATTCCTCAGAACAGCAAACACCAGCAAGTCATAAAAATCTAACTTAGAAACCATTAGATTGATCCAATATTAAAATGATTACTGCTTGAAATCTACAATATTATTAAGCTTTGCTCATGTAGCTATTAATTAAGCTTTGTTCATGTGGCTAGTGATGTGTCTAAGTCAGAAGTTACTTAGCGATTTCAGTGTTCTAACAGTTAAGATTTCTTTCTAGAGATGATTCTATAAAGGATGACTTGCAAATGAGAACTTTCTTATCAATCAATCATTTGGAGAGAGTGGCTATTTCCTATATAATCAATTCCATCAACCATTATGCTGGTCAATAGCTCAGCAATTCATTCAGCAGTAATCTGTTAGATTCATTTGTCTCAATAACTGAAATAGTCTAAATATTCTTTTCAACATTTAAGCTTATACATGAGATTAATTCCATATCTAAGTGATGCAAAATTAAAATTTTGTCAAAAGAAAAAACATAAGCTTCTATTCCAAACTAAGCACTATGAAATTTATTTTTATTTCTTATATTATAAAAACAAAGGTTAGCACTTTAATAAATTACATCGAGATAAATATAATTTACATATAATATGCAAGAAATATAGTATATGATGCATTAATATTACATGAGTGAACTCAATACTCAAACAAAAATGACAAATCACTAATAAGCATATTTGGAGGTGTCTGAGTTTAGGAGGTAAACCAAGTAAAATATACCCTCAGGAAAATCCAATTTTTCATCCTTAGCCATATTTTCTTCCCTAAAAAAGTATACTTAGAAAGAAATGAGTTGAAATTTTAATATGAGCATTACATTTTTTAATTCAGGTAAATAATGCTGCTTGACTAATCATTAGAACTCGTGGTAAAAAGATAAAATACATGGAAATATTTTTCTGGTTTAATGTAAATAATTTGGAGGAGACAAATCATAGAACCTTACTGAAACTTTGCACCAATTTAATATAATCACTAGAAGTACAAAAATGTGTCATGCTTTGCCATATATTATTAATGCAAAAGATGAATGATGATTACAGGTAATCACTCAAGAAGACTGCAATTGATGCATTTATTAAGGTAAAACTACAACCTGAAACTAATTGAAAATGCAACCAATTTCATCTGCTTCTAAATTTTTTATTCACCTTTTGAACATCATTTTTTTAATTGATTAGTTGGCATTACTCTCAAATTCTCACTTTATTTTCACTTTAAAAACCTTTCCATGAGTACTAACCTTATATTCCAGATCAAAGTCACTAATGTTTCATCTCTCTCAAAAGTATTCCAATGTAGTAACATTAATAATAGCTACTTTATTATCATGAGAGACTAAAGTCACAGTAAGTGGGATAAGTGTCATCAGGCTGCATTGTGATGGTTTATAATGGTTCCTGTCCCCAAAGTAATTCCTTATCTTATGCTATTGTTACTGAAGGGATTATACACTCATAAAATGTCTTCCTAAGATTTAGCTTTTATATATCAATACATAATCTTTAATAACAAATGAGACATCAAAATAGAAATAGCAATATTTTTCAAATGCTATTATAATGAACTCCAATACAACATAGTTCAAGATTACAAAAGACTACTAAATGTAAGAATAAAGGTTTTATAGGTAGGAGGCTTCCAATCCTGTGGGAGGTAGCAGGTTGTGACTCTTCCTACATGAAGCAAATGGATTTCCACTTGCAAGGTTATACAAACAATTGACTGAATTTGAAAAATTAAGTATTTTTTTCTTGACTATATGAGCTTGTGAACTGATATGCAGAGCTGTTTCCAATTCCAAATGACAACTTTGACTGCCATAGACTGAATGTTTGAGTTGTCCCAAAATTCCTATGTTGAAACCTGACCTCCACTGTGATGATATTTGGAGGTGGGCAGTTGGGGAGGTAATTTGGTCATGAAGGTGGAGCTTTTATGAATGAGGCCCTGTGGGAATTAGAGCTCACAGAATGATGACAATGCTGATCTATTAGCTATTGTTCATGTTATGAGTAAAAAGATCCTTGAATCTGTCCCAGGAGTCACATGAAACTGTAGCAGGTTAACTTGCAGGTGAGGTAAAATCTCATATTCTGCATTGTCCTTGACACCTGGAAAACCTCAACATTAAAGGGTTAAAATGCAAGACATTTTCTCATGATATTGAAAAGGGCCACCTGCGTAGGCAGAAAGAAATGGTGCTTCATGACTCAGAAAAGAATTTTCAAGAAGGAAATTGTCAACAGTGAGAATGTGTCATGGGAGATGAGAACTTCAAAAGGTCAATTCAATTTAGTAACATCAACAAGAACACTTTCCAGGTGAGATAAGGGGCAATAATGAGGTCCACCTGGACAGTGGTGACAGTTCAAGGAACTGTACAGTGAAAGCAGGTTGAAACATCAAAGAAGTTTGGTCTCAAATAGAGGTTTGGTCATTAAGAGAAGTATAAACATGTGAACTATAGTTTTATTTTTTTAATGAGAGAGAAAAATTTAAAACAGAAACCCCAGTATTTAGATTTAAAAAGAGAAAGAAAAAAAAGGAGAGAAAAGAAAGATTAAAGATTGGGAGGGAGCAGAAATTAAACAGAGCAAGAATTTACATTAAATCAATGCTTCAATGAACCCATATTTTTTAAATTTTCCCACCAACTCTTTAAATATGGAGAAAGAAAAGTGGGAGAGTTCATCATAAATGAACTTTCTGGCTGGACTGTTGGCCAAGAATATGACAGGTAGAACGAAAGAAACTTGGACGAGCAATGCTTCAAGAACATTATTGGAGATAAAAAATGAGGTTTCATGATTCAGACCCCCGACTTCCTCAATTATGAAGTAAAATAAGCCAAGTCAAGGGTGTATTAGTTTCCCAAGGCTGTTGGGTAGCTTAAACAGAAATGTATTATCTCATAGTTTGGGAGGCTAGAAGTCCTGGATCATGCTCCCAGCAGGGTTGGCTCCTTCTGAGGCATGTGAGGGCGAATTTGTTCCAAGTTTCTCCCCCAGCTTCTGGTCTGCTGGAAGATGCTGGCATTGCCCAACTGTCAGAAGCATCACCCTGATCTCTATCTTCATCTTCACAGGGTGTTCTCCTTACATGCATGTCTGTTCATCAAACTTCCTCTTTTCATAAAGACACCAGGCATATCCCAATGACCTCATCTTAACGTGGTTACATCTACAAAGACCCTATTTCCAAATAAGGTCACATTAGGAGGTTAGGCTATTAGATTTCAACATATCCATTTGGAATACACAATTCAACAGTTTATACTTGTGTTTCAAAGAAAAGTCTCCTCCCACCACCTCAGATATCTCTCTAAACTGCTTGAAAGTGATGCCAGCGCAGGTTGAGGTGTTACCTACAAGGGATGTCTGGTGCTGTCTGGCATGAAACTAGCTGACTGAGGATCTTCTCTATCCCTGTAAGAGTTCCCTAGGACCACCATAACCAATAGCCACAGACTGGTCAACTTAAACAATGGAAATTTCTTTTCTCACAGTTCTTAAAGCTGAGCTTCAAGATTAAGGTATCAGCAGATCTGGGTTCTCCTGAGACCTATCCTTAGCTTACGAATGGCTGACCACTTGCTGCATCTTCACACAGTCATTCATCTGTACAGGCCCTTGGTATTTCTGTTCCAAACTTCCTCTTCTTTTAAAGACATCAGTCGGATTGGATGAGTGCCCACCCCAAGGATCTCATTTTAATGACCTCTCCAAACACCTGGTCTCTCTAAGTAAGGTCACATGCTGGAGGTGAGGGCAGCCACATATGAATTTAGAGAAGCTATAATTCAGCCCATAACAGTCCCCTAAATTATATGTATACTTCCCAGAAAATGTGGCAGCAGAAATTCAAGCACATTTCTGTTTAGGTGAAAGCAGAGACATTTCTTCTACTCCCAACATGATTTTCTCTATGCCCATTCCAAGGTCCGATCCATAAGTTGTTAGGAGACCTTCTTTCTTATTCATTTACAGAGAGGAGTGGGCTTTCACTAGTTACCAGTCTCCAGAGAAGATAGTTCAAATCTGTTATTTGAGAAGGCACAATAGAGAAATAAAATATTCAAATATAAATTAAATAGTGAGACATTCCCTTGTTGTGGTTTAAAAATCAGATACAAAACTACGTAATTAAGAGAAAGAAAATTGCTAGAGTCCCTCTTAACAATTAAGCAATTTCTGGCCTGAAAATCTTAGCTTACAGGAAAAGAAATATTACATATTTATGAAATAGGACTGGAAATCAAGTACACAGTTCCCTAGCTTTTTAATAACCTGAAATAAAATACATAACCTTATATTTCACACAAAAATGTAAGTAGCATAAATCATGAGTTGGGGACATAAAAAAAAAAAAGAAATTTCAAGTTTCCAAGTAAACTTAACTCTAAACCCAGTTTCAGAGTCAGCAATCAGTAGTAAACTATTCCATAACCTCTCTAGTAAAAGTTATTATGAATTTACATAGTGGGTGGTCACTGAAATGTAACAAATAGTTGCCTTTCAAAATTTCCAATGAAACATAGAATTGAATTAGGTTGCTTATGTAAAATCACAATACATCATTACCAGCTGTGGGCTTCCTCCTTCCCAAATGTGCCATCACAGCATTCATGTTAACTTTATTTTTAATGTATTTCTTAATACCCTCAAATAATCAACCAAAATGTCACTTGAGCTTTTCTTGCCAAGGAAAATGAAAGTACCATCATCTCTCACACTCTATCAACTGTGTCTCCAGTACCACATTTAATGCAGGCCCCAGAATAATAAATGACCACTTGCTTTACTTAAACACTGTTCTCCTAAGCTTCTTTAAAATGTTCATGTAATGACCATCTGCCTGGCTCTCTGGGCTTCATCAGCAACTTGATTGCATTCTCCAGGAGTGCCATGCTTCAGTTAAAATCTTTCACTCATTAAATAACACTCTACTCATCATCTTACCAGGAAAGGAAAAACAATACTGACATAATTTTGAAGTATCCAAATAACATACAGCATTATCAATTCTCAAAAAGCCTTGTGTGAACTATGTACGCTATAGATTAATCATAGAGGCTCGTGTCTCTTGTGCATTTGTTTATTCATTAAATTCACTCATTTATCATACAATAATTTTTTTTTTAGTGTATGTTATGAGCCAAGTAGTCTATTAGGATTTGAAGATACAAAGATAAAAGAAAAGGTCTATGTCCTCAGGAGACTTACAATGCCTTTAATGCCTACTCCAACACAGAACTGATGATTGTGGGTTGAGTCAGAAAGTAGGCATGATTGACTACCAAAAGAATCTGTGTGTGGTGAGGACATGTCTGTGTTCACATGACTTGTATTCAAAGAGCAAGCTATGGTGAGATAACATGATAGTGTTAGTGGGGACAAACATCAGTCTTGTCCATGGAACTTACTGATAAAACCCATCCTCTTCAGTTGCCGATAGCAACCACCATTTTCAGGAGCTTGAGCTATATTTGTTTCATAAATGACATTCATTCCCAACACACAGCAATGAGATAATTGCTAGCACTACAAATTCAAATCACTTAACCCATCACTCTACTTGTGTTATTAGCAATGTTCTTGTTTATTTTGCTTTCATTTAATTTAGTTAACTATAGACAACTACTAAAATATTAACGAGACACACTCCCTACAAATGGTTAACTCAGATTCACTTTTACTACTGTTATCAAAACCTATCAAATAACTATTTGTGTCAGGCATTGTATTAGGCACTAAGAATAAATTACTAAGTAAAAACTGACAAAGTTCAGCCTTCTGACAGCTCTCGTGGAAGAGACTGGAGCTATTCAAGTATAACTCAATTTAAAATAAACTACCATTATGATGAGTGCTACAATAGAAAAGCATTTAGAAGAAATTTTGACGAGTCATAGAAAAAGTGAAGATTGATCTACAATCTCAAGAAAGAGCAGTAGTATAAGGTGAAAAAGAACTTAAGTATAAGATGGGAAGATCATCTATAAAAAGGGAATGACCTTTAATGAGAAACAACTAATTACCAAAATCACACCAAGGAATAGGATGAATTGATAGGAAGTAGCAGGGATAAATGTAAAAATAAAAAAGAAATGCAGCCCTGGCTGGTGGCACAGTAGATAAGACGTCAGCCTGCGAACCCAAAGGTCACTGGTTCAATTCCTAGTCAGGGCACATAACCAAATTGCAAGCCAGGTCTCCAGCCAGGTCCAGCTTGAGGCAGGTGAAAGGCAACCACACACTGATGTCTCTCTCCCTCTGTGCCTCTCTCCCTTCCCCTCTCTCTAAAAATAATTTTTTAAAATGTTAAGTCTTTAAAAAAAAGAAAAGAAAAAGAAATGCAGAGGAGAATGATGGATGCCAGGCTATGCTTGGGCTTGAAAACTTTGTTCAAAATGTTGGTCTTTATCCTAAGGGCCATGAGAATCCATGAAGGTATTTTTCAAACCAGGTATTTGGTTGAGGTATGATTGACATACAAAAATCTGTACACATTAGTGTATACAACTTCATGGGTTTAGAAAGAAGTGTACACCCATGATACCCTCACCACAATCAATGCCATAAACATATCTATCACCTCCAAAAGTTTCCTCCTGGACTCTTTATTTAGTCTTTTGTTTTTTTGTCTGTGATAAGAACACTTAGGATTGACCTCTTAACAAAATTTTTAAGTGTAAGATATAATATTGTTAACTACAGGCAGTAAGTTGTAATTAATTCATCTTACATAACTGAAACTTTGTACGTGTTGCCAGTACCTCCCTGGTTTCCCCCAGGTCCTGGCAACTACTATTCTACTCTCTGCTTCCAGGAGTTTTATTATTTTGAATTACTCATACAAATGGGATGATGTAGTGTTTGTCCTTCTGTCACTAGCTTATTTCACTTAGCATAATGTCCTTCCTCCAGGTTCATCTACCTGTATATTGTGATAAATGGCAGGATTTCTAGAGATAGCTGCTTATTCAAAGTGGTCTTCTAAGTAATATTCTTTACATAATTCTTTGATCATATAAAAATTTTCTATGTTTGCAAATTCCAAGCATCCTGAATATATTTTAACTCAACTGTTATTCAATCAAAACCTAACCTCTTCATAAAAATTTAATTTATTTTAAAATACTTGTGACTATTTTTCTTTCTTCTCAAAGAGTATGAGGCTTGTGGGTTTCTTGCAAACACACCTATTTTACCCCAAGGGCACATGATTGATTCTCCCTTAAATCAATTACTCTTCCCAGCAAAAATCTGTGTACAAATAGGGACAGTCTACTTTAAATTAATTAATGTCTTGCTGTTCATCTTCAATATATCTTCAGTAAACAAATGAAAGTCAGTAAAGTGTGGCAGTATGCTTACTGAATCTTAATTATAAAGTTCATTCTCCCATTGACATACCCTTCCAGCACTTTCTGCCATGTTCTCTGTGTTTTTGTCCCTGAACTTTGAGTCAAACAGCATTTCTTCTACATTAATTTTATTTGTTTGCTCCTCAGGGATTCATGAGTGATAAACACAGCTGGATTGTCAACAAAGGTCTAATCTGAAAACCTTCTCTACCATTTCCCTTATAAACATTTTTGGATTCCACCTTTAGGTCTTTGAAGTGTTGTATCAAGTCAGCCATCACTTCTGGAACTTTCATCAAACCATCCATATCCTGATGTTTCTGTTACTCTTTTTTGAAGTTTTTCAAAATTGTAATTGTAATTTCCTATATCAATTTCAAAATCAAATAAAACCGTGGCTTTCTGTAAGGAGCTCATTTTTTTCTTTTTTTCCTTTATATAAATATAAGGTTTTTTGTAGGAAAATCAACATGTCAACCCCCAAACCTAGATCAGGGTCTGGGCTGTTGCTTGTTATTTTCAAAAGCTTATACTTTACACTATTTGGTAAGTCTTCTCTGTCAGTGAACTCACACTGTATCATTTTTACAGTCTGATGATTCTTCATTTTTTATATATTTTCGCCTCTTCTACTTCCTCCTGTTGCTCCAAATGCCAACTTCATTTGCCTTGTCTTCAATCAAGTGTCAATCCAGAGATTGCATAACAATACATTGTGACATGGTTTATCTCAGGAGTCTATATTCAATTACTTATTTTGATCATTATTTTGTGGGAAGCACAGTATTTTTATCATTTTCATTGTTTCAGATATATGACTAACATAAACCCTGAGAGCCAATAAAACAGAATCACTTTTAACCCAGGTTGTGTCAAGTTTAGACATAGCATAGTTCAGTATCACGGTTGAAATCTACATGTTTTAGATTTTTGTATTTCTCCCAATGCCTACTTTTGTATTTATTTCCTTCATCTTCATCAATGCTGCTACCAATATTAAATTGTGAAAGTCTTTTGTTGATGCCCCCTCTCTTTTTATCCCCTTCACTTCTTTTTTTTTTTTTTTTTTTTTTTTAATTTTATTGTTGTTGTATTACATCCATCCCCTTTTTGCTCCCCTCTGTATCCCTCCCCACCCACCCATTCCCCTCAAAGTCAATCCCACCTGTTGTCCATGTCCATGGTTCCTTTATACTACGTTCTTGTCTAAGCTGCTCCCCTTTCTTGCCTCTACCTACCCCCTTCCCCCCATTCACTTTTACAACTACAATTGAGCTAAAGATATCACTATAATTTGTATTTGATGGTTTTAACATATTTTGCTATTTTGAGAGCTTCTTTTTAACTAATGCATGATGATTCGTCAAAATTAAATGAAAATAATTTCAGACATGAAAGTCTCAAAAATATTATTTCCCAAGCACTCTTCATCAAGAAATTAACAAAAAAATAAAAAACATCTAAGAAAAAGTATGGAAACAAAGCTTTAAAAAGCTGGGGTGCTGGGGGGAAAGTACAAGGACTTCCCTAAGAAACGGGAAGGAAGATCCCCAGATGCCCCTCATTCTTGCAGGAAGAGCAACCATTCCCTTTAGGAGAGTATGACACAATAGACAGAAAGAGAGATGTTATTACATCCCTATCACACTCTTTTCTTTTTTTTTAACTTGAGGACAGAATGATCAGGGAATTCCAACCCAGAATCTTCTCTGTACTTGAGTTGCCATGATTATGTTCTATAAAATTCCTACCCCCTCACTATGTTCCACTACCATGAAACAGTTAATGACAGGAAAGTGGCAAATATTGTTTCAATATTAGTAGCTGAGTTTCTAAACTAGCCTATTATCCAGCTTACATATGCATAATGTCCCAAGGCCCAGAAAAATTGGAAAAAAATTCTGTAGTAGTTGCATTTGGTCTTAAATTCAATATTTTACTGGAGCAACTGTCACATTATTGGTTGGTTTGATTTTCACCTCTCTTATCACTCCTCTCCCTCTCTCTCTCTCTCTCTCTCTCTCTCTCTCTCTCTCTATATATATATATATATATATACACATATATATATATGTGTGTGTGTATATATAAAAACATTTTTTATCATAGATATATATCATGTGATATATATCATAGGAATGTATAATAAGATATATGCATGCTTTGATTGTGATATGTATTATCAATTATATACTTTATATAATAAAGTATACATATTTATCAATATATATCATATTATCATATGATGTGATATTACATGTGTATGTATGTGTGATATGATGAATATACAGCTATAGAGAGATAGAGATACATAGATAGAAGAGACAGTGATAATAGAGATATGTCTGTGATGAAAATGTATCACTATAAGCACTGTTACCCTGGTACAGGCTGGTATGGGGTTGCTTTCTTCTCTGTACTTTTCAGGTCTCAAAATTGCAAAGCATTCTATTACCTGGTACGCCATTCCTTACCTACTCTTTGTGTGTGTCAATCTACTCTTCTCCAACAAAGTCAAAAAAAATTTATCCAAATTAAATATTAGGAAATAGATGGATAAACAGGTAGACAGATAAACTTGGATAAATGGGCTTCCTATTTTTCTCCAAACATATGCTGCTATTGACTTGCCTTTTTCAGATTGCTTGAGAGTTTGATATAGGCAATGACCAAATGGAAGGTCAATTCTAAAATACTAATCTCATTTGCAGTGAAGTCACTGTAAAATTTTGGCCTTCCAGCCATCACAAATTAATCAGTGTCAGACCAGGTCAGTATTTTAGTAGAAACCACAGAACTATTTTGGCTGTTCTGGCTTTGGTGATTCCATAGGCAACAGACTGTCTTCTGAGGTCAGTACAGAACCTCAACATCAGCATTTCAATCAACAGCACTTTCATCAGCAGTGCCAACACCAATGATGCAAAGATCCTGTGATCCTTTGGCAAGAGGAAGAATATTTCCCCTTTCTTATTCGCCAAGTTGTGTTTTATATCATTACATCTTTCCTCTTGTATTACATTAAGCTGTTTGTAAAAGTCTACAGTCTGTTTTCTAAACTTTGGGGCAGAACTGTTCTGATGAAGTGAGCAAGTTTAACTCCTTCCAAGTGGGGTTTCCACTTATGTTCATGCTGATATACTGTGTAGTTTCCATGTCATGAACATATTGCATAAAGAGCATGGGCTTGAAAACTGCTCTATCAACCATAAACATGAATATTGAATTTATTGAGACTCATGCAGAATGAGTAATAAGAAATTTCATATACTCTGCATATTCTGCATACTGTTCTATTTCTTCAATGTTTGAAAACCTATTTAGACATGGATTTTAAAAAGACATATCTTTGTTGGGTCCAAACCTTTTATTCCCTTATCTTAAACTGGTCAACCAGAGCTATCCTATAGAAAATCATGTTACCAAAATCAAAATTTATTTCACATGTTTCTGGAAGCACATCTCAAAATTTGCGGGTAGATGTTTTCCTCATTCAGGACAAAAAGATCTGATATGAGGGACAATTAGAACTGAGATAAGTTGGAAGGATGAATCAATGCTAGTCAAAACATGCCAATATGTCTGAGTGAAAGCACATGGAGATACAACCCAACCTCCTTAGCAAATGTTTTTAAATTTATAGTAAAAATTCCTAACAGAAACCAAGTGGCTTCTTATCCAGTTAGTACTTCTAGTAAAGTACAAACCTAGTTCTTTTATCAAAGGAACTGTCCAAGTATTTTGTTATCTACCAAAATAAGAGTCTAGACCATAAAATCAACACTGAGTTCTAGACCCAGTCCTTCTATTAACCAGCTGTGAACTACACACATTTGGAGCTCAGTTTTGTCTGTAAAATAAAACAATTGGGAAAAAATACTTAAGGTATTTTTATAACACCCTATAAAATTAATCACTACTATTAGAGGAAAAAAAAAACAGCTCAATCAATGCATGCCCTACTGATTATCACGATCCTTACATGAGTAAATGGAGATTAGCCTTAGGTACACCCAAATACCAAGATTTCTACTGATCTGTTTAGTGATGAACTTCTCCTGGTAAATCTCACTTTATTCTTGGGAACAAGGTAATCACTGAAAATAGAATCCTTTCTGCCAAACAAACTTTTAAAGAAGCTGAGAATGACAAAACAGCCAGTTTTCCTGTTTTAAAAGCATATTCAACTTTCTATCCTATCTACCTATTGTATAAGATGCTCTGTAAAGCATGCTTTGACTCTAAAGTCCACATCTGTTTGTTCTCACTCGATTCTAGTTCTTTCTCTGGCAACTGTTTTTACAAAATAAAGTATTTTTCACAATTAAGAAACATTTGAAAATAAGAAAAAGGCCATGCTTTACTTACAGAAATACAAGATCTTTTTAAGGCTCCAACAGTTTGGGGTAAGCCAAATGATTTATTTTCATCAACAGAAAACTTTTTATCATCCTATGTTTCTGCCTAGAACATTAAATATTTAAGGAACTGTTAACAGTGAGTCCTTACTAAATCTCTAAACTCACTAAATCACTAAGGCCAGAGAAGCCAAACATTTCTTAACATCTTTGCCAGATTTATCATTTGCAAACTCATGCTAAAAGCATTTTGCTTGGCACTTTCATTTAAGGTCTAAAATATTCTCCTATTACACTTCTAAAATCCAGCAGGACAGTCTTCAGTTTCAAATAATTTGACATTACCCCTCCAAGACATCCTTAATAATAACACCATTAAATTAAATAGGAACACAAAGATGAAACCTTTTGACTGAGTCAGGTATCCATGCCATGTATAAATTTCCAATGTTTATTCAAATGTATAGGGGAAAAAAGACAAAGCTGTACCTAACCCTGTAGTCAAAACTTAATTTAAAAACAAAGCTATTTTACTCCCAGCTATCATTTTAATGCTGAACCACTAGTCATCATTAATAACTGGATACATTTTTACTCCAACTTCAAATACTTCTTTTTTTCTGTTTTTATAACATGTACAATCCTCCTGGGGTAAGCTAATTGGCACTTCAAACTCAACACGAGCAAATCTAAACTCTTAGATCTCTTAACCCCACTCCCTATTTAATATTTCCCCCACTTCCATCCAATTTATGCACTAACATCTACTTGGCTGTTCAAACCTAGGGGTCATTCTTGGTTCTACTCTCTCCATAGTCTGCACATTCCAACTTATCTGCAAGTCCTGTCATTTCTACTCGTAACGTATGTCTTAAATCTATCTATTAATACTTCATTCATCTGCACTGGCACTACCTCCATCCAACCCATCATAACTAGTGCCCTGAACTACCTACCACCTTTAAACGGGTTTCCTCTGTCTACACCAGCCCTTTCAATCCACATCACAACAGCCACAGTATGATCAGATTTTTTAAACAAATCCTTTTCTTGCTTCAACATGTTCAAGGTTTCATACTGCAATTTATATAAAATCCAAACTCATTCCTGAGGCCTACCAGGCTGTACAAATCCAAACACCTCCCAACCAATCTCATTTCACAACCCTCTGTTCACTCTGTTTTGACCATTCTGACCCCCTTTTAGTTTTTCTAACACAGGCTCCCTCCCCTCAAAGAAAATACTCCTCCATGGAGGTAGTTTTCTTCAAGATCCCATCTAAGTGGATTTCCCACCACTTCCTTACCTATCTCCCCTTCCTATTGGTCTTCATAACATGCACTTGTCATTGCCTTACTAGCACCTATCATTGTGTTAACTCTTAAATGATTTTTCCCTCCACTAAACTGTTAGCTCCATGAGGGCAGAGACCCCATCTCTACTGTATCTCTGTGTCTAGCTCAGTGCTGAGGCCCTGTAGGGGTTCAACAAATATTGGTAGATGTGTGAATGGCACTGGTGCTAAGAGCTAAATTGTGTCTCCCCAAAATCTGTATGTTGAAGTCCTAACACCAAGTGCCTCAGAATGTGACTGTATTAAGAGACAATGGTGATTAAGTTAAAATGGGGGCATTGGGGGGTTCTAATCCAACATAAGAAGATGACATTTAGACATAAAAAGAAGATACCAGGGATGTGTGAACAAAGGGAAAAGACCATATTAGGGCACAGCAAAAAGGTGGCCATCTGCCAGCCATAGAGAGAAGCTTCAGAAGAAACCAGACCTTCCAATACTTTGATAATGGACTTCTAGTCTCCAGAACTGTGAGAAAACAAATTTCTGTTGTCTAAGCCATCCAGTGTGTGATGTATTATGGCAGGTATAGCAAACTAATACAACTAGAATTAAGTGTAAACAGAAAAACAAATCACATTATATTCCTAATTAGCTTGTTATATAATTGAATTATACTTTATCTTGAATTCATAGTTATAACACAGCATGGTGTGAATTCCAGATCTATTCATTATCCAGTCAATCTGATTAACAAAGAGAGATAAATTCTAAAATGTTCCACTTGGATTTGGCAAACTTCTAAAATTTTCCACAATGATTTGTTAAACTTATTTATTTTTATCTGCATAAATGACAACTTTGACTAATACCATGCTTCTTTAACACATTCAGGTCTGACTCATTCATTCAACTGTTGATAAGATTATTCAGATGTATTACCAACAGCCATTACTGAAGCTGAAGCTTACGCTGTGCTCAAGACAATGCAAAAACAATCTAAGTCATAAAAATTCTTTCCAAATAGAAAATAGGATTTTATATGGTATACTCATAATTGTGTTCACCTTAATTTTCAAATTTAAAACAACTAAACAATAAAGTATTCCTTAGTCTTGTGAAAAATCGAAGTTAGTTTTTTTAACTCTTGAAGTCCTGAACATGAAAACAAATGTGTGGTCTATATGTGTCCATAGGTCTAAGAATGGCTGTGGAGAGTGGGTTGCATTCTGTCCTCCAACCTCCCTACTTTAAAGATGAGTGTAAAACAGAGGTGTTACATATGATAACTATTGGAAATGCAATGTGGAGCCAGAAAAAATTTTGGTCAGACTGTTATCAATTTCTTTGTGCAGTTTTGATAATTATATTTACTCCTCATTTGAAAGCATTATTTCATCACTTGGCATGCCATTCATTTTGAGGTTCAAAGATTATAAACAGATTTTGTCATAGATTTAATAAGTATATACAGAAATCTTGCCAAAACTTTTTCCTATAGAGTTTAATGGATTTCAGAATTATTAGTTCTCATTTTTTTCCTGTGGTACTTCATTTTTTTAACTCAATTATTATCTCCCATTTTACTTAAGTGCAGGATTTTACTAAATTCATGGACAGGAAAACAATATACCAAACAAGATATAGCTATGAAAAGTCATAGATCCTCAAACTTACTTGGGGGAAAAAAAAATAAGCTCCATTATTATTAAAAGAAACAAATCAATTCCTCTTCTTTTTCTAAGGAATTTTAAAGTTTGGCTTCTTTCACTGGATTAGTTACCAATGTCAACTCCTCCCTCCATAAACAGATTTCACACAGTCAACTAATCCCCACACTTTTTACAAACACAGAATATTGTAGGTGTTCAGCAAGTCCTGATAGATGAAAATAAAAAGTGTAATGTTTTCTTGTAGGCTGTGAAGGTATAACACACAAAAAAAGAAGGAAAGAAAGAAAAGAAGAGAAAAAAACAATGACAGAGTGGGTGGCCATATTCCTAAGACTGGTGGTTAGGGTTATGGAACCCATGTCTCACCTTTTTCCAAAATGGCCTCTTGCACTTGTCCTCATACTCAAATTGTATAGCTTCATCAATTTTTGTCATAGTCATCTTCCACCAAAGTGATTTAGGTCACATCAGGTGCCAGGATACCTAAGTTGATAGCTTTTCTCCAAATTTCTCTCTACGTCTACTTCTCCTACAAGATGAGTACTCATACCCTCGGTATACATAATGAACATGAGTAAGCCTGATTCCAGCCAAAATGAGGCCAAAAGGGCCACTATCTGTGCCTTTTCCAGTATTATTGGTTTTATATTTACTGCAATGGTGAATATGGGAAGGGTCAGTGGTGTGTTCTTTCCTGCTCTCATCAGAAAGGATCTGCACTGATATCTCCTGCCCAAGCTAAAGTATTTTAAAAAATATAAAGTGATTGAATGAGTATGAAAGTTAAGAGCTTCAGAGGGTCTTGAACATACTTTAATAGTTGAAAATATTCCATTTTAATATGAAGTATATATTCAAACTTTGAGAAAGAATACCATATTCAAAGCTATGGCCCCTGGGCCTTCTATCCCTCATTTTACATTAAATAATCTCTCTCTTACCATTATCACTGCCAGCCTCCTATATATCTTTTTCACTATGGCAACAAAGTAGTTCAGTTCATCTAATTAGGCAATATTCAATTACCTGTGTTAGGGGGGAAATATATACTTTTTCTTTCTGCCAGAGTCATTATTGATTAAATGGAGAAGGGTTAGAAAGAGTGTCTATAAGCCCAGAATTTCAAGCTTCTTGAGCCAAGATTAAAGTAGAGTTTGGGCAAAAAGTTGATTCTTGCAATTCTTCTCGTTGGTGGATTGGGCACTCAAGCAAATCACCAAGTTCAGCAAATTGCTTACTTATGGGGAATCATTTGCTATGTTGTAATGCAAGCTAGCCCTAAACTTATAATTACACTCTCTGACCTGTGTATTAGTGTAGGAATATTAAACATGGAGACATGCAAATTAGGATGGCTCTTGGAACCTTGCCCTAAAAGAACATTAGTCTCTCTAATAATAAATGAAGACAAGAACTAATTATTGCAGTGACAGTAGTTGTGAAGTAATATCCCTAAGAGATAAAATGGTTATCTTGTGAGAACTAAACTAAGAAAATCAAGTCATCATTAAATGTTATAGGACACATTCATTTTTTGATCAATATACAAGTACAATTAATCAGACTTTTAGCATACATTATCTCAACTAGTGTTGTCTAAATAACATTTCCACTTGGATTTTTAAACCTTAAAAATTATGTTCCAAAAGACTGACTTCTACTTTCAAAAGAAGGTAACTTTTCCTCTACCAGTGTCTGCCATTTCCATAAACAACTTTACTGTTACTCATTTGTTTGCAATGAAATCTCAGAAGTCATCTTTAATCCATCTCATCGAGTCCATTTCTGAGTCCTGTCATTTCTATCTCAAAATATATGTCAAACTGGTCCCTTCACTCCATCTCTAGGACAACCAGAGTTGTCTGGGCCACCATTCCCCCGTTGGACAACTAGTATAGTCTTCTAGTTTTATTCTCTCTACATGACAGCCCATTCTCCATCCTGTATCTTAAATGCAAGCCAAATTATATTATGTTCTAGATTAATACCATCCAATGACTTCCCATGCTCCTTCCCATGCTCTACATGATGCCTCAGAATTTGGCTTCTGACTGCTTTTTTAATCCACTCCCAGTCTCCTCCACCTGCCCACTTCGTGACCTCCTTTCTGTTCTTCAAAAAATGCCAACTAAGTTAGTTTCCTGAGGCTGCCAAAACATATCACCACAAACTGGCTGGATTAAAGCAACAGAAACTCATTCTCTCACAGTTTGGGGGACCAGAAGCTCAAAATCAAGCTGTTGGCAGGGCCATGCCTCCCCCAAAGGCTCTAGGGGGAATTCTTCCTTGTCGCCTTTCTAGCTTCTGGTGGTTCTAAGTATTCTGTGCTTTATCCTAGCTTAACTCCAAGCTCTGCCTCTGCCTTCACACAGCCCTCCCCTCTGTGGCTAAGTCTTCTCTTCTGTCGGTGAAATGACATAAGGCCCCTCAGTCAATCCAGGATGATCTCAAGATTCTTAACCTAATTACATCTGCAAAGGCTTTTTCCAGATAAGGTCACAAGCATGGGCACATCATTTTGGAGGCCACCTTTTACCTCACAATACCAAGGATTTTTCACCATTAGGCTTTTGTAATTCTTTTTTGCCTGTACAAGGAGCTCTCTCCTTTCAAAATTAAACTCACCATTCAGGTCTCAGTTGAGATATTACATACTGTCCTGACTTAGTCCTTCCCTGGTCATCCTACCCTAAATGGCCTCCCCTCCTTACCCTCATTGTGCTATTTAGTCTCATCATGGCATTTATCTAAATCGGGGAAGTTAATCTTAATTTAATTGTTATTGTCTGCCTTTTATACTCTAATGAAATCTCTGTAAGAGCATAAAGCCTGTCTATCTTACTCACTGCTGAGTCCCTGGCACCTAGCACAGTGGCCAGAATATAATAGCTGCTCAGTAAATATTTATTGAATAATAAATTTAGCCCTCACAACAACTACATAAAGTAGGATGAAATTAGCCATCTGAGAATGACTGGGAAATAGGATAACTCACAAATCAAACATAAATCTAACTAAGAAGATGAGGACACGACCTCAAAACACATGACTGAGTTGCTATTGATATAATAAAAGATTATTAACCAGTTACACTTATATCTCTCTATAACAGAAAAAGCATTTTTCCTCCTCTATCAATAGAGAGAAGATAATCTACCTAAAATCCAGAAAAATGGGAAGCCTAAAACAGGAATAGTGGTGTGTTTCCAGAAAGATAAAGATTGCTCTCTTGAGGATCACAGTGAATCAAGGCTGGGACATAACTATAGGGCCCAGAGCAAAATGAAAATGTCACTTGTTAAAGGAGTAGGAAAGTGTATCATTAATGATACCAAAGGGAAAAAAAAAAAAAATATATATATATATATATATATATATATATATATGATTTTCCTTTCTTCTCTTAATTGCTGTGTTCTTACTATTTAATATCTTTTCAAGTTAAAAATTACTATTTCAAATTATTAACATAAATTTTATTGCTTAGCTTGTAATGTGCAAATTTAATTTTAAATGCAAAAACAGTATCATTTAACTCATGTTAAGTCACCAAAATTACAGAGTTCACATTTTGCAGCTCACACATACGTAAGTATCTCATTCTTACCAGCACAAAATTTACTCAATTGTTATTTCACTTCTTAATTTTACACATGGACATCTTATCAACACTTTCTAGTGTCAGCTCATTGATGGGTATCAAAGGAGTGAAAAGCAAAGGCTTGACAAGTTGCACTGTTTCCTTCTGTGTTACAATTTTTAGCATAAGTGAGGACCTGGAACAGGGAAGTAGCATGAGGAAGAAAGAATGTAATAAATTTCCTTGGTCATTTGGGTTCACTCTTGCCTTCTGTCTGCATTCTAAGCAAGTTCTGGTTAGAACAGAAAACATGGCCTCTTGGCTTGTTAGCACCCTGCTTACTCAGTACAAGCAACAGGCTTTGAGTCTCTGAACTCCAAAACATGGTGCAATTCTGTGATCATGGAGCAACTTGAACGAAATATTAAGAATGTGGTGACAAAAGCAGCAGACATACATATTGCATGTGCCTCCTCTGCTCACAGACATGCTCCATTATCCTATCTGACTTCACATACAAAATCTAAGTTCAAAGACAACATGATTAAAAATTGCAGACTGCAACAGCAGAGCACTGAACCAAAAGTGAGTAACGTCTGAGTGTAGGCCCTGTGACTACCTGCTCTTGAAATCAGCCCTGGTGCTCTAGGCCAACACACTCGTACCATAGAGATGGACTCATGGAGAATTATCACGGTGACCTGAATCATTAAGAGGCTACTAACAGTTTACCTTGCTCTGCACCTAGGATGTGCAGTCTTACAGTTATAACTTGTCATCCAATGTATACTTTTTTCTAAGCAGCAAAGAGTGTATTTATTCAGAAGTTGTATTTCTCATTATAATTTAATATTGTCATTTTGATGTATACGAAAGACTATTTGAAAAAATAAAAAAAAGAAAAAGAAAAGAAAATGGCTAGAACTTGACCATCCCTAAATACACTCTCAAAAATCAGGTTTTCTGGACCAAAACAGATTATGTTGAAAATTCAACAGTGCTGCACATTCATCTCCAATCAGCCATACATGACCCATGTCTCCATTAGTTCACCTTGTACACACAAAAGAACTTTTAAAATATTTTACATGGAAGCTTATTAATATTAAATGATATTCAAGTAATGTTAGCAATATGGTATGAAGCACATTTTTAACCAAATGTTTAACTTATTGGTCAGCTGTTTAACTTATTGATCAGCTTTCCAACATGACTGTTGGAAAGATCACTTAGCTATGATTTTGCTCACCTAATTGCAGTTCCCAGATCTACTTCATGCTGGCAGGGTAACACTGGCAAGTTTTACAACCCTCCATGCTTCAAATTCCTCCTCTGAAAACTATGGGGTTTAGAATGAATAATCACTACTATTCCTTCCTGAGTTAGAATTCTATGAGTCTCTAGTACACAAGAAACAAATTAGCAACAAAAAAGCATGTGCTCTTATCACCATAGCTCTGATGCACGTGGATGCCCCCTACACATCCTGTGTGTCCCAAAGATAAGGCCATCTCTGTCAGATGGCATGAAGAGTGTTTTCAGAGGAAGGCAAGCAGAAGAGGATCATTCATCTGATACAGGATTAGCAAATATATATTTAAATCTAGGCCATGTTCTGAACATTCTTTATGGAAAGTAAAGTAAATTATTCTTCTTGTTAAAAGAGTCAAACCTAAAACCTTGAAAATAGAAAATATTCCCAGAGGCTTTACAGCAGAAACATTTGGGTTTTTTTTTTAATCTATTGTGAATATAGCCTTTTTCCTAAAGCCTGTAGGACAGTGTCCATTAGCTCCTATGATAGGCTAATACTTCAGGCAAGAAAAAGAAGTCATATTTTTATACCTCTCCAAATTCTGCCTAAGAGTGATGTTTTTTTAATGTTTAGCTTCCCATGTGATATCATTCCAAATCTGAACCACAAGAGGCAGCTTTATCTTATATACTTATGGCCAATTTATGGTAGATGTAGTTGATACTGCCTTTCTTTGACACACAAAAACACTTGTATAAGAGTCATAAAATTTGTCACTAGAGTAGACTTGACTAAGCCCTTCCTCTGATACCCGATTGTGAATCATTGATCAAGTCATTTAACTTCTGTGAACTGCATCCTACCCATTTTTAAAAGAAATAGGACTGAACTTATTAACATACTTATTTGAGTCTATTCTATTGAGTCTATTCTAAAGTTCTGAGAATCTATAGTTTCTAGTTTCTATCATTTTGGACTTTTATTAATAACTTAACCTTAAATTATACTTAGATTTTTATAATTACAAAAATCTGTTTCCATTATTTGTACTTGGATCTTTTAGTAAAATATTAGAACCCAAGCTCAAATATATTCCAGTAAGTAAGAAGATGGTGCTTTAACATATAGGATTTAATTTCCAAAATAATAATTGATATTGTTTATTGAGTGGTTGACATGAAAAACTTAAATATTTTACATGAAAATATTTAAATATCTTAATACTCACATTTTGATATGGATACAGTTACTTCCATTGCATAGTTGAGAAAACTGAGATGTACAGAGGTTCCCTTACAAACCCAAGGTCCCAAAGCCAATCACTGGTAGAGTCAGGAGTGTAACTGCATCCTCTGTCTCCATACGCCATCATTATAATTGAATCTAGATTATGCCTCTGCTATCTGTCAATGACAATCAACAATGATAAATGTGTAAACTGATTTTCTAATCACAAGTTAAACAAAATTAATGCAAAGATATAGATTTTCAGTCCATAGGGGGAAAATTATCATTTTTAAAGTTTTTTCTTCTTTAAAAAGTGGAGGAAATAATCACAGTTAAAGCAAGCTGAAGATCATGTGAAACTCAAGTCATGTGAGCAGCATGAACTATAAAGAGTAATTCCTTTTTGTTTCCTGCATTCAAGGGGAATCTAAAAACATGTGAGTAGGATCAGTAGGCAAGTTACTACCCATGTAATCAAGAAAGGAGGAAAAGTGAAGAAATAAAGAAAAAATATGCATTAAATATTCTCTAATTAAAGCATATCATGTCCTTTTCATACCATTTGTAACTAGGCAAAAAAGCTTTTTTGAAATAAAGGGGTTTTGGCTAATATTCAAGGTACATTAACATTAAATGTCCCCAATTAATAAAAGGATATGAAATTTGATTGCTTGTAACAGTCTTTTTATGGAAATAATAATAATACCCAGTAGCTTAGAAGCAGTAGTTTGAAATACACCTGTAAACCATTAAGAAGCCTTTTGTTATGAAATGCTGATGCAGCCTGGTTATCAGCAAATATATCATTTTATTGCATATACTCTATTCAAGGCCTATAGCTATTCAACAGAAAATTAATTAGCATCACGTCACCATAAATCTCTACAGTATTAGCAAAAATGCCAATTTTATAATCTCTTTTCATTAAAGCCAAAAATACTAATTAAAATTGATTTTTGCCTGTGCTTTGGTAAACGTCTGCCAGTTAATGGCTTTCAGTTGTAATGCAGACCTTTACTTAAATTAATTTTGTATGTTGTCTCCTTTCTTTTTATAAAGATAATGAAGTGTGAAAGGATAAGAGCTGTAGGGACAGAAAAGAGCAGTTCACATGCAGGAAGAGTAGTGAAACAAAGAATTCTGGGGCATTTGCTAATGTTAGCACAACCCTGAACCTTCCTAGGCAGTTATTACATATGTTATTTTATATGAAAACTAAAGCCTCTTCACATATAACTGATAGAAATCCACTCTTATAAATGATTTGACTGATCAAATAACTTTTCTAGTTAAAGAACTTCTTGAATAAAGTCATACCCTTATTTGTGTAATGTGACCCACTTGTAAAAAACAAGCCCATGAACTTGGCCCATGTTTGGAAGATCATGTGGAACCAATCGAGAATAATTTAAGTCTCAATATATGTTCAATGGAAGGTGATGCTTGTATAAATGTCAAATCTGTTTCATTAGAGTTAAATAGAAAAATATAGCATAATTCTTTGAAAGGTCAATCCACAAAGGCCTTAGCTGTTCTTTTAACTTTTAAATTAACAAAAATAATTAATATGATACCAAAGTTGAGTATGATGAGGTGGGGTTGCATTAGGATAGGATAGATAAGGATGAGAAGTTAGGGTTTTTTTTTCAATAAGTAATAAGGACTACTGAGTCACTTACAGTCCAGTTCTCTGAGGAGCCAAAAATCACAACCAGAACTCCATGGGCACAATCAAGTTTAGGGCTCTTGAGTTCTACAGATTAAATTCTAAGAACCCTAGAAGGTGGGAATACATACATGGTGCCCAGATTCAGAGACCTGCAGGGAATTTCTATCACTTCCTATAAGATTCTGTGACCTTGAGACTTTGACTTCTCACTCCTAGCCTCGAACCTAACTATCATAACTTTTTATTTCACTTTTTATTTCATTTTCATACAAAATTACAATACCTTTCTTCTTAAGACATTAGGAGGATAGCAATCTTAATAAGAAAATATATTTGAAGAGTTAATAAATAATAGTAATAAATCTCTCAGGTTTATTTACAACATGTTAACACAGAAAAATTATGTCGTATGCCCTTGACGTTAGGGCAGCATAAATCCTGACCACTGTATGATGAATTCCCCAAATCAGAATCTTCACCATACCAAATAGTTTTCAGTCAAACATGGGATACAATATGACTGAAAAGTTCAGTTTGGACCATGAGTTCATAACAACAAGGCCATTTTGGGCATCCCATAGACTTGTCTAGGTGTTTCCTTATCATTTTTTTTTTTAAGATTTTATTTTATTATTTTTAGAGAGCAGGGAAGGGAGGGAAGCAGAGAGGGAGAGAGACAGCAATTTATGGTTACCTTTCATCTGCCTCCAGCTTTGGACCTGGCTGAAGACCTGGCTTGCAACCTGGTTATGTGCCCTGCCTGGGGAATTGAACCAGTGACCTTTGAGTTCACAGACTGGTGCCTTATCCATTCAGGGGTTTCCTTATGATTTCTTTACACAAGTCTATTTTGCTTACATAGTTAGGATCATAATCCAGATCCTGATTTCTGAAGAGCACTAACAGAATATTCAAAAATTCTACATGTAGGATGACATGAAGGAAGGACTGATGTTTGCCACTAGATTATTTGTTAGACATCCTCAGTAGCTAAAACCACTCCAAACTTACACCATTAGGGCATTTTACATTCATCATAATGATATAGAAGCTAGCCACAAAATATCCAGTGGCCCTAATATTGTTCCATACAGCTCTATCCTGAAGTATATATGTTCAGTAATTTTCCAAGCAGTGACCCATAGTGTAAATAATTTAGTGATTGTTAGCAGGTATTTTACTACTTATTTCAAGTGGTCATCCACTATAGAAAGAGGGTTTGAGTAACATGGTATAAGAAACACTCATCCTTGCCACTGGAAATAGAGCTAATCCATAAAAACAACAATTGAGTGAAATCTCATAGAAACAACTTAAATCTTTATGACATATCATCCAACTAAAACTATAATATCCAACTAGCTTCCTGAAATCGACTACAGAAACATCCACAATGAATTTCTATCATGATCAGCACTTTTCTTGAATTTGTAATTTTTATTGATCGTTCAAATGCCTGAAGTTAATTTATGGTTTTTCATTTTTTAAGAGATGGAGAGAAACATCAATGTGCAGGATACATAGATCTGAGACCAAGATACATGGATGGGTTGCCTCTTACACACTCCCAACTGGGGACCTGGGTGGCAACCCAGGCATATACCTTGACTGAGAATCAACCAGCACCCTTTTGATTCATAGGCCAGCACTCAATCCACTGAGCCACACCAGCCAGGCCAATTTTGGGTTTACTTTTGTTCCTTAGATATTTGAGAATATCTTTCTGTTGTTTAAAAATATATAAAATATAACTTAGCTAAATAAAATTTCACATTTTTTCTCCTAAAATTCTACTACTTCAACTACATTTTATTGTGACATTTAGTGCTGAAATGAAGTGTGAGGCGAGGTTTTTTTTTGTCATTTTGGAAACAATAATTTTTCTGTAAAAGAAAGTGGCATTAGCTAAATTAAATACTTTTCTGATATATTTCTTTTTGTTTCTTTCCAATTTTTTTCCAAAAATATTTGTAAGGTTGTATCTCGATGTAAACTTGTATCATTGGTTTTGCATAAATGGAAAGAAAATTTTCGATCTGTATATTGTCTTAATTTTACTATTTTTCATCATTTAAGACTCTGGTTACTGCTTAATATCTAATGTTTATGTCAGATGTCCTACAATTATCAAGCATTCTCTATATATCTTTATTTACTCACTTTTTTTTATGCCTCTCCCTTTATTCTCTCCACACTTGGAGAGTTTCTGTAAGTCATGTCCTTCACTACCATATCAATTCTGCTTTTCACTATATATACCCTTAAAATTTGTCATTTTATTTTTCATCATCATATTGCCTTTCTATCTTTTCTCTTCTCCTAGTGACTTTATGTACCTGTTTAATATAAAACAGATCTTGGCATTTTAAAAGATAATAGTTCTAATTTTTTGCTATGTCTCAATATGGATAATTTTAGATGAATGTTCTTCTATCATTTCCAGATATTCTTCCTGTATTTATTTTAGAATATATTTCAGAGTTCCTCATTTATAATGTTTCCTCCTTCTAATAACATTTTAATTTTTCATAACTAAATTTTTCATAACTAAAATTTTCTAAAAGTCAGAGTCTATAGGTTTCACTTGTCCTTACTATCTATTTACTTGAGTGTCAGTTAAATCTTCTAAGACATAGGATAGATTTGTGTACACAGTTTCTAATTAACAATATCTAGAAGGCTTTATTTCAGTAGGCCTGTTGGGGTAAAAATAATCTTTTCTTATTCCTACTGTCTGATAGTCTAAACAAATATTTTCTGTGAAAACCTACAATCTCCAAAAAGTAATGTTATTTCAGCTCTACACACCTTTGTTGGGAGGATTAACCTTCTAGAATATCAGTCATCCCATAATATCTTGTCTGGCTTTCTAAAATTTGTAGTCTTTGTATACATAAAATATTACAGATAATGATTGGATATTACTGAATATCACAGAAACAGTAAAATATTTACAATAGGCAGAACCCTGCCTAGGATTCTGGCTAATATTAAAGTTCTAATTATCTTCAGAAAATTTTAGATAGATTTTCTCAAAGTCACCTTTCTCTCTATCCATAATCTCAAATAACAAATATCAATTAGAAATGTTTCCCAATACTCCCTTCTGTTTTTACTCAAGATAACATATAACAAGACTTTTGTTCATCGAGATGGAAAGAAGAATTTTGGCTCCTAACACAGGGAAAACAAATAAGGTGAGTCCCCGCCCCACCTATTTGGCTGGACAGAAATTCCAGACTACAATGCAGGGAAGAGCCCAGAGATCTCCCTCAGATGAACACGTAAGAGTCCAAGGAGGCCAACATGGCCAGAATTCCAGAGTTCATAGGGGAGAGTGCCAAAGAGTAGAGGTCTGCACAGAAAAGGTGATCCTGAAACATGCAGAGGATACTTCTCGTGCCTTTAGTCAAGTGCTGACCATTGCACGTGAATGAAGAAACTACACAAAGCCAGAAAGAAAACACAACAAAATAATTAGAGTTAATAGTCTTCTGAAATAACACAGGGCAAGGAGTAGTTTGTTTTCTATCAAAAGTAGAAAAATTTCATAATTTGCAGGCCATCAGAGTAGTCAGTACTGAAGTATCATCTCAACAAGGAGCCAAAAATAATTCAAGATCACAGGCTGCTCTGATCCCACCTGAAAAAAAGCTTAAAAGTAAGCCTCTAAATGACCAGACATTTTTCACATAACCTAACTTCATTCTAGGAAAAACCTCAATAATATTTATAAAAATAAATATAACCAGCGCCCAACTAGATAAAATTCATAATATCTGGCAACCAGTCAATAATTTTCAGACACATGAAGAAGGAGAAACATATGGTTCAACAGCTAGGTTTCCTCAACTGCCTGAACAATGAGCTATCTAATACCATCCCTCCCCTTCTCTAGCCAAAGAAACTATAGCTACATGCCAATTCCCATGTTACCAGTGTCTTTCTCTTTCCTGACTATTTTGACTTTCTATGGATCCTTGCCCCTGCCCAAAAGTATTTGACTGCAAGTTTTCCCAGAAAATTTATGTAAACAGCTGGCGTTTAAACCCAGACTTCATGGGGAAGCAGTAGTCAATTTGTATGCCCACTGGCAATATTGCTCCAACAATTACACTGTGAAAAGACAAATGGATTAAAACCACAATAAGATACCACCTCACACCTGTCAAAATGGCAATCATTAACAAATCAACAAACAATAAGTGTTGGTGAGGATGTGGGGCAAAGGAAACCCTGGTGCACTGTTGGTGGGAATACAGGCTGGTGCAGCCACTATGGAAAACAGTATGGAGTTTCCTTAAAAAACCAAAATTGGAACTTTCTTCTGATCCAGCAATTCCACTACTAGGACTATACCAAATTCATAAGAACCTATGTACCCCTGTGTTCATAGCAGCACTATTTTCAATAGCCAAGTGCTGGAAACAGCCTAAAGTGCTCATCAGTGGATGATTGGAGCAAAAACTTTGGTACACAATGGAATACTACACAGCAGAAAGAAAGAAGGAACTCCTAACCTTTGCAACAACATAGATGGAACTAGAAAGTATTATGCTTAGTGAAGTAAGCCAGCCAGTGAAGGGCAAATACCATATGATCTCACCCATTACAGGACAATAATGAACAAAACAAACAACAAGCAAAACAGAACCAGATATATGAATACAGTGAATAGGCCTTCAGAGGGCAGTAGGGAGTAGGGGGAAGGGGGAGGAAGAGGCAAAGAAGGGGAGCAGTTTAGACAAGAACCTAGTATGGAAGAACCATGGAGATGGACAACATGTGGGATTGATTTTGTGGGGGAGTGTGTGGGTGGGGAAGGGGACAGAGGAGAGCAAAAAGGAGATGGATGTAATACAATAATAAAATTAAATTTTTAAAAAATCACAAAAAAATATTTTTTGAACCCTCAAGGGAAAAAAAGGCAAATGAGACTATCCATGCTAATGCAAATCTACTCTGCTTCTATTAGATTGGCTAGGCCCTGGTGTTATCTCCAAGGAATAAAGAGAAGGTAAGTACCATATGCCTCTTGCATTCTCACTAGTCCTTGACTTGCAGGCTTCCCCTGGTAAAGCCCATTATCTTACCCTATACTGTGTGACAGTGTACAAGTCTTCCGAAATAAGCCCTGATATACGACAAGTCATGGAGACCATGATGGGACTCAACCTACACCATACCTACTATGTCTTCTATACTCAAGATGATCCATAGTGATGACATCAGTCACCACTCATTTAAGGTGACTTAGTGAACAAAGTGGAGAATGTCCCATGATCTCTAGCAAATACTTTTCAAAGTGTCATCAGGCAAAATTTTCATGATGTAAAGAACAATAAAGTTTACAAGACATCTTACACTTTGCTAGCATTTCCATCATTATAAATGATAAGGAATCATCTCATAAGGAACATCTTATAAGGCTAGAACATCCTCAGCCTAATTGGACTGTGCTTTCCTAATGACAATGTTGAAGGTGTGCATTCCCAAAAATACAGTCATACTGCAAGTGACAGAAGGAAGACAGTGAGCAGGTTTGCCAAGCCATTGCTTGGGTGGGTCACTGACAGGTCACTTACTCAACTTCATGGACCTGACAGGCAATGGAAACACCTCTAAAACTCTGGAGTTAGGTCGGTGCTTAAACTTATTTTGAGGTGCCATGAGTTTTCTTCTTTGTTTCTGTTTAGTGGTTCCTCCAGTCCAAACAGTAGTAGCCATTTCCTGCTGTGGCTAATCTCAGGTTGAAATCCTTGACTCTGTCCTGGTCAGTCCTGGTCAGTGGCTCAGTTCGCTGAAGGACTGTCTGTAAACAGAAAGGTTGCTGGTTTGTTCCCCAGTTCAATCCCCAGTCAGGACACATACAGTAGGCAACCAATTGATGTTACTCCCTCATTTCCATGTGAGAGAGTGTGTCTCTCTCTTCCTGTCTCTCTAAATCAATGAAAAAAAATATCCTCGAGTGAGGATAAGAAAAAAATCCTCATTGTTTTCTGTTACACTGCAAACTGAAGCCATCAACAAAATTACCTGGCTCTACTTCCACAATATATCCAGAGTGTGATTATTTAAGTTGACACCTGAAATATGGTCAGAGAAGTGTCAGATGCTGTACATGCCCCAGCCAGCTGTGTCTTAATCATTGCAATTTTAGCCTCCTAAAAGCATCCACATTTCTACTTAGTGTGCTCATTATACATAAACCAGAACTGTCCTTTAAAAACATAATTCAGATCACATCACACTTCCTCTGTTTCCCAACTCACTCTCAGATGGCTTAAAATATCCTGTATGATCTGCTACCCCTGTCCTTGTCCTCACCTCACTCACTGTGCATCAGCTACTCTGACCACCTAGAAATACAAGTCACTGTTTTTTATAGTCTTGTATTTCCTCTTATACTTGAAACTCTTCTCAGAGATAGTTTCAGGGTGCGTTCCTACTCTTCCATCAGGCCTCTGTTGATATATCACTCTATTATTTCAACCTAACCCCCAAATTAAGTTACAATTCACCACCCCCTGACCTTCTCTTTTTCCATGGATTCTATTTGATTTTTCTGCATGGACCCACCAGAATTCTATATGTCATGTATTTGCATGACTTTATTATCAGGGTTTCCCCTCTGTGATGTTAGCTCATGAAGACATGATTCTCTTTTGTTCACTGCTACATTTTCTGCCAAGGTTATTGACACAAATTCAGCACTCATTGGCCATTTTTTAACAAATAAATGAATGAATGAATGACATGCCCATATCAATACTATCACATTTATGATAACTACTTTCTAGGTCCTAGAACCATAATACAATCAACATAGTGAAACTAAAAGTTGATGGGCCCCTGAGACAAATTTTGAAGATGCAATGCTAGCTTTTAAAAGTCCTGGTATCTCCCCAGCCAGGGCACATTAATGAGATTGTAAGCCAGGTCTCTAGCCAGGTCTGTAGCTGGAGGCAGGTGAAAGGCAACCATACTTTGATATCTCTCTCCCTCTCTGCCTCTCTCCCTTCCCCTCTCTCTAAAAATAATAAAATAAAATAAAATAAAAGTCCCGGTATCTTCTGCTCAGTAAAATTAAAAAATAAGAAAAAAATTATTTTTCAGATAAATAATTGTACATCAGGTATCAGGTGGTGTTGATTTACTCCAGTGAGGAGATCACATTTGAAACAGCAGCTGTAATTGAAGTAACACCTGTCATTCTCCAGAACTCATCTATCTTCAGCACCAGCCATATTGGAAAAATAAATGAGAATAGGGTAGGAATCAACTGCCCACATCTTGCAAGTATTTGTTTGTGGCACTAATCCCTGCTGTTCCTTGGTGACGCAGCATTACTTGGGTGAAAATCCTATTTATCAGCTGGCTCTCCATGAGCCCCTACTCTGACTGGTAGTCTGCAGTAGTGCTATAAAACTCAGAAATTTCTATCGGCTCATAGGTAGTATCAACCAATCATAAAAATGGTACAGTTATGATGGCAAGTGGAAACAGGATAATTTAGGAAATCTTAGAATGAAGATTAACACTGTGGACTTGTTCTTCCTCAAAAGCACTTTAAATGCTCTTCATTCATTGATACTGCACCGTTCAGATGATTCATTCGACAATTAGGAAAAGGACTGTAGTAGATTCTCTAATCACGTGATTTATTGGGCATTAGTTCAAATCAAGCAAGATCTTAGTAGATTGTTAACTATTTTCATCTCCCTACCTAATATAGGATGCAGGTAAGTCATTCTTATGCTAACTCTGTTACTCAGTGATGGAAGGGCTGCTCTCTGGCCTTTGCTTCTCCAGAACCCAGCCATCCCCACTTCAGCCTAGAAAGCAGTATTACCTCTAGCACCCTTTTCAGGGTAATGTAATTTTTTTTCACAAATTTATCTTTCAAGGTCTTGGCAAATAAAGTATATCCTGAGCCCCACTAGGCTATATTAACTAAATTCACCTCATTTCTTTGAACTTATTTACCATTATTTCCAAAGAATTTCTGGCATCTCTCTTTCATTAAATATGGGCCAGCATTAAGTATAGGTTTTAATTAGCTGCCCAAGCAATTAAAATCATCCTTATAGTGGAAGTAAGGAAAATTGTCTTAGTAGGAACTTCCACAGATTAAGGACTGAAAGCATCTTCAAGCAAAAAGAGGAAAACTCTTTCAAAAAGGGAGAAGAGACATTTGTGGCATAAAATGTTCAGAGGAGTTGACTGGTTAAGCTTTATCAAGTGCATCACATCTTCCTTGATATTGCCATCCCAATTATGTTTTCAGACATTCGAATTCAAAACATCATAGGCAGGAAATCCAAATGATATGCTAATTTAGCAACTATTTAGATCAATCTGTGTATTTGGCTCTTGACTAACTTGAACTTGTGGCTACTGAAGGTTACTGAATCTTTGGCAAGGTCATAAAGCATCCCTTCCTTGAACTGATAATCTAGGCGCTCAGACCTGTCATTCTTCTCTAATCTGTCCAGTATTGTCTGAAGAATTCTCACCACTTCAAACTCCTTGAATTCCTCATACCTCTCCGAGTCTTCAAAGGCAGTAGACATTGGATTTCCCAAAGTTTTGCCTTCAAAGGGTATTTTATTACAACTGATCACAGTTGAAAGTTTATATAACTATTTCACTACTTATACCACGTATCATGATTCTCCAGGTTCCTTCTCCATCATCTTAAGAAGATCTTCAAAGCCTTTAATCCCTACTATGCCCTATTCCACTTACTTCCACTCCTGATAACAATTTCTATATTCTTGGTTGCAAACAACAGAAACCTACTCTGGTTTACCTAAGCATAAACAGGTTTTCTGAAAGATCATTGTATTAGATATATATTGCTGTATACTAGGGGGTTACCCAAAATGTAGCAGTTGAAAACAGCAAGCAGCTATCATCGCACAATTTCCATGGGTTAGACATAATTTAGCTGGATAGTGTTGGCTGACGGTTTCTCAAAAGGCTACCATCAAGGTCTGCACTGGGGTCACACAAGCATTTCAAAGCTTTTCAAGAAGAAAATCTGCTTCCCAGTTCATTCGTGTCAATGTTAACAAACCCCAGGTCCTCTCACTTGCCTGGTATATACAAAGTTTCATGAACTATCGCCTTTTTGCCCATCACAGGAACCCATGGTTTTAATTGTGATGATTAAAATTCTAAAATGTGTGTGTTTATTCACATCTCTCTGGCTTCAGTAGAACTCATTTCATTTTTCAGTTTAAAAATTAAAAAACAAAGAATGACTTAAGCTGCCTTCATAGTAGATTCAAACAATGTGAGACATGTGGCCAAACAAAATATTTGACTGCCCACATGGTGTGATTGTAACATCATAATTTAAGGTAGGAAATCCTACAACTCCCATCTCCAATAATTCTGTTGAACACATGCCTACAGTTAGATCAATTTATGAATTATTATCAGTGGGTGGTGCTTCCAAACACTCATTTCAAGATGAAATTCTCATTACCTAAATTAAATCTAAAATCTATGAGTCATAGCAAACTTCAGGTAATTCACATGTGATTCTGCTATGTAACTAGAGACCAATATTATCATCATTAATAAAATGCCTCGTACTTTGCTTTCTTTCAATAATTCCCAAATCTATAATTAAAAGAGACTTATTTAGGTTTGTGCCTATTTAATTTAATAATTTTTATGAGAAAACTAGTGAAAAGGTATGTTATTTCTAAGAAAATATTAAAGGTATTGCTTCCTTTTTGAGTCTCCTTTGTTGATACAAACAAACAAAAAAAATTATGAGCCTTAGCTGGTGTTGCTCAGTGGGTTGAGTACCAGCCTGTGAACAAAAAGGCTTCCAGTTTCGATTTCCAGTCAGGACACATGCCTAGGTTGTGGACCAAGTCCCCAGTTGGGGCATGTAAGGGGCAACCACACATGTGAAGTTTCTCTCCCTCTCTTTCTCCCTCCCTTCCTCTCTCCAAGGATAAATAAAATTTTGGGGAAAAATTGTGAGATTCTATTTTAAACCTCATGTACTTCAAAAATTGTAATTTTGAAATTTGTCAAAATAAAGTATGATTGTGTTTAACCTTTGACTGTAAAATTTATTGTAGGCTCCTTGAAGTTAGCAAATTGTGTCTTCCCCATGCCTTTAGGTAGCTGGTACTAAACATATGCTTATTTAAGATGGCTTTAAAGGCATCAAATACATAAAACAATCTTTGATTCCTTTCAATCAATCTCACACAAAAAAAGGAAACCATTTTGGTGTGTGAAAAAAGCAAAGGAGTACATTTCCTGCATGTTAACGCACAGAATAAAGGGAAAGTCACATTTGTTACAACTCCAGCATAAAGTGAAGCTGTAATCTCACCATGCATCTGTTCCATCTGCCATCAATTAGTTTAATGAAAACAGGCTAACAGTGCAGGAGTGATTAGGAGGAAAGATTAAATTTACTTCAGTTTTAATTACAAATCTTCGCCCTTAAAGTTTTATTGGCTTGAAAGAAGCCCTACTGTTCCTCATTTCTCCTCCACAGTTGATGTGCATTTTTTTACCTTAGGTTTGAAATTATTAATGCATTTTATTTGGTACTTATTCCTAATTAAAGACTTTACCCACAAATGTTACTGATATGCCCATATGCCAAACTAAGCATAAGTAAGACTACTTACTTTACTAATTCAAGTACAAATGATCTTTAGTAGCAAATGCGGCATCTGTCATATGTAGAGTACTCTGAAGTTTATATATTTGTCACTCAACTTGTTTCATTTGTCACTCAACTGACTGATTCATTCATTTATTCACTCAGCAAATATTATTTTAGTATCTATTGTGTCCTAGGCACTGCTATAGTTACTTAAGTGAACAAAAACAACAACAAAGAAAAAAACTCCTGACCTCACAGAACCTATATTATAATAGCTAGAAATAAACCAATTTGTGTGGGCTGAATAAGTGTCCCACAAAAGTCAAACATTGAAGCTTCAATCTCTAGTGTCAATACTTCAGGATGTAACCATAGTTGGATTTAAGGTCTTCAAAGAGGTGATAAATTTAAAATGAGGTCTTTGGTGTGGGCCCTAATTCAACATGATTGGTATCCTTCTAAGAAGAGGAAATCTGGACACATGAATGACAGAGGAAAGACCACATGAAGACTAAGGAAGAAGACAGCTATCTACAAATAAGGAAGAAGCCTCAGAATGAAATCAATTCTGTCAATAACTTGATCTCAGACTTCTACCCTCCAGAATTATGAAACAATAAATTTATGTTGTTTAAGCCACCCAGTCTGTGGTATTTTGGCATGAAGGCCCCAATAAACAACCAAAAAAATCATTAAGAAAATATTATTCTAGAAAGTTATTTGTGCTATTAAAAAACAGCAATAAAAGAGATATGTGAAATACAGGGACATTTATTTGCTTCCATGTCAGAAAAAATCATTACAAAGTGTGGATACTCACCAATTCCATAAACATAAACCACAGTCCAAAGGGTTCTTGATGAGGGAAAAAATATTTTCACTAAGCCTCTACCAATTATTGTTCTTCCATAATTCTTCCCTTAGTAGCCATATAGCAAAATATTAACACTTATGAGTATGTTCTTCAGTATTACATTTTTCTAATGTATTTATTATATCAAGGTTATGCTAACCAAGTAACCAGTATTGAACCAGACTGTCTGATATTTTAACATCTTATTTGACAGAGTATTTTAGAAGACACATAAATGTCTACTTTTAAATCTTACATTTCCATTGAGCATTGAGTCTAAAAGTTAATACTTCTGAACTTGATATGGCAGAAATTATGGACAATGCAGCCACATTAAACGCTGTAAGAAGTTTTATTCCCCTGTAAGAGTAGAAGCAGAAATATTCTTGAGGGTAGAATCTTTTGGCTCTAGGAAATACAGTGTACAGACTTGGTCAAGCAAGTATGAGACAAGATACATTCACTGTTCTTGAGGTTGGTCCAGACGTTAGTTCAGTAATGCAAATGCAGATAGCTCAGTCTTGTTTAGTATTCTATTTAATAATGTAAAATCTCCTGGTCTATGAATGATGGGAAGTGCAGAAGGTACGTCTCTGAAGAAAGTATACAATTCCATCATCCTCTATGGGTTAGCCAAGAAAAATCTCATGACATTATTATAGAGCTGCATGGACTTTTCCAGGAGGGTTATTTTCAGTAAAAATAGGACTTCCAAAGATTGGCAAAATGTCTCATGATATCATCAGAGAATGAGGTAAGGAATGATTCAGTGAATTTGGCCTCTAATCGCTCCAGTTTTTCCCCATCCTATGGAGACAGAGCCTGCCAGTTTCCGAAAAGAGCCATCCATAGACTAGCTATCTTCAGAATTGCCTCTTTTTCGTTAGGCAAGGCAACGAGACTGAATGTCCTCCCATGAAGACAACCTCAGATGTGTTTTCAAATCAAGCAGATATTTTATTATAGTCAACTTTTATGTCTTCTTACTTGCATAGCCCTAAATAAACTAGTTTAGAAATTTGATTTCATCTGAGCTTGTAAGTCTTATAGACTTTATCAAAATTCATGAGTTGTGCCTAAGCAAACAAATAAGGCTGTGCCTTTATTGTCATCATGAGAAAGATTTTTCCAAATAGGTTGTGAGTTGGAAAAATATAGTTTTAGGTGGAAATGCAACAACAACAAAAATGGTCGTATTAGAATCTCTGGCCAACAATTTCAGCACAGTGGGAAAACACATATTAAAAACTGTGGAGCAGCCAAAGTTACTCACATAGCGGGCGGGAGGGGGAACACTGCCTGTCTCCTGCCTTCTCCTTTACCATAGCTAATCACTAGTTTTTCATGCTCTGAAAAGCAAATATTCTGTGCCTTTTCATCTCCTTTCCAAGGCATGTCTCTATTGCACAGCAATTCTTTCCAGGAAAGCCATTTGTATACTTTTATTGATCCTCACAACCTCTGAATGGGAAAGAGATGGAATATTAAAAACATTTACACTTCATGAATTAGAAATATTAAGGTCATATAAGAAGTAAAGAGTAATTATTCCTGCTTGAAACCTTTGATCCTCTGACTCCCCTACCAATGTAATCAGTTAAGGGAAGACAACAAGCAAGGCCATATCTACCAAAGATGGCCCAAGGAACAAGGTCAGAAGTGTGAGATCCTATGCCTGTCCCAGCCAACTGTGTCTATACGGGCAGGAGTAGAACAGGATGCACAGCCAAGAACTCCATGCAGTTTCAACACTTGCTTTCTCCTCATTCCCAATTGGCTTCATAGGTCCAGACACTTAGGCATCTTCTTTGTTACCCAAGCTCAACACTGTCCCTGAGCCACACTTTTCCCACCTTTGCCTTCTACCACCCTGTATAACTACCGGCTGGAACTGGCTCCCAAAAATAACACCCCTCCCGCTCTGGCGCATACCATAACCAACACCCCCCACAACCCGATTGTTCACAGAGGATTAGCTTGCACAATACCTCCAGCTAAAGAATTTCTTTGGAGTGAGCCAATCCCACCGTTGTCCTCAGCTGTTCCCAGCCAGTTGCTGCTGCTAAACAGTTGGCCCACTTGGACCCTGCCATGGGCCAAACCATCCTAGTGAAGTGGGTAGGCTATCTCTCCTTTAAGTGTTCTGGGTGGCTCCAGGGCTAGCTATGGCCCATTCTTGCTCTCGGATAGCTGTCAAACAATTCCTATGAAATCTTCAGTTAAGCGTTTAGGCAATAACCAATAACCTTAATATATGCCTTCCTCCCTCTTTCCCCAATCCTGCCTTCCCAGGTTTGTCTATGGTGGAGGAGAAAAGGTGTTAGACTTTCTGTTGTTTCACAGCACCAAATTGGTGGAATTTGTTACAGAAGTCCCAGGGAAATAATACAATGACCTTGACAGATACTCTTTTGTCTTTGTTCAGACTGCTATGCAAAATACCATAGACTGCGTCGCTTGCCATAAAGATACAGCTAGTTTAAGAGTGAGATGCCAGCAAAAGTGGCTCCTGGGGGCATCTCTCTCTCTCCTGACTTACAGACAGCTGCCCTCTGATCATGTCCCTCTGTGGCACAGAGAGAGGGAGAAAAAGTAAGCTCTCTGGTGTCTCTTCATGTAGGGGCATTAATCCCATCATAAAGACACTACCTTCGTGACCTCAAGTGAACAATATTCTTCCCAAGCCCATCTCCAGATACCATCACATGTGAATTGGCAGGGGGTGCACAGAGACTCAGTACAGAGCACGCTTCTGATGATGTTTTCTCTCAGGAAGATGACTTGGTTCTTTTTCCTCCAATGGCACACACTCTCCCTGTCCTTACCACTCTACTACAAGGTAGCAGGGAAGACGTCCAGACTCAGCATATGACTTATAAAACACTTCTATTACTCTAGTTATTCATTCTGCCACTCCGAAATTCATTCACTCATTCAACTAAGCTATAGAGCATATATAGCATATATTATAGAGCAGCCGAAGTTACTCACATAGCTGGGTGAGCAACTTATATATATGAAGCAACTTTTGGTTGTGTGGGGGGAGCCCCTTATTAACCTGACGAGCTCAGGGGAGGCTTGTGAGGCAGCCTTACAAACTCAGAGACCTAAAGTAACCACAAGGGATGGTCTGAAATGAAAACTTATTAACTAAAAGCAGTTCATGGTGGGTAGCGCTGTCCTAAGGCCAGTATTTTTCCCTAACAAAGGTCAACATTTACCTTAAGGAAGCCTGACTATTGTCTTTTTTCATCTACGATAACACACCTTTGGAATGTCAAGGTAACATTTTTCCCCCACAAAGCCCTAGGGCACAAGCTGATACCGCAAATCCCCCTCATTGTCATTGTTATCATGTTCCTTGTTGACTGTTAACTATCCCTTACCCATCTATGTAAAAGAAGTCTGTGTCTACCATTTTACCTTTTATCCAATCCCAGGGGTTTCCCCACTTTGCTTTCTCCAGCCTCCCTTATCTGTCACTAATAGACTTCTTGTAACCCCCTAACGGCCCCTCTTGATTCTAATGTTTAAAATAAGGTGCTAAACCCCCACTCTCCCAAGGATTTCTCAACTGTTGGGATGCTACTTCCCAGCAATTGTCATCAATTTGACTGAAATAAACTCACCAAAAATTCTCTACAGTTAAAATCACTGAGGGACCTAGTGAGAGGAATAGCTAAATGTTTTATTAACATAGGATCCAGAATTGGGGGCTGGAGTGGGGGTCTATCTAAAATGACCTGGTCTACTTTACTCCAGCAGAGAAAGAAAAACCTCAGGTTGCATTTTCTCAGTCTTACAGAAAACTGGCCAGCAAACAAGGTGAACCAGAAAACATTGTCAGGACTGTGATTACAGTAAGTGCAATTTGTTTGTGATGCATATGCTGGGGACACAGTAAAACCAAAATGAGGAACCTCTTGATTGTTAGTTGCTTTAGAGATAACACTCCTTTGATTTTTCCCTTCCCTCCCTGGCTGCTGCTTCTCAGTCTGGAACTTCCTCCTCTGGTTAACCTCTAAATATCAGCACATCCCTGGAGTTGGTACTCGTTCTCCTCTAACTACATTCAGACTAATCAATGTCATCCAAAGTCACAAAAATAATGGAATTACCTCTGGAGGGTAGACTTCTTGTTGTACAGTCTTCCCCCACTAGCAAAGTGTACTAGGAACCCATCTGTATCAGTGTACCAGCTGGTGGTGTTGTAAGAGGATGCGTTCAGCTTCAGTGAATTTGGTGAGGGGGGGGATTATTTCCATTCATTTGCCCATTTCATGACGGGTGATTCGTGAGCATACCTGCCCACATTGTGCTGAGTGTTCAGCAGGTTTTCACCAAAAAAAAGCATGACTGCCCCCATGCCCCACTCTTCTTACCCATCCATCTTACCTCAAGCAACTTTTTGTTTGTTTCCCTGAATGAAAAGGTCCTCAAAGGGAAATGTTTGTTGATGTAGAAGAAGTAATTTTTTAAAAATGGCAGAAGCACTAAAAGGCATCAAAATTGACAAGGTCAAAAACTGTTTTGAGCAGTGGAAAAATATCTCAAAAAGTGTATTGCATCAAATGGAGAGTATTTTGTAGATAACTAAAGTTTTAACAAGTAAGAATAAATACATAATTTTCTATAAATAAATTCCATTTGGGAGGGATCCCACCTTGTAAATGCCTCCCGTAGGCTGACAAACTCCAAATATATATCTGTAGCTCACCTCTTGACATTTGACCAACTGTCTATAGTGGAGAAATTTGTAGTTCAAAACTAATACATCCAAAACAGTCCTCCACATGTCCCACCCCACTTTTTTCATCATTCTCATTTTATTAAAGGCCACTTTTTCCGTCATTATCATTTCATTAAAATGCACCTGCATGCACCTAAAGGCTCCACCAAAAATATCTAGGCATCATTCCTAACTCTACACTCTCTTGCATGCCTCACAGCTAAGCTATCAATAAGTTTTACTGGCTCAACCTTTAAAATATTTTCTAAATCTGACCATATTTTACTCCTTTCAATGCTACCACTCTAGCCCATGTCATCATCATTTCTTACCTAGATTATTTCAGTTACATGCCACCTCATCTGCTTCCTATTTTCACTCTTGGCCTCTTACAGTTTTATTTTCCACACAACAGGGAAACTGTGATTTTAAAACAAATCATCAAAACAGATTTCTGCTCAACATCTTGTGATGGTGCTCTGTCACATTGTCACACTTAAAGTAAAATTCAGCATCCTTACAGTGTCCTACAATGAATGCCATGTATATTCTAAGCTCCAGTGCCTCTGAGCACACCTCCAATCTCCAGCCTAAAACACTTTTATCTCAGATATCTGTCTTCCTAACTTCATTCAAGCCTATGATCAAATGTCACCTTACTAGAGGTCTTTTTTGATCCTTGTATTTGTGATCTTTCCTTTACAATACACTAACCCTTTATTCTTGCTTCATCATTTAATGTGTTGAATCATGTTATATAGTTATTTATTTACTGGTTCTTTATTGTCTGTCTCCCCCTCTGGGATGCAGACTCCAGAAGGCCAACGATTTTGTCTGTCTTGTTCACTGCTGTATTTCTAACATTCAGAATAATGCCAGACACTCAACAATTATTTGTTGACTGAAAGATGTGTAAGTCTACTCCATTTGCCATAACAGATACATAGAACAGAGTGGCTTTAACAGGAGAAATTTTGAGAAATTTATTTTCTCACCATTCTGGAGGCTAAAACTCCAGGAACAAAATTCCAGCCAATTTGGTTACTGATTATTGTGAGCTCTTCTTCTGGTTTGTAGACAACTACTTTCTTGCTATGACCTTTCCTTGGTTTGCACACAGGGAAAGAGATAGAGGAAGAAGGAGAGGGAAAGGGGGAAAGCAAAGAGGGAGGGAGAGAGAGAGAGAGAGAGAGAGAAAGAAAGAGAGAGAGAGAGAGATTTGTGCTTTTCAGTGAGAGAAAGAGAAAGACATTGACTGCTAGTTTTCTAGTGTCTCTTCTAAGCAGACAAATTCTATCAGATCAAGGCCCATCCTTATAACCTCAGTTAACTTTAATCACATCCTTACAGGTCCCATTGCCAAATACAGCCACACTGGGAGTTAGGGCTTCAACATACGAATTTGGAGAAGGGACAGAAACATTCAGTCTATAACAACAAATGAAGGAAAAACAGGGAACCAACACTGAGAAAGAAACCAATGTGCTATGCCAAAAAGAACTAAAGGGTTTAAAGAATAAAATGTTAATTCTATTTCATTATTTTCATATCTCAAAATTAAAAAGTCAAAGAAAGAAAAAAGGCTTGGCTTCATGTCGTATCACACATTTCTCATGTAAATGTTGTATGATGTTTAAAGAGAATCATTCAAGTAGACTATGCTGGATATATCTATTAGGCAACAACTGCAAGTTGAAAGCACTTTGAAACACAAAAGTTTTATTAATGTTTGTAGTTGTCAATTATACTATAGGTATCTTTTTACCTCCTCTTTATTCCTGTAACTAGTTATTTCACCTAGACTATAATTTTCCATTATTAATTTTATTAACCTGACACAGGTTCATGCTGTAGATGACCAGCAACCCACAGTTATCATTTCAAATCAGTACTTGTTTGAGCCATCCATATAATTTCAGAACAACTTCTTGAGGTAAAAAAAAAAAAAAAAAGAAAAATTGTGCCCAAACATAAAATAACCTTCATCACCTTCACCTGTGAAAATTCACCCTCATCCATTTTTCTATGACTTTCCCATGTTTCTTGTGGGAAGGCAAGAGTTCCCAGCTTCGGAGTTTGATCTTGGTCACATGACATGTGTTGGCCAATGGCATGTTGGTAAATATGACACCCACCATATTCAAGCAGAAACTTGTAGAGCATCATGAGTTCCCAGGCTCTACTACTGTCTCCCTCTGCTTCAAGAATAGGTGAATCCCACAAGGGCTGCTTTCTCAATCTGTGGCCCTGCAGGAGAAGACATATGGAACAGAACCATAGCTACCTACCCCTTCCCTGTAACATGCATGTTTATAAGGCAGAAAGATTCAAGCATTGTTAGTTACTAGAGCAAAGCTGATTTACATCAATATAATTATAAAAACAAAGATAAAAATAAATTTTTTGTTTTTGTAGCATTAATTGTGCATTCCTTAAATATCTGTTTCTATAGCATAAATACTGTTTTCACTTAACTTTCACACTTACCCACATGTTTGCTTTGAGCATAGTCTCAAAGATTATAATAATAATAATCATAACTAGCATTTTTTACTGCTTTTGATGGGATAAGCATAGTTCTAGGAATTTGTGCACCAATCCTAAAGCTTGAAAAATCATGATGTTATAAAAGTTTCTGCTTAAGCATGGTGGATGTTATATTTGCCCACATTCCATTGGCCAAAACACGTCATGTGATCAATCCTATTTCTTTATTATATCTACTCTACAAAGAATCATTTTTATCTCCATTGTTTACATGAAAGGACTGATACTTCAAATGGTTAAGTAACTGTACCTAAATCTCATATTGGCACATGATGAGATTAGAATGGGGTAGGCAGGTTACAACAAACAGGTTATAAAGGAAATTGGAAGGGTTCAATGGATGGGCCAAGCAAGATGTCTAACCTTCCAAGATACCTCAGAGTACCAGCCAGAACTATGAGCCCTGTTTGAACCAACTATGAGCATTTCCTCCACGTGGTTCTCTTTAATCCACATGACTCTGCCACCATGACTATTGTTAACTGGACAAAACATGAGCTCCTAACCCCAACACAACCACCTAAACCACACTTTTTTAAACTAGGATCCATGCCTGATCTAAGGGTAGCAATCTAAATATTGGCTAACACCTGAAAGGTGACTTGGGTTGAGAGGTCTGAGCTCATCACATCTTCTCTCATGGGGAGCTAGAATGTGAGATGGTCAAAGGGAAACACAAGCAGGACGACCATGGAAAATATCAGAGATAGAAGACTGGGGAGGTTGTTGGTCAAATTCCCATTTGTGAGCCGGAAGTCCACCTTACATGCACCATGATTCCACCACTTGCATTTCTCCTTTTCTCCTCATATGGATAACATAAAATTAGCCAAGTTTATCTGTTTTCATTAAGCAACTTCCCAGAAATTATACATACTTCAACACATAAAAAAATCCCATAATGTTTTTGAAATTCACTGACTATGCCTCCTTACAAGCTTAATTTTCTGTCAGGAAAGGCTAAAAGCCTTCCCATTTAATTAGCCCCAATAACGTGATTCAGTTAGGACTAAATGCTACCAATTACCATAACAAGTGCTCAGCATTACTGCCTGGGAAATGTAACATAAGGGATAAGAGTATCTGTGGACCAGCTTGTGTCCATAGAGCCTGGATATGTGATTTGGGAAAATCCCTTATATCCACCCCCAAAAGCCAATGAAATGGAGATCCAGTCCAGGTAAGTTGCCTTACCAATCTTAGCATTAGGAAGCAGAAGGTCAGCATCAATAATACCTGTGAATCACCTGGCATTGCTTGGGTGGTACAGAATGGAGGAAACTGAAGAATATTTCTGCAACCTCTCTCCATAATTTAATGTCTAAAAATTCCACTCAAGTAGAAGTTGGGCATCAATAATAGCTGTGCCTCATTCTGGCAAGGACCTAACTGAAGTATGAAAAATTCCTGAGACAGCAGGCAGGGTGTTGAAATGGTGACGGGGGACAGCTGACCTTATTGGTGGAACTGTAAGTAGATAAATGCTAGTGTGAGAATGACCATACTAGACTTGCTTTTGAATGATTGGTGCAGGTGAAGTTTCATCCTAGATAATTATTTAAAGTTTGGGTTCCCCCAGAGCAGACACTAAAAAAAGGATTTGAATGAAAGCAGTTTTTCTGAAAGGTGATCCCAAGAAAGGGAGTGAGAATGTGAGACAGGTGAAGGAAGGAAGCCAATACAGGTAACATTACTGATCATGTTCGTTCTGTAAAGCAAGTCACTGAAAAAATCAAACAAATAACATAAGGAATTTCAAAATTAATTAAGAATAAACTTAAAGTGAGTTAAAGATATAAATGTTAGACTCAAAACCATAAAAATCCTGGACAAAAACATAGGCAGTAAAATCTTAGACATTTCTTATAGCAATATTTTTTCTGCTCTCTCCCCTTGGGCAAGGGAAACAAAAGAACAAATAGGATTACATCAAACTAAAAATATTTGCACAGCAAAGGAAACTACCAACAAAATAAAGACAACCCACTGAATGGGAGAACATAGTCACCAATGATCTATCTGATAAGGAGGTTAATATCCAAAATGTACAAAGAACTTCCACACCTCATAATTTAAAAATAAAATCCAATTAAAGAATGGGAAAACTACCTGAATAGACATTTCTCCAAAGAGGACATGCAGATGGCCAATAAACATATGAAAATAGGCTCAACATCACTAATTATCAGAGAAATCAAATTACAACCACAGTAAGGTGTCACCTCACACCTATCAGAAAGGCTACCATCAGTAAATCAACAAACAGGTGTTGGCCAGGATGTAGAGAAAAGGAAACCCTTTCACACTGTTGGTGAGGATGTTGAGTGGTGAAGCCACTGTGAAAATTAGTATGGAGTTCCCTCTAAAGATTAAAAATGGAATTACCTTATAATTCAGCAATTTCACACCTGGGAATATATTTGAAAAAACCTGAAACATTAATTCAAAATAATATAGGCACTCTCTGTTCATTGCAGTGTTATAGTTGCCAAGATTTAGAAGCAAGATTTAGAAGCCCATCAGTTAGATGAGTGGATATAAAAGCTGTGGCACAGTTACACAATTGAATACTACTCAGCCATGAAGAAGAAGAAGAGGAGGAAGGTGGAGGAGGAGAAGAAGAAAAAGAGGAAGAAGAAGGCAATCTTACCTTTTGCAACAGCATAGATGGTTGGTCCTGGAGAGTATACTACTAAGTGAAATAAGCCAGTCAGAAAAAGACAAGCACCATATGATTTCACTAATATGTAGAATCTAATGAACAAAATAAACTAGCAAACAAAATAGAAACAGACTGACACAAGTCAGAAAGGTGGAAGTGAGGGGCTGGGTAGAAAAGGTGAAAGGACTAAGAAAAAACACGCATAGAAACAGACAACAGTAGGGTGATTACCAGAGGAGATGAGTGGTGGGAGGAGGTAGAAGAGGGTAAAAAAGAGGAAATGGTGATGGAAGGAGGTGACCTGGGGTGGTGAACACACAATACAACATGCAGATGATGTATTAGAGAATAGTACACCTGAAACCGACATAATTTTATTTATCAATGTCACCCTAATAAATTCAATTTTTAAAAAGCAATAAGAAGGCCCTGGCTGGTGGCTTAGTGGATACGGTGCCAGCCTGCAAACCCAAAAGTCACTGGTTCGATTCCCAGCCAGAGCACATAACCAGGTCTCCAGCCAGATACGTAACTGGAAGCAGGTGAAAGGCAGCCATACATTATGTTTCTCTCCCTCTCTGCCTCCCTCCCTTCCCCTCTCTCTGGAAATAATAAATAAAATCTTTAAAAAACACACAAAAAAAAGCAATAAGAAAAGTGAGATCTCAGTTTTAGTTCCAATACTTCTTCCTAATAGCCAATAACCTTGAACCAGTCACTTAAGCTTCTTGGCCTCAACCTCTACAAGGGTACAACTACCTGCTTAACTAGTGGATGTCAATTAAGTTATTCTATAATCCTGAAGACATTAATAAAAAATATACAAAATGCTTTAAGTTTATTTGAAGCGGTAGTCTTTAAATTTTTTCAGCCAACAAGGGAAAGACTGATAGTAATGCATTTAGCAAGCTTAATCTAGAGTATCCCTTAGTGAGGACATTGGAGGCCATTGCGGTACCTGAGGGAGACAGAAGAGTGTGACACGGAGCTTGTCAATGGGAATTGAAAGAGGAGAATGATGTTTCAAGGGAAAAATATCTGTGATGACAAATGGGAGCAAAGGGGCAGTGGTCACAATGTTATTTAGTTTCACTGTCTGTGAAGATGATAAGGTCATTGGCTGGATGCCCAACACACACACCACCAGAGTCCAAGTGACCAGCCACCAATCTTTCTTCCTCCTGTCAGTATCCTGGAGGTCTTTACCACGTCAAAAACAGAGGAAATGCCACATGGATTAACTTCGAATGGAGAGTTAATAATGCACTTGTGAGATTAAAAGGCATCCCTTTCCTTCAACTTTAAAAGAGAAGATTTAAGATGCACCTAGAAGGATGCCCAACATATAGAAAGCACTTGGTATTTGTTGAGTGAAGCCAGTTCACATGCAGCTGAGAAGCCCTGTGGCGGTCTTGCAAAATAGAAGACTGCAGTGCAGCACATCTGTGAGATCCGCAAACTCTCCCCTGGCAAACTGCTTTCCTGAAATGTCACTGCGCTTTGCTACAACCATTGAAGAGGAAGAAGCACATAACATCTTCCTCGTACCTGAGCTTTTAAACTGCCTGACACATACTAAGAGAGTAAATGATTCATTCATAGCAAAGCTGTAGGGCTAAAGACTAAACTTCAGCTCCAGAGAATAAAAATAGCAACACCCTTTAAAAATAAAAATATTGCTTTTCAGCAAGAGCTGTAGCTGATTTTTAAATGTTTGGGACAAATTTTCCTCTGCTGGCTACTGGGAGAGGGGAATTTTCAGTAAAAGAAAATAATAGCTATGCCAAGTTATATCTTTATATTCCTCCCCCCTACAATTCAATTAAACAAAATATCCCCTCCCATCACCTGAACCTTCAGAAATTAAACTCCAGCTTCTGCCTTAAAATACCCATTTTTCCTTTCTTTCCTGACTTTGGTGTCTACTCAGACCATAACACTGATTACTAGCAACTGTTTACCTAAAATTATTATTTTTAATGCTGAAGAGTAGAAGCTTATTTTATAATTTTTCTAAGTAAACTTACCTGTAAAAGATCTGATATCTGCCACCCCATTAATATCAATATGATTATTAAATATTTGGACAAAGATATATAGTGTCACTTTTCTTCCCATTTACTTATCCTCATTTTCACACATTTTCTCTAGAGCAGAAGTATGGGAACTGTTGCCATTACATACAATAACATAATAAATCTGGGAAACTCCCTTTAAGTATTTTACCTTACTAATAACTCTACTAACATCAAAAAGACTTTTTTTAAAAAACATTTGCATAAATGCTCAGAGGTCCACATATCTTCTAAGAACATCGGAAAGTGGTCCTTATTAATACTTTGACTCATGCTGTCAAAGAAACGTCTTGCTTCCTGAAAGCTAAGCTAAATCGTTACGTTTTTCATTTCACCTTGCTTAAATAAACAAAACTGTCAAAATTTTATAGATCTTTCATAATTCCAGTGTTACAAAGCTTGAGTGCAAGAACTGGAATGTCTCAAATTTGGGGGCTTTCCCTTAAAAAGCACTTTGGTTTTTATATGCTTTGTTTCCATTGCTCTCAAACAGCTGGGATTCAAATGCTGCTTTTCTCCTCCATGGCCCTCAAATGACACACATTATTTTAAAACCTTACCTGTGGGAGAAAGAGACAGAACAAGCAAATTACATTTGTGGAAAAGTGAAACTGATTAAATAAAAACAGATTTTAAAAAGAGGATGTAGGAGTCTGGGATTTTGAGACAGGATCAGTGGGACTATTACAAAGATTTAAATATGGGACACAGAGGAAGAAACAAATAAGTTGCAGTGATAAACTGTCAGGAGTTCTGACTGCAGGTTGGCTGTAGGTTTTCCCCAGATAAAACTTACCTAGTTACTTGAGGGAATAGTTGACCCACCAGACAACTTCCCTGAGTTGAACCACTTTTCTTTTTAATGATTCTGTGGACAGTCTAAGTTGACTACATGAGAATTTGAACATGACAGTGATTCCAAAATAAAGTAGATCACATCAGCCTATCTGGCTGGACTTGTCCTGTGTCCATGCCTTCAGCGTAACTTATTGTGACTCAAATGGTGTTTTTTCATTGCATTGCACCAGACTAGGAACTGCTCAAATGGTGTTTTTTCAAAAGCTAAACCAGCCAACAGTTCTAATGTACTGTAAATTTCAATTAGGTTGTATGGCATTAAGAGTAAATTTAGAGTTTTGAAGTCATATTTTTTCATATTTTCATCTTTTTATGCTTTATTACATAACTGAATTATATACAGCACTTAATGTGACCTCTGTACTTTACATTTTATAGTCTCATTAATTGTGCTCACTAGGCATGTAGCAATCATTCCTCAACTCATAGCTAGGTTTGTTTGTACTTTCGGGGAGAAAATACACTATAAGCCCATAGTAATTAAAACTGTGTGGTGCTGGCATAAAAACACACAGATCAATGGAACAGAATACAGAGCCCAGAAATAACCCACATCTTTAGAGTCAATTAATACATGACAGAGGAGGCAAAAACATACAAACTAAAGATAGTTTATTCAACAAATGGTATTGGGGAAATTGGACTGATATGTGCAGAAAATGAAACTAGATCACCTTCTTATGCCACATACAAGAATTTATGCCACATACAAGAATAAATCCAAAATGGATTAAAAATTTCACTGTTAGACTTGAAATTATAAAACCCTAGAAGAAAACATAGGCAGTAAAGTCTCAAACATTGCTCATAGCAACATTTTTTTCTGATATATCTCCCCAGGAAAGGGGGAAAAAATTAAAAATAAACCAATGGGATTACAACAGACTAAAAAGCATTTGCACAGCAAAGGAAGCCATCAACAAAATGAAAAGACAACCCACTGAATGGGAGAACATAGTTGCTGACACGCCCGATCAGGGGTTAATATCCAAAATTTATAAAGTTATGAAACTCAACACTAAAAATACAAACAATCTAATTAAAAATGGACAAAGGAACTGAATAGACACTTCTCCAAAGAGAACATACAATCAACCAATGTCATTCCTATGAGAATCAGTGACTTTGAGCATATCCAATGTCACTAATCCTCACAGGAATGCAATTTAAAATCACAGTGAGACATTGCCTCATACCTGTCAGCATGGCTATCATCAATAAATCAATAAGTGCTGGCGAAGATATGGAGAAAAGGGAACCCTTGAGCACTGTTGGTGGAATGCAGATTGGTGAAGCCAAAAAGCAGAAAGCAGTATGGAGTTACCTCAAAAATTTTCAAATGAACTGCCTCATGATCCAGTGATTCCACATCCAGGAATTTATCCGAAGAAACCCAAAACACTAATTTGAAAGAACATAAGCACCCCTATACTCATTGCAACATTATTTACAGTTGCCAAGATTTGGAAGTAGCCCAAGTGTCCATCAGCAGATGAGTAGATAAAACAGCTATGGGACATTTATACAATGGAATACTACTCAGCCATAAATAAAAAAGAAAATTTTACCCTTTGTGACACCATGGAGGGGCCTGGAGAACATTATGCTAAGTGAAATAAGCTACTCAGAGAAAGACAAGTACATAAAATTTCACTCATATGTGGAATCTAATGAACAAACTGAACTAAGAAGCAAAATAGAGACAGACTCATAGATACAGAGCAGGCTGACAGCTCACAGGGGTGAGGGGTTGAAGTTATGGGGGGAGGGATCGAGCAAAAAGGAAAAAAGAACACATGCACCTGGGCAACAGTATGGTGATTCCGGGAGGGAGGAGGGTAGGTATAGGTGGAAGAAGATACAGGGAGGATAAATAGAATGGAAAATATAATAAAATAAACTATTAAAAATGAAATAATATTGGCTCAACAGATAAGTTCAAAATAAAAGAAACTAGAGAAAAGAAACACATGTAGTACAAACCCCACATTTTTAACTATATAGTTTAAAATACATAAATGAATAAGTGACCAGTGAACCTAAACTATTTAACTGAATGGAATTGAATTCATGAAGGGAATCATGAACAAAGTTTGGATTCAATTGTCAATGATGAAAAAAATATGAAATGGCAATGCTTCAGTGTGGCAAAACTTAGAAAATCAATGTATCAAATAGTATGTTGGTATTTTTCACTTATACTCAGCACAGAATTCTATGCAGCAAATATATCTGAAACCTAATATTGTCTTAAAGTGTCTGAAACTCAATAGTGGATTTATTTCAAAAACATCAGTAATTAGAGTGTATTTCTGGGAAATTTCATCTACTTTAATGAACCTTTCCACAGAGTAAACAGATGAGGCTAATTTTGACCAATTTATCTGGAACAAACATGCCAACAGAGTAAAATAAAATAAAACATGATTTGGCCATCCCTATCATTATAAAAATTGGAACAATTTACACAGGGGAAATTATAAGACTTAAATAGTAAATGTTTCCCAGCTTAACACGTTATAATACCTCTAGCAAGCATTTATTTTCCCCTGAAATAATACTGCCCATAACTTTTTTCATTTTCTTTCAAACAGATGTGTGGAAATATTTGCGCATGAATGTGACCTATAAAATTCAAGAAAATATCCTATTATTCTCTCACCGATGAGTTTTCAACAGCCAAACTTCGTATCAGAATTTTACCTGAACCACTATTGATCCAAAGTATGTTTAATGACATAATTTCTATGTGGAAAACACTGGCATTCTACTGGTTTAAAAACTCAAGTTCTTTGTGTGATGTCACCATATATTTTCTATAAATTGAAAAACCTTCCAGGAAATTTCTTTGCCAGCATAACCTCTGCTACATGGTTCATTTACTTGCTGTATTTAGTTTGAAGAGAACAAATAGTTCAATTTAAGGAGGTCCCACGTCCTCCTGGGAACTGGAAAACCCTTAGGCAACTTAGACAACACGTGCAATCAATAAATGCCTATTTTTTTTCACATCGATGTTTGTTAAACAGTCATCACAATGCATGTACCTAATCAAAGCTGAAAATGCAATAACTACGGCATGAATCGAAAGTGTTGATGAAAAATCAGTGCAGCCCTGGCTGGTGTGGCTCAGTGGATTGAGTGCCAGCCTGCAAACCAAATGGTTGCTGGTTTGATTCCCAGTCAGGGCACATGCCTGGGTTGAGGGCCAGGTTTCCAGTTTGGTGTGCACACACTGATGTTTCTCTCCCTTTCTTTCTCCCTCCCTTACCCTCTCTAAAAATAAATAAATAAAATCTTTTTTTTTTTTTAAATCAGTGCGAATAGCCTATCAGCTTGGTAAGGGCCTCATATCCCAAGTTTCTAGCTTTCTATCTGACCCATTATTAACTATATAGTAAATACATATGGGAAAAATGCAGTTCATAAGGAAATATGCACATTTGCCATAACAGATCCACATACTTAAATTGCTTCAGCTCTTAGGAAATAGTTATTCAACAAGGTTACAGTGAGCCCTCAGCTCACCTCTACATGAGCATACTTCTGGGTTCCATGATGCTTGACTATGTTTGCTTGACATGGCTCTTTAGGCAGATACATCATACTCTTTCTTTTTTTTCTTGAATTAGTTTATTTTTCCAGTTCACTTCAACACATGTTCTTCAATTAGATTTTTGAAAATCTGCTATGTGTACATTTGCTATAGAAAGCTCTTGAATATTTTGATTTTTCACTCCCAATGCATCCACACAAGCTATTTGTGTTTAATAAGGCGACTGAACCCCAAATCTAAAAAATAAAAGGTCTTCGTCGTTTGTAACTCAGCTCACAGCTAAACCTGTAACATCAGGCCAAAAATTGTTAGCTGATGGTTGCGTTTAAGGTGACAAACTGAAGGCAATAGATGCTTAAGTGTCTCACAAGCTGCCAAGTTGCAAAGGGCTGGCGGAGTAGACAAGAGGCGACATGATAATTCTGCTCCTGGTTTCCTGGTAGTGAAGTATTTGGCACTGGAAAGAGTTACCAAAGATGTGCATAAAACAATTTTAGGAAAATTTTCCCAATAGAAAGATAACCCTTGGTGAGATATTTTAGAGTTCATCTTATCCCTTGAGCCTGAAATACCGCTAGCTCTGATTCTAAGGTCAGAATGGAAAGAATGTTTAGCCTGAATGATTGTGACAAATCTATCATCGCAGACTAAGTTCCCTCATTGGGTCTTATTTGCCCCTCTGTGCTTCTGAATGGAGGGAGAGATGTAACAGGCAACCCAAGTGGCAGTCACCTGGGCAAGTGAAAAGCCCTCTTTGCTGGCTCCAAGCTGGGGCAAAGGCATGGGTGGGGACAGCACTCCTCATTCCCTACAGTGGGTACAGATCCTGTCACCTCTGCAAAGAGCCGAGCCCCTTAATCAGGGCCAGTGATAGTCGAAGTTGCCAAGGTGTCTCCGAAAGATGAGATAATTTACAAAAAGATGCTTATGATTTAAAGATACATCTAGTCCTTTGCTCTCTCCTTAGTATGGCTTCTAGGTCTCTTTACACAAACCGTTTTAGATCTATGGCTTCTAACACACAGAAATTCCTAATCCAGGCTATTTAAAATTGCCATAAATCTTCCTACCAGTACAGAGTATAATTTGCGCCTCTTTCTTTCATTAAGCAAACATTTTTTTATCACTTGCTGTGTGCTAGGCAGAGCTCTAAAATGCCTCATAAACACTGCCTCCAGTAACAATCGCCACAACCCTGAGTCAGGTGACATTACTATTATTCCTATTTTGCAAATAAAAAACTAATGCAGGGCAAGCAAACGTGCAACTTGTCCCAGTTGTGCTGCCAGGAAATGGCAGCGTTCAAGCCCAGATAACCTGACCGCAGCATTAGGCTCATAACTGCTCCCCTACATGCCTATCATAGGTGATTCCTGTTTTAACAAATGTCACCTGTCCATGAAAACAGCTGTGTTCCGATTCATATTCTGCTCTTTATAAACAGTTCGGCAACTTATTTTCTTCCTCTACCTGTAAAACAGGGATACATTAATCCTCACCTTATCCGCAGAGGAGATCAAGTCTCCCAGTGGGTGTCTGAAACCACAAATGGTACTGAACCCTATGTATAGTGTTTTATATATATATACACATACCTATGATAAAGTTTAATTTGTAAGTTAGGCACAGTAAGAAATGACCAATAATAACTGGTCATAAAATAGGACAATCAGAACAATACACTACACTAAAAGTTACGGGAACGGCTTTGGAGCCATTAGTAAAATGAGGGTTACTTGAACACAGGCACTGGGCTATTACTAGAGTCAATCTGATAACCCAGCTACTAGGTGACTGAAGGGCAGGGAGAGTCTACAGTGGGGACAAAGGGATGATTCACATCTTGGGAGGGAGGAGGGGCGGAGTGACATTTCATCACATTACTCAGAACACCGTGCAATTTATCCCTTATGAATTGTTTATTTCTTGAGTTTTCAACGTAACATTTTCAGGCCGTGGTGAGGGGAACCGCGGAAGGTGAAACTGTGGATAAGGGAGGCTACTCTACGATGGCCCACTCAAGTCAAATGGACTTAAGTAAAGCTAAGTCCAGCACAGTCTCTCACACCTACTAGGCATACCATAAATGGCTGTCCTTCATTTTCTATTACAACATGGCGAATTGTGAGGGCAGGATATCATCACACAAATAAAAATAATAATAACTACTATGCTTAAAACCTGTGATATCGTTTTGACAATTCATCATCTCATTTAATCTTTGCAACAATGATATGTGAACATGATTCCTGTTTGCGTATTTAAATGCATAATACGTCCTGGCTGGTGTGGCTCAGTGGATTGAGCACCAAAGTGTCGCTGGTTCGATCCCCAGTTAGGGCACAAGCCTGGGTTGCAGGCCAGGTCCCCAGTTGGGGGCACAAGAGAGGCAACCATACATTTCTCTCCCTCTCTTTTTCCCTCCTTTCCCCTTGCTCGAAAAATAAAATATTTTAAAAATGTATATAAAAATGCATAAGATACTAAAACTGAGTAATAAACCTGAAACCTGTAAAGCAGTCTGATAGTTTGTGTAATGTTTTGAAAGAGAAAAGCAATATTTAAATAAAGCAGAGAGGACAAAGAAGTGACTATTTTTCTGTATATGACTGAGTTCTGAAACACCAAACAAATGAATAAAGAAGCTGAAAAATTTTTTACTGTCCTCATTTGACCTCTTTTCCATTTAATTCAGATGACTGTATACTTTATTCCCTAAATGCCATGTATATATATATTTCAGGTACATCAACAAACATAATATTGATATCATTCTCTTTTTATCTTCCCAACAGTGTTTCTGCTAGAGCTGATGTGCTTTTGTTTGTGTTTGTGTTTTGTTTAGTTTTTTCAAAATCCTTCCAAAAAAATTAATGGAGTAAAGCATACTCAACTAATGCATATTGATTTCAACCTTTGACACCATTCAAACAGTAGAACTAAACCCTCTTTCTTTTCTAAACCAATTAACATATTAATCTTGATTGCAAGTGTTGACTATTACAGTATTCATTAAACATCGTAATTTACAAAGGTTGCTGGTTCGATTCCCAGCCAAGGCAACATAACCAGGTTGCAAGCCAGGTCTCCAGCCAGATTAGTAACTGGAGGCAGGTGAAAGGCAACCATACATTGTTTCTCTCCCTCTCCACCTCTCTCCCTTCCTCTCTCTCTGGAAACAATAAAATCTTTAAAAAAAAAAAAAAAAAAAAAACATCGTAATTTAAAATCTATATAATCAAATATGTCCCCTCAAACTAGCAAAAATATATGAAAATAGAAGAATTATTACTAATTTGCCTTTTCTCAGATTAATAATGATTACTTAGCTTGGTTCAGTTATTAAAACTTTTATTTACTTTATTATTTTTTTCTTTAAAAATGGAAAACTAATGAATCATTTTTCTTAAGGCAGAATTAAAGAAATTTTTGCTTTTGCATTTTGAGTTATACACAGAATAGTTGAGATCCAGTCCTTCAATATAGTGTTAAATAAATGCTTTTTATTAATGAACATGTATTAATGCATGAAATAACACATGTAAAATGCCAAACAGTCTGTTTATCATTTAGAAAGCAATCAATATTGGCTTTCATTTGTAATATTATGGTTTAGATTGCTAACATATTTTTTGAAGTCTCTATGGTCTGCCAGCATCAACGGCATTAGGGGTGCTTAATTTAAGTAAAAAGGATCTTTACTAAGAGGACTGTCATTGCATGTTATCTGCCATTTGAGTAAAATGGCATTATTCATACATCAGAAGCTAGATGAAGCTGGTGAAGATGAACGCCCAAAGTTCTTGATTTTCATAACCTTTGTCTGTTCCCAAACAGAGCGTCAAATGTACTGAATGTCCACCCTCCCAGGTCCATTATGTTGAAACCCTAACCCCCAATATGGGGGTATTAGGAGGTAATTGGAACGGGATTAGTGCTCTTATAAAAGAGACCCCAGAGAACTCTATCACTCTCTTTCCGCCGTATGAGGAGACAATGTGAAGGTGTCCGTCTGCAACTCAGAAGAGAGCCTAACCAGAACTTAATCAGGCTGGTGCCCTGATCTTGTACTTCTAACCTCCAGACTTTCGAGAAATAAACTTCTGTTATTTTTAAGCCACTGCTTTGTTATAGCAGCCCAAACTAAAACAGAGAGCATTGACCTGAAAGATGGTGCCCAGGAGACCATTCTGTCCAACAACACACATTTCCAGGGGCCCAGTAAACAGCTTCAAGTGAAAGAAAGGATATGTTTTCCGGCCCTTGAGGCTATGGGGTGCATAGCACCTGAGTGTAAGAGCCCATGGCAAGGTGGCAGTCCCTTCTATTGGGGCTAGAGTACCCATGATAAGTCCACAGAGAGCCCAGTTCTGGTTCAGGATCAGAATTTCACATACACTGTCTCTCAGAGCAGGTACCTTACTGCAGTCTATTTGGAGCCAGCATGGGAGGAAGTGGCTTTAAAACTGGAAATAAATATTAAAGTATTAAATAAGGAAGTAAATATAAACGATTAAAAATTTAAAACAAAATAGAAAATGAAAGAAGTTTGGACGAAGCTGTTCCTGACATCTGTAAGACTAGAATTGTATATTTCAGGAGTCATTTTGATACAGGCCTGAGTAGTAGCATGGAAAAATATTTTTTTTAATGTGGCTCCATACAAATTTCTATATACAACAGTTATTCATTGTTGCCTAGTAATTATTATGAACTATTGTAGGGAAATATTCACCATTGGTTTCATATGAGAAAGAATCTTCAAAAAAGATTAAATAGCTAGAGTTGGTATTAAGTTTTCATCATTAAACTCATACAACTCAACATATCTAAAAAGTAAGAAGATATAATCATGAACTAATGTACTAATGTATTCATGGAAAACAGAACATATCCAGGTATTTTCTACGAAAGTGACCTATTTTATAATTACTAAATTTGCTTTTGCTTTTTTTATTTTTATTTTTGGCAGAGAAAGAGTATGATGTTAAAATTGTGGGAAATAATCAATGGGAGGATGAGGCCAAATGCATGGTATAAAATTTGTCCCTCCCCTACCTAGGCCTTTTTTACAACTCACGAAGAACCAACATATCACAATGAAAAACACTGTATGGGGAGGACTAAATGTATTTGCTGGCAGCAGAAGCATGTGTCTACTCATCAGTCCCTGAACAACCCTCAGCATGATGAATCTGAATAAGCCATTATGACTTTAACTGGCAAATGGGGCATGTCATTACACTGTATTTATAACAAAAAGAAAGACAGCCTCGTGGACCATTTGCCTGGAGCCTCATGGGTGCTTTAAGCACACCCCTAGGAAAGTTCCCCAGGTAGGCACCAAGGCCAATAAAACTGAAGCCTGGCATGTTAATCAAATTGTTATCAAAATTCCCTGAAGTGCTGGCCCCTGATTCTCATGCACTTTGCCTCCCTTACTAAAAATGCCCTCTGGTTTTCACTTCAGCTGTCATCTTAAAAAGCCACTTGGCTTTTCTATTTTCTTTAACTCTGCCTGACCTTGCCCTGCATTTCTTGTGTGGTCTCTGGACACAAGCCTTGTACCTTCCTATGTTACATGGTGACCTTTGCCCAGTGCCTACAAATAGCCTCTCATTCCTCACCTGGTCTATTCCTGAGCTCCAACTCAGTCACACATTGGGTTTTATTTTAATTCATCTCTCTTTTTCTCTTTAAAACCAAAACCAAAAACTAGGGTGTGCTAAACTAATCTTTAGGATCGGATTGCCTTCTATTTTTCAGGAAGTTCAATGTTGAAAGCTGAAACCTATCTCATGGAGAATAAATAAAACTGTTCTGAGAACAAGGTTTGGATTTTGAACTTTCACCTTTGTTATTTTTTATAACTAATATGATTATTTATCACAGTGCTGTCAGCAGAACCACATTTGCCTTCTTACCCATGAGACCTCTTTAATAATTTATTGTTGGTGTGGGGAAGCTAAAGGAAGCTCTTTCTCCATGGAATGAGAAGTACTTCATAGAAAATCAGGTGAACCTTTTTCTTATTCCCCTAGGAAGCTTTTAAAGTTCACAGAACAGAAAGAGCTAATGTGTTTCCCTTATTTGAATGATACCATGGCAAAAAAAAAAAAAATACAGATTAAAATGTGAATTTCTGGAATATGAGTCACAAATGCAAGCAACAATAGTAGCCAATTAAATCTCTGGCTCCGTTACGTAACATATAGCTACCAAAGTTCATATAGGACTTCAGAAAGTCAAGGAAGAGTGGGTGGGGAGGGGGAGAGAGGGGAGCAAAAAGGGGATGGATGTAATACAACAACAATAAAATTAAAAAAAAAAAAAAAGGCTAAGAAAAAAAAAAGAAAAGAAAGCAAGCCAAGGAAGACAAGCAGAAGAGCACTCGCATCCAAAAATACCTGAAGCCTACAACTCCCTTAGATTGTTAGCATCATATATATCCTGCAGGCCAATGGACAAGCCTATGCTATTCTTCTATACATTGAGCATACACCTAGTGAATTTTACCATTGTGGTTTGTTTAAGAAGCTTGTAAGACAGAAGAATATTAAAATAGGACTCAATCTCAGTTGTGACTAAGGCTGTAAATCAAAAGATATCAATTACTGTCATGTGGCAAATAGAGTTGCTAGACCACAAAAACATAAGTACATTTGAAAAAGAGATAGTCAAAACTCAATTTTGCAACTTTGTTTCGCACTCATTTTAAGAGGTTGAGACTGGATATTTCAGAGAGAATTTCTTTGGGGGAAAAGAAGCAAAAAGCATTAGAGTACTGTGGCTAGTTCTCTCTCCCCTACTGGGAGGAGAAAAAGGAATGTTTTTCTCCTCAACCTGAGTATGATGGAAAAAAAAGATTCAAAAAGTCCATTTGGAGAGGTTGATGTATGTCTCCCAACAAGACCAGGTGGAGAATCACCATCCATATGTGAAGAAACTGCTGGGAATGATCCCAACTAAGGAGAGGTCTTTTGAGACCCACCATTTTCCATCTGCCAACCCCAGAGAACACTAGTGGTAGGACCAGACAAGTAAAACCTTTCTTACTCCCTTTTGCTATATGACTGGGGTGGAGCCAAAACAAATAGACAGTAATAAAAGGGAGGAGAGGTAGAAACTAAGGTGGGAAAAAGAGAAGAAGCTGGTCATGTCCCACCACCTTCATGCAGATTCTGGACAATAACTGACCTCCCTGTGGAAGGAGGGAAGCTTTGACTTTGAAACAAAATTATATTATTATTACACATATCTAGACCTACCCATGATGGAAATTAGATTATTTGAAAGACTATCACCTGAGATTTTTCTCCCACAGAAGCGGGATAGTTGGCTCCGTAGTATGGATTTGAAGAAAAGGTGGGAAACAAAACCTACATTGCTTTGCAATTGACACTAGTAATCTCATTTATTCCGTGTTCTGCTTACAAAAGTAATTCTTCATGGTATTCTCTCAGAAAGAAATGTTCATTTTTGCACAGGCCAAAGAAATGTTTGTCTTGTAAGTTGCTTTCTTTTTTAAGAAATATATATTTAGTGAAAAGATTCTCTACTGAAACCATTTTTTAACCTTTAAATTCCTCTAAGATTTTATGGTAGGTTTCATATAAATTTAAGTTTTTCAGGTCCTCGGAGATTTCATGCCAAATGGACAGAAATTTAGTCCATAACTTCGGCAAAAATAGTCAACCAGCCTCTGATGAAACACCTCCAGTTTCATGACTTCATTAGGCACTTCAGTCTTTGCTGGAGAGAATTTATTATTAAAACTTCCTTTCTCAAATTAAAGAGAAAATCTAACCTTTCAGCCAGTCCACTGCCTTATCTGCTTGACAAAAATACACTCATCCTTTTGATTGAATGCTTTCCTGGCCCTGAGTGTTGTCTTCATTCCCTCCTCATGTCTCCTCTGTGCCTCCTCCTTATTTGTATCTTAGCACAATGCGCTTAGCCACTTAGCACAATGTCCTTCCTGGGTTGGTTTACGTCACTGTACGTCACTGTCTCCTTCTCCAGGCTAAGCAGCTGTATTTTACTTGTTAATCCACTGTACTGGGCCTACAGATAATTCCCAGATACCCAAACCTGGCTCCTGCCCTCAGGTTACACAAAGCCCGAAAACAGGAATAAAGTGTAAACATAAATAATTTTAACATAGGCTAAAAAAATAAATAAATGTCTAAGGAAGGTGCAGATTCCTAAAGAACTATTATTATTTAGCGTTTTTTTTTTTTTTTTTTTTTTTTCTCTCTTGCTGGAGGACCGTGACTGTTGCCTCTCTATTTTTCTTATTCTTTAGACATTCTTCACTTACATTCTTCACTTCAATTTACCAATAATTAATGTTTGATCTTACCAAAAAAGGAATCTTTCTTCTGACTTGGAGAGAGTTAAACTGACACTCAATGGCAGAGAGCATGTGATCACAGGTGAAACAGCCTCTGCACAGAACATAAAATGAGGAGGAGGAGGAGTAATCAAATCAGTTCAGCAGAAGCCCTGAACACGGGGCTGAGATAACTGGGCAATGGGGGTGGCAAGGTAGGCTTAGCCAGAAATACCAAGATCTTGAACACCAAATATACTGAGTTCCTCCATCTTATCTGGAGGTCTGCAAAGGTCAAAAAAGATTCAGAGCCCCACTTTTCACTTTACACCTTGAAGGAATTGATTTCTCCACCCAACCCTTTAGCAATTAGGCCAAAGACATGAAATCTTCTCTTAGACAGTCAAGTGTTCTCCAGCAAGAACCCAGCTACACACAGTTGGGATTTTTATCCAGTATTATTTAAGAATGTGCCCTGACTGGTGTGGCTCAGTGGACTGAGCATTGGCCTGTGAACCCAAGGGCTGGCAGTTCTATTCCTAGACAGGCCACATGCCCAGCTTACAGGCCAGGTCCCCAGACAGATCCCAAGCTGAAGAAACGCAAAATGCAACCATACATTGACATTTCTCTCCCTTTCTTACTTCCTCCCTTCCCCTCTCCTTAAAAATAATAAATAAAATTTATTTTAAAAAAAGAATGTGGTTCCCTCAAAAACACCAAAATTGAAAATGTCTTAGAACTAATTTTCAGCTTGGTATCCAACTGATATTTCTAGAACCCAACACGCTTAAATTCAGCACTGAAAGTCACCTAAACTATTTGAAACTGTAGTAAAAAGGTTAGTACGTAGCGTACAAAGATGTCACTAAATATTCTTACATAACAGCATGTTCGCTGAAAGCAATCCTGTCATTTTCCATGCAGGGGAAAAAAAGACATCAAAGAAGACCTATGTAGCCGAGTTGATAGGAAAATATAAATTGTATAGTTTGTGTTGAATCCCAGTAAGTATTTAGCCAGCATTACCCTTCTCCGATATCCATTCTCCAATGTATATTTTGTGCTGAAACTCTGTAAGGCATAAGTTCGAAGTTTCCATAGGAACTGAGAGCCAAAAGCCAATTAGCAACGTCCAGGCCAATGGAGCAGACACAGCTGAACCTGAAGTCTGTGCAGTCAGTGGTATTTGAACGTCACACTGCATCAACAAACTTAGCAAGATCCACGACTTCCTGCCTGTGAGTTATTCCTAAAAGCACCAAAATGTTCTACTTTTCTCATGACTTCACACACCAAGAGGATTCAGGTAAGGCAGAACTTAATGCTTTCTGCAAATGCTGGAAATGTTGGTCCTCCACTTTGTGCCAATAACATGGTTTTATAGTTATAGTTAACATAATACTTTTTTTAAAGGATTAGGAGAGAGATGAATGACTTCCTTTGAGGCCAAATGCCTTGTATTCACATCAAAAGGTTTGCCCCCATGCGCCCTCCCACCAAATTGTGTTTTTCTCAGAGTCCTGAAACAAGGGATGGGTTCTAAGTATAATGTCAGATGGCTTACAATTTGTTTTAATAACCAGCAGTGGGATGCTTGTTATTCACATTAAACACATAATAGACATAGCAGGTGGTGCAGTTTTCGCTCCTGATAGATCATGAGGGACTGAAATATAACGATGTTGTTTTCTACAGTATGTTTCCTCTCAAGCACTCTCTCTCTCTAGAATCAAAGAAAATTTATGTTACAGTGATTTAAAATACTGCATGGGTAGCTCTTTGCTTTTCTATAAGTTGGTATTAGAAGAAAACCGAATATGAATACATATTACTTTTTAAGTGTTCTCCCTTGGTAAGGAACTGGATGGATGCTCTGGTTACCTAGGAGATGAAGACAAAATGAAAATTGATTGACTTATCAAATGGATTCTGAGCTGAGCTTCAAGTGGCAGCTGTGTGTGCTGCACATGAAAGGTAGCTGCTTGGAAGTGATTTTTTTTCATTTGTCACATCAGTATTGATGCCACATAGATTACTAGGTAGAATAAAGTGGCTATATTTTATTAGAAATGCCATATTGAATGATTATCTTAATGATCGCACTTGGGGGAAAAAAGATATTTTAAAGAAGTAATTCTGGCCAGGATGTTTATTTCAATGTGTCACTAAAAATAACTCATTGATGAGTGTAGGATTCTATCTGTGGTTGGAGACCTACTGCTGGCTTGCATTTTAGTAATAAGAACCCTGCCTTTAGTTGGCTGAGATTGGGCAACTGGGAAGAAAACTTAATGGCTCTTACTGTAAAAGCAGATTCAACCTCCACCCCCTCTACCCCTCATGTAATTTTTCTATGCAATTAGGCAGGACAAGCTATAGACCAAAAAAGTAGTTTAATTTTCTGGGCTTTCCTGATTTCTCATCAATATCCACTCTCTTCAAAAGACCACAGCTCTTCCTCCAGCTTTGTCATTCTGTAATGTTTCTTCTGCACCCACAGCCCTCTACCATGGTCCACGCGTTCTGGTACCTACTGGTAACACCAGCCCGCTATTAAAACCTGTATGTCCAGAGTCTCCTAAGATCTGGGGTCTTGCTCTCATACAGTAATCCAGGTGGGCATAATCTGCTAATTAAAGGGGTACTATATTATAACAGTTATTCCTCCAACCATCTCAAACTAAAAGAATGGACCCATAATGGTGAAATGTAACTTCTCCAGGACACAAATGGTCACAAGTACATTCCTTTGACTCTTCGGCTCACACCCTGCAGTCACCATAAAATTGCAACATGTAAGCCAGAACAATTTATCTCAGGAACTAATTGAGAACCAAGCCACAAAAAGAAGAAGGAAAAATAACTGGAATTTCCCTTCTCTCACTTGAAATGCCATTCTCCCATGACCATGTGAGAACTGCCAGTTCATGCTGGCGCTGCCTGACTTGATTCCAACTGGTGAAACTGGGCAGGTAAATTGCATAATCCAAAATTATGCGAGTGGTGTAGCTGAGCAGCAGATAATGTTGGTGATAACAATCGTCCATAAAGTGATGTTCTTGATATAATGAAGATAGGCTGCTAAAGGGGCAATGAAGCAAAATGCTGGATTTAAGGGAAGAAAACTGTTCGTCCTACTGATGGACATAAAAGAGTTGAAAAATGTAGTGATAGCCATGCTTCTAAATAGGAAGTATCTACATTATAAATATATCAGTTTTCCTCCAATTGTATCTATCAATTTAATGCAATTCTAATCAAAATCCTAATGAGAGTTTTTCTTTGGAACCAGCTTATAGGACTTGATTTTATATTAGGTTTTCCCTGTAAGATATAAAAATATATTACAGAGTTGTAATTAAAGATGCAGTACTTCTAAGAACTAGATAAAGATCCAGTAAATAATAATGAATATATTTCAAATTAGTAAAAATTGATTGGAAAATAAATTTCCTGAAAATGAATAGTTCTAGTCATATCATCAACCCTATATAGAATAAACTACAAATCAATTAAAGTATTAATAGTATTAATAGAAAAAATCTATAAACTAGAAGGAAATTAAGGGTGGGGAAAGATTTTCTATACATAATACAGGAGGCTACATAAAAACTTCATATTTTTAACTAAATATACTTCACACAACAAAAGCAAAACTGAATGAGATCACATCAAATTAAAAATGTCTGCATAGCAAAGGAAACAATCAACAAAATAAAAAGGCAACCTATGAACAAAAGAAGATATTTCCAAGCCATAGATCCAAAAAAGAGTTAATGTGCCAAATATATAGGAAACTCAACAGCAAAAATATAGGTAATAATAACTCAATATGAAAACAGGCTAAGGATTTCAATCACTATTTTTCCAAAGAAGACCTATAAATGGAAAACAAATATATTTTTTAAATGTTCACCATCACTAATTATTAGGGAAATAAAACTCAAAACCAAGAGATATCACCTCACACATGTAAGAATGTCTATTATCAAAAAGACAATAGCCCTGGCTGGTAGCACAGTGGACAAGGTGCCGGCCTGCGAACCCAAAAGTCGCAGGTTCGATTCCCCAGCCAGGGCACATAACCAGGTTGCAAACCAGGTCTCCAGTCAGGTCTGTGCCTGGAGGCAGGTGAAAAGCAACCATACATTGATGTCTCTCTCCCTCTCTGTCTCTCTCCCTTCCCCTCTTTCTAAAAATAATGAAATAAAATCTTTAAAACAAAAGACAATAAGTAACAAATGGTGAAGATGTAGAGAAAAATTAACTTCTGTACACTATTGGTAGTAATGATGTACATTTGTAAAACCACCATGAAAAAGTATGGAAGCTTCTCAAAAATTAAAAATAAAATTACCCTATGGTCCCACAACCCCACTGTTGAGTATATATCCAAAATAAATAAAACCTCTATTTCAAAGAGATGTCTATAATCCATGTTTGCTGCAGCATTATTCACAAAAGCCAAAGTATGGAAACAACTTGTGCCTGTGACATATAAGTCGATAAAGAAAAATGTAATGTATATATAATGGGATATCAATTGTCATAAAAAGGGAAATCCTGGCATTTGTGATAACATGGATGAACCTATAAGGCATTGTACTAAGTGAAATGAGCCTGACAGAGAAAAATAAATACTGCACAATATTACTTACATATGGAATCTTAAAAAAATAAAGGCTGAACTCAAAGAAACAAAGAGTAGAATGGTGATGGCCAGGGGCTGAGGGGGTCAGAGAAATGAGAGGTTGGTCAGATGGTACAAACTTTCAGTAATAAGATGAATAAATCCTGAAGATCTAATATACAACACTGTAACCTCAGTTAATAATACTGTATTGTATACTTGATATTTGCTAAGAGTAGACATTAAGCATGCTCACCAAAAAAAGGTAACTATATAACTATGTAAAATGATGGACAGTGTACACATACATCAAATTATCCACTTTATATGTTAAATATATTACAATTTTATTTGTCTATTATGCTTTTAGAAAGCTAGAAAAAAACGAACAAAAATGTGTCAAGACTACAAGGTAAAATGCAGAAGACAAACTGAAAAATATTTTAATTTCAAAATATATTACAAAGCTACAATAATTAAATATATTCAATGGAGCATAATTGAGATCCCAGTATATAAACTCAATTGATCTTCAAATGGGGAAAGTAGTGTTGCCAACTAGTGGTGTTGGAAAAATCAGATATTCACATCCAAAAGAATGACAGTGGACTCTTATTTTATGTCATGTACCAAAATCAACTCAGAATGATTAAAAACTTAAATTGTAAAACTCAAGAGTAAAACATATGGAAAAAGCTTCATGACATTGGTCTTGGCAATGATTTCTTGGATGTGACATCAAAAAGTGTAAGTAACAAAAGCAAAAGTAAGACAAAGTGAGATTACATCAAACTAAAAAGCTGCACAACAAAGAAAATAATTAACAAAATAAAAAGATAACCTAGGCAATGAGAGAAAACATTTGCAGACTTTTGTATCTGATAAGAGGTTGCTATGCACATACATAAAAAACAACTCACAGCAAAAAAGAAATTTTAAAAGGAACTGCATAGAAACTTTTATAAAGAAGACATACATGTGGCCCACATTTATTGTATGATTACATTTAAGTAAAAATTTATCTGAGTATATATGACAGCATTTTATATGCGTATGCTTTACATGGAATGGTAAGTGAATAATGAAATTGTGTATGACTTTCTCCTTTTACTTCCTTGTTTGTTTTTTTAACAAACTTTTAAAAAGAGCAGACAATATTTTATAATCACTAATGAAATTTTTCTACAATAAAACAATTCCTTAGTGAAATAAAACTGAACTTACTTTTTCAGCTGGATAGCGTATTTCACTTGTTATATATCTGTTTACGCTTATGTGTTGAGAAACTACGTATTATTCACGTCGCAAAACAAACTTAGTCCCTGTCAACTAAACCTTCTTTCTTTATATATAAAATCTTCATTTGTGGAAACTACTTTAGGTACTGTGAAGAAAACCTTATAAACACTTAAGAGTATTCAAATGGGATTTTTAGTAAAGGTGCTGAGTGACCTCATCTGCATAATCCCCACAACTCATAAAACTCAGAGATACAGCTTTTCTGGTAGAGTTGTAGCAGGCCATAAACATTCCCATTCTCTTTCAAACTACTTGAGCCAGATCAAAAAAAAAGTGACCTGTTTTGGAAAACGTGTTAGAAACTCAAGATGTGAAATTTAATCTCTCTCCCTCCTTCTATGTGATGTAGAATTAGTGAAAAGTTTTTCCAAAGACTGTGAAAACTACCTTCGGATCAACCAGCTGAGGGTATAATGCCATTGTTAAATGTTAAGAATAAGAAAAATCTCTACAAAAAGCATGCTACCCCAAAGAAATATCTGGGCCTGTGTCAGATGAAAACATCTGGCTTTATAATTTGGGTTTCGTCATTTTTATTTAATTTTTCTATGTTCACAGTTCTCATGCTAGGACATAATAAGGTTATGATGTTGTATTTTATTAATCTTTACTCTTTCAGCCACCACCAACCAACATTCCCAGGCTTAATGACAAAAATACACTGCCAACAGGTAAATCGATTAGCCTCTCAGAAAAAAGGTGTTCTTAGCCTCTCAGAAAAAGGTGTTCGGCATGAGGTGACCACATAATGTCTAGCCCTGAATTACATCCTGAGTCTCTTTCTACCCACCCACATGCAGGCTGTCAAACTCACAGCACCTGAGTATATGTAATCTGTAAACGTTTGGTTTGTTGTTCCTTCCTTCCCCCAAACTCAGCTGACTCTGTTGTTTCTGTTGGCTCCTTTAGGTGCCTTGGGACAACTGACATTTACAAGACTTACCCTGAGCCCCACCGGTTATAAGACCTTGGAGGTCTCAGCTGTCATTCCGTTTCCATGGAAACTCCAAACAGATTGCCAAAACTGAGGTTAGTCACTTAAAAATCATATTTTTTTCAAGAAAGAAACACTGCCCACCATCACCATACTATTTGAAACAGTGCTTTGTTGAAAGCCGTCCTCTTGTTTTTAAAGATTAAATACTGTTTCCATGGTAGCAGATTAATCAACCGCAAGGCTGGGGCTGAGCTCTGAAAGTTCCTTCAGGCGGCCCCTATGCTCAGCCTCACGTGCGGAGGAAGCCACCCGCGGCGTGGGGGGCTCTAAACAGGTTTTATTTAAAATGATAATAGCCTCTTTGCTTCTATTCACATGTTTCCCATGGATGGAATACATTAGTGAAAGGCAGTGACAGGAGGGTTTGTGTGATAATAACCATAATAATATTAACTTGTATTTATTAACCATCTACAATGGGACTGAAAAATGTGCCAGGTGCTTTACAGAAATAATCTCCAGGACTCAATACTATTGTCTCCATTTTAAATGGAACCCGAGACTCACTCAGGGGAGGAAGCTGTGGGGTTCAGACTCAGGTCTGGCCTACTTGGGGGCTCCGGCTGTCCCCTCATCCCTGCAGAGTGAAGAAGAGACAGAGAGCAGTTTGTCCCCGCCCTCACTGCCAGCACAGACCTGCGCACGCACCGTCACATCACACACTGCGTTTGGGGATTCGTCCCCATAGTGCATGTGAGATGAGAGGGAATCGGGCTACTCTGTTGCTCTTTTTCTGACCAGGCCATGAAAAGAATGTCTACGTGTCCTTAAAACCCCCCAATAAAACCTAATCTCACAGGGCCTCCATCTTTCAGGGGACGTGAACCCCACATCCTTTCCCTCTTCACCTCTCACCCTCTTACCAACAACCACAAACCTGCTGTATCAACTACAACCAAGTTTTAGAGGATGGGCTTAGCAAACGACGTGGGTGTGCGGATTTAAATGAATGAGTAGCTTCTTTTAAATTCTTAACCAAGCAATGAAAATATTAGTCAATTCAAATGGATACCGAAGGAAATGAAGAGATATTTTACCCTGCAATCATACTCTACTGGTTTACTTACTTGAGAGTGCACATTTCTACTGTGTAATCAAAGGCATAGGTGACCACACATTCTTCCGAAAATTAGAAAGAGCCAGTAAGGGTCATTTATGTCTTATTCTAAATTAATTCTGTCAGAGTTAAAAATAAAGCCCCCAAATCTCCAAGGATATACTTAGTAGAAATTGGATCCATTTCAACATTAAAACAGCTGTCTTCCACATTTTTTGCTCAGGCAAAATGTAAATGGAAAACTGATATAACAGATTTTGTCTCCAGGCAAAATGAAATGGATGAGTTTAATGTCAGCACAGGAAAAAGAGAGGAGACAGTTCCCAAAAGAGTAACTCAGACCTCACTTTTAATTTATGTCAATATTTTTCTATTGAAGTAGGAAAAACATAAAATAGAACATTTTGTAGAGGAATAAGGTTGAGGAAGCCTTGACATTACAATGGTACACTGTTTGATCGTGAACTACTTGGATTCTTTGGAATAGGGTAAAGTTATTTCTAATTTAAAGAGCTCAGAAAACATGGCATCAAAGGCCAAAGTGACCTTTAATTTCAAGATACAATTACAGTGTTTCTTAAAATCACAAGTACCTCTCCAAACACCAAACACTGAAAACCAATACAAATATAATTCCTCCAGGAAAGAAGTAATTTTACAAACAAAATACAAGTTGCCATTTGTAACTCATTATGGCCAACAGCTCCTTCAAATTCCACATCCTGAGAAGCAAGACTTAGAATTTCCAGTCCTCTGTGCTCAGTTATAATGGTAATCACTATGGTATTCCAAATGAACATAATAAACCAAAAATTTGTAGTAATCAAGGAAATGTATTCCAAATGGACAAGCCAAAAAAAAAAAAAAGGTTTCTTCAAAACTTACACTTAATTATACGTGCAAAGTTATAAATTAGAACCAAGAAATCAAGGTAAAATCAGCCTACAGCAGAAATGGAAGATAAGAAGGCCCTAAACTATAGTTTTGTGTGTTTATTTACCCACAAATTCCAACTAAGCAAGAAAACAATCATTACACAGGGAATCCTGTACTTAAGAGTAATTTTTAATCTTACAAAAATCACCAATAATTCCTTCAAACATACTTCTAAATTGAGAAAAAAAGGATTCCTTTCTGCTCCTGTCTGTGGTAGGCAGAACGATTCCCCCAACATGTCTATGACCCAATCTTTGGAACCTGTGAGTATGTGACAGTACATGGCAGGAGAGGCTTGCAGTTATAACTAAGGTTACAGGCCTTAAGTATGGAAGATCATCCTGGATTATGCGTGTGAGCCCAACCTAATCTCACAAACCCTTCACAGAAGCGAATGTTCTCCAGCTGGAAGAAGATGAGGAGCAAAAAGGGGATGGATGTAATACAACAATAACATTCAAATAAAAAAAGAAGAAGATGAGGAAGGCAAAGGAGGAGCTCAGAGCATGAGAAGGATTCAACATGACACATTTGGCTCTGAGATACAGGAGCCCATGTGCAATGAATGTGGCCTGTGGCAACTAAGGGCAGCCCTCAGCGGACACTCTCTCAGTCCTACCACCACAAGGAGCTGAATACTGCCAACAATATGCACTAGCCTAAAGTGGATTTTTCCCAGAGCTTCCCTCTGAGAGCCCAGAAATTATCATGTTTTTTTTATTATTGAGATGTAACTGACCTATAACATTGTGTAAGTTTAAGGTATACAACATAATGATTTGATACTTTTATGTTGCAATATGATTGCCATTGTAGCTTCGGCCAATACCTCTATCATATCACATAATTAGCATTTCTTGGATGTCCCTGGGATAGTCCCTAGGAGAGCCAGAGTAGAGTACCCAACTGAACCACTAGAACTTCGGATCTGGATCTACAGAAGTGAGATAATGCAGTTGTTTTAAGCTACTAAATAAGCTTGTATTAATTTGCTACACCAACAACTGAAAATAAATATATCCCCAGCCCAAAAACCTGTTTACCGTCTACTTTTTCATCTTCCATTTACCTTCTTAAGAAATTAAAATCAGCCAACCATATCTTAGGATAAAATCTCAAAGCATTTTATTTCTTCATTGAAAAGTCGGAGTAGTCAATGTCTTCCTGAAAAGCATCTCTTGCTGCTTCCAAAAGATGCAAAATGGCAGAGTGTAAGGAACTAAGTGGGGAACTGGCGAGCAATCTGTACATTGGGGAGAATGCTAGCTCCCTGACAAGGCTGAGGAATGAATGGTTTCATAAATGGAAAAGCAGTCGAGAAAATGCTTAATGCACCTCCGCACCCTCTTCCATGGCCGTCTGTGAAGCTTCCCAGTGGTTGCAATCTCAAACGCAGGAAACACTGTTTCTACCACTCTGTTGATAGGTGGATGAATAATGCAATGAAGATTTATAGGACAAAGCTGATAACAATGACTTAAATACTTCTGGAAACCATTTCCAAGAACCATCCCATAGAAGTCAAGCCTGATGTCACAAACCACTAGCCATACTTACCAGTGACTCAGATGACCTTATTACTTCAAGTTCAGACTGGCTTTCTCACCTGAATAAAAATAAAATTTGAAATGACCTAATAAATGAGAAAAAAGAATAGATCCCCCTCCACCAAAATAAATAGGGTATAGAGAGCAAAAGAGTAATTAAGGACCAGGGCAAAGCAGTAGTAAAGGTTGAAAAAATTAACAAAATTACAGTGAACAAATTAACATAATTATAGTAAATTAGAATTTAGGAAACAATTATGAATAATTTTGAACTTAGTGAATTGGATGAACTTGGTGAATTGATTAACGGAACAATTGATTTTCAGAGATGCAGCCAGCTTCAAGGCGGCAGATGAAAAGTGTTCAATAAATATTTGTTGAACATATAGTGAGTATTGGTATTATGTTTAGCCTTCAATTTAGCTCTGAAATTCCTGGAATAATACATTATTATGATTAAAATAAAAAAGGATTGATTATCTACCTGCCTCTTTTCCAAGCATCTAAAGGGTAGATATTTGAAATACAATAAGTAGTTTTTTTCTTTTAAGCCATCAATTTTATATAATCAAGTTAACAAGACCATCTCTCACAGAAAATATACAGGATAAACTGTAACAAACTGTGAAAATATAACTTATTATAATAAATTTGAGAAAGATTCATGATTCAAATTATTTTAAAATCCATACTGGGCTTTCACAAATACTCAAAATATGTGCTAAGCTGATTGTTTAGGGTTCTAATAAGGAGTGTAAATTTTGAAGGTCTTTTGTGTCCCTTTTATTTATTAATGACTGATGAATCCAACATAAAAATCACAGATGTTAGAGCAGGGAGCCATGTGAATATGGCCAGAAAAATCTTCATTGAAAAAATGGCCTGCAGTCACCTGAAGGATAGGGCACTTCCCAATGAAAAGTAAAGGAGGAGCAGAATATGACCTAAGGAATGTTGGGTTCAAGACCTGGAGGTCAGAAAAAATGGAATGGGTTTGAGAAATTGAAAACTGGCTAATGTGCCAGAAATCTGGTGTATAAAAGGAAAAAAATACTATGATAGTGTATAAAATTAGACAGGAGTTAGTCTACAAAGACAGGCTTTGTAGGCCATTATAAAGCAATTAGATTATTTTCCTAAGTGCAATGTAAAGCATAGGTTTGGGGTATGTGTGTTTCTTCTACATTTTTCATTTGGTAGTTCTATCTTAACGGCCTTATTGTTTCTATTTTTTAAGAACTGGGTATAAATTTTAAAAATAATAACATATCTGCAATCTATTAGTATCTACTACATATTAACTAACATGAAGAAAACGCCATTGGTCTTTACAAGTGCAACTTCAAATGGCTGTCTGGAACATTTAATAGGATAGGTCCTGTATCTATATATTAAAAGGATATCTTAACTGCCTATGCAACACAGTATCTTCTCTATAAAATCATTTGATATTAGGCAAGCCCTATTCTCCTGGTGTAATTCCTCTACATTTATTGACTCATTAATGAGCCTTTCATTAGTGATTTGTAGATGTTTTGTTTAGCAAGGAATTATCTCTTTTGATTTATCTCTTACCAAAATGATCTTCAAATGCCTACCATATGATGTAAAATAATCCAAATTTTAGGATTTCAGAACTGACTTTCACAGACAATTTCATCAAAAAGTATTTTTAAAATTTTACTTCTTTCCTTTTCCAATGGATGACATTGATATTCTTACTTCAAAAATTATATTTATACCAAAAATTCTGTGGACCAGAGAGACATTCGACTCATTTGGTTCCTACTAGTCAGGTTATTATAAATGTTCATTAAGTTTATTATATGTTTGTTGTTATTGATTATTGTTGTTTTGTTTTAACCTTACTTATTTTTCAAAAACTTGGAAAGGCTCAAAATGGTTTGAGATTGGTAGAAAAGTATTGGGTTGGCCATAAAGTTTGTTTCAGTTTTTTCCATAATATGGCTCTAGCAATGCTTAGTTGTCTTTATCTTTATCTGAAACAAATTTTTAGATTGTATTGTGTGTGATAGCTGTCATATTACTATGCATTTTTAAAAAACATCAAACTGATGAATTGTTGTGTAACCATTTTAAGAATGAAGATGGAAGTAAGTAAGCAACATTTTCAGCATATTACGCTTTATTATTCCAAGAAAGATAAAAATACAACCGAAATACTAAAGAAGGATTTGTGCCATGTATGGAGAAGGTGCTGTGACTGATGGAATACATCAAAAGTGGTTTGTAAAGTTTTGTGCCAGAGATTTCTTGCTGGACCAATTGAAGTTGACAGCAATCAAATCGAGATGTGAATTAAGAACAATCAATGTTATACCACCAAAGAGACAGCCGACATATTCAAAATATCCAAATAAAATTATTAATAAAAATAAAAATGTATTTTTTCATTTTTAATGATTATTTTAACTTACCAATTTTCATTAAACTTATTGGGGTGACATTGGTTAATAAAATTTATGTTTCAGTGGTACAATTCTATAATACAGTATCTGTATATTGTATTGTGTATTTACCACTCCAAGTCAAGTCTGTTTCCATCACCATTTATACCCCCTTTACCCTCTTCTGCCTTCCCCCAGCCCCCTTTCACTCTGGCAATCACTATATTGTTGTCTGTTTTATGAGATTTTTTTCTTTAATCCCCTCACCTTTTTCATCCGGTCTTCCACCACCAATATTGTTATTTTTCAACTGTTGGTAACTCCTTTGACATTAAATATTCATTTTGCATCCATCCTACAAAAATATTTTTTGGCCTTTTTATCTTTTTTTAATCATTTTTTATTGTTAAGTCTATAAAGTTGTCCCAAGTTTTCCCCTTTGGCCCCTTCCACCCACCCCACCCCCTGTCCTACACTGTCATCCATAGTCATGGGTCATTCATACTCATTCTTTGACTAGTACCTTCCCCTTCTTTCTTTCCGTATCTCCTTCCCCCAACCCCTCTGGCCACTGCCAGTCGGTTCCAGGTTTCCATGCCTGTGGTTCTATTTTGTTCATTAGTTTATTTTGTTCATTAGATTCCTCAGATAGGTGAGATCATATAGTATTTGTCTTCCACCAACTGTCTTAATTCTCTTAGCATAATATTCTCCAATTCCATCCATGCTGTCACAAAAGGTAGGACTTCTTTTTTTCTTCTGCATAGTATTTCATTGTGTGAATGTATCACAGTTTTTTGATCTACTCATTTATTGATGGACACTTAGGTTGTTTCCAGGACTTGGCTATTATATATAGCACTGCTATGAACATAGGAGTGTTTAAGTTCCTTAGAACTGGTGTTTCAGGATTCTTAGGTTATATTCCCAGCAATGGAATCGCTGGCTCAAAAAGCAGTTTCACTTTTAGTTTTTTGGAAATTCCATACTGTTTTCCTACAGTGGCTATACTGGTCTGCATTCCCACCAATGGTGCACTAGGGTTCCTTTATCTTCACATCCTTGCCAGCACTTGTTTGTTAACTTGTTAACCATAGCCATTCTGACAGGTGGGAGGTGGTATCTCATTGTGGTTTTAATTTGCCTCTCTCTGATGGCTAGTAATGCTAAGTATTTTTATATGTCTATGGGCTTTCTGTATGTCCTCCTTAAAGAAGTTTCTATTCAAGTCCTTTGCCCATTTTTTAATTGGATTGGTTGTCTTCCTAGTTGTATGAGTTCTTTATATATTTTGGAGGTCAAATCTTTGTCCGGTTATCATTGTCAAATATGTTCTCCCATATGGTTGCTTCCCTTTTCATTTTGATGATGGTTTCCATAGCTAAGCAGAACCTTTTACTTTTATGTAGTCCCACTTGTTTATTTTGTCCTTTATTTCCCTTGCCCTAGGAGATATATTTGGAAAATATATTGCTACATGGGACATCTATAATTTTCCCACCTATGTTTTTCTCTAGGACTTTTATGGTATCATGACAAGTCTTCTATCCATTTGAGTTTATCCTGGTGTGTGATGTAAGTTGGTGGTCTAG